>JAOUZG010032936.1:2868046-2926952 GCA_026289955.1 Argiope argentata | reverse complement strand
TACACCATTCTTTTAAATATACCTAGATTTCCTTTCTTAAATCAACACGTGGCAAAAATTCCCTATCGAAATCTCATGTTAAAATCACTGAAGGGAAAAATTTCAGCTTCTTTTGCTCTTGTTGTCGCGATGTAGACTGACGTATCTTCTAGAATTATTGGATTCTTGTACAAATTATGTTTCCCAGAATGAAATAAATAGAATTTTCAAAAGTTTCTTCTTCTTAACTAAACATCAGCTAATATACATATATATAGTAAAACATTAAAATTATTTGTTGAAAGCAGATAGCAGAGTCGGGGCCGAAATCATGGAGAAGACAAGTTGAATTTTTAAGTTCGTTTTATTCCACCACGGGAAGCAGGCATTATGTACAAGCAAACGCGATCTGTACAACACAAAAGAACACCAAACAAATTGATGAGAAGGCTCATTAAATTTTTATCCCTCTGAATTTATCCCTTCATATTTTAAGAGGGATCTTTGACACATGTCAATCAAATGTACAGTTCGTGCAAGGGAATCCCAGGGATCTTTTAGACAGATTTGTTAAGCTGGTTAATTTTTGTCCCTACACTTGGAGTGTGGGAAAGTAGCCGACGTTTAGCTGATCCAGCAATTTTATAAAGCTTCTGTTGAATTGATTAACTAGAGCGAGTGGAATGAATCAGGAAATAAGAGGATATTTTAGAATGATATTATTATGGGCTAAATTAGGATAGTGTAGAAATTAGTAAGAGTCTTAATTAAAAAATATCATTAAACACACACACACACACACACACACACACACACACACACACACACACACACACACACACACACACACACACACACACACACACACACACACACACACACACACACACACACACACACACACACACACACACACACACACACACACACATCCAAATGGAACTATAATTTAAGTCAAATTATCCAATTAATTTTGAAAATCGAAATCGACAAAAACAAGAAGGTAATGCTGGTGAAATTTCATAAAATATTCTGAAAAATATTTATAAAATTCTATTTGTATGAATGGAACAGGCGTGTGAAGCACTTTTACGAGGGAAATTGCCGAATTATCACTAATTTTGGACTCCAATTAACTTCGCTATTTTCAAGTAGGGAACATTGGCTCTGAGCTACGCGAATAAATCCGAATAACAGTGCTGAATGATATATTCGAATGGAGCGCCGAGACAGTATTGACAGGAACTGAGGTTGAGTTGTAAAAGCTGTCGCAAGCCACTGTAGAACCCTACCCGCCTTTCATCGCTGGGGGCGGGTTGACTTCAAACCATTTCTGTACTCACTGTGCCCATTCTCATAAGTGAGGGACCACTTTAATTTCTTTTAAAAGGCCATTTAATTATAACTCGTATATAATTTATATTGATTTGGAAACTTTCTGTGATAAGATAGACTTCATCAAAATAGACTGACATATAATTAAATCGGTCTTTTTAATATTCATCAGCGATTCTTTCGATATGCCTTTAATGTGATGCTAATCAATTTTGATGAAATACATTCTTAAAAAAACTGAGAAAGGGAATTAAATTTTTATTTTTAAATATCTTAAGTTATGTTATTTTTCCTTTTAGTATTTACATACAACTCTCTCTCTCTCTCTTATATGAAAATTTTAACTTTAGAAATTTTTGATATAGAAATTCATTTTATTCATTTATGATGATTCGTTGGTGAAAAATTGCTATTAATGCATGGAATTAGAAACAACGTAACTTTTCCAAATCGATATACTTATGCAGTCTCATTATTAACAGGAAGGTGTAACTGAATGACGGAAAGAGCTGGGATCGCGTATCGATTTGAGAATAATTTAAATCTGATTTTCCGAACGGGCGAGCCGCGACCTACGTAACACATGGGTCGCGGGCGAGAGTTGCGAAAAGAACCCACCAGGTTTATAAAAACTAATCATTATAATTTTCAAAATCCTCTTTCAATCTTCAAATTAACTTTTAATTAATGTAAAAAAATCATCTATAGCAAATGATTTTTTAATCTTGTCTTTTATCGTAAAAATACAGATTATATTACAGGAAATTTAATAACAGAGAATTTTCCCCAAATTTTTTTAATACTAACGTAATCTTAAATTAGACATTAGTAACTGAATTTAGATTTTAGAATTTAAAAGTAAATTAAAAGATGGATAATATTTTCACTAAACAGAATTGGTAGGGTTTGAGATAAAATAATCTTTAGTCAGTTTGAAAATAGAGAAAATTGGCTACAGAACTGACGCTCAAACCTTCTTGGCTTTCATGGCAGAATTTGAAGTGCCAGGACATTTGTGTTGTGGATTACTGCAGCGGACAAACTATTTATGAGACTCACTTTTTCTTGTTGAGAAAGTGTTGTAATCATGGAACAAGTTCGAACTTGAGATTTTGACGAATCTTTAAGCCTTGGAACCCCCGAGTTCGAATTTTTTGTTTGTTTGTCTATCTGTGGTCAAAGATAGTACAAAAACCGCTTTGAATTAGAAAGACGAGAAAGATACACGGACTTTACCCCAGATTTACAGATTTCTGTCAAATTTTGAGCAGTTTTTTTCAGCGGATGTCTGTCTGCCCGGCTTTTCGAATGTAACTTGGCACAGTCGCAGCAAACCGAAGAGAACTAGACGGATAAAATGTGTACTAAGATTTTTTTTTCTTTCTAAAATGTAGATACTTATCATATTTTCGATCGAATTCAACAACGAGGGCGGTCATCTATCTTCATAACAAAGGCAACGCGACAATTCGATGCGAGTTAAGGATAACGCAACGCGATAACTCCAACATGCAATGAAAATATATCAAATATGGTACGGGATTTTATAACTGTTTGGTGATGCAACAGATGTTTGTTTCCATTGGATGGGAGAAGTGATTTGAAATAAAAAAAACTCGACTTTCGTGTATCTTTAGCCGCATGCCAGGGATGGGTCGACCTATAAGTTTCGAACGATCGAGAGACGGACTCATTGAAGACGCCGAATTCATGCCAGGTTAGCAGCGCAGGGCTGCTGCACGCCGATGTCTCGGAGGCCGCTCTCTCGGTCAGCACCTGTGATGGAGAACATGCCGGAGAGGTCTGGGGGAAACGACCCTCGTCGGTTTTTATTTATACCATTTCCTCCTGCATAGTTATGATAATAATTTAAATAATAAAATAATCGAGTTACTGCATTTTTTTCTCCCTCAGCACTTGCACGGAAATATTCAGCAATTACTGAATATGAAAACATTTTGATTATCCGGATGTGCAATATGCTTCGGCATTGATATCAATCCTGTTCTCGGAGTGGCCAGCTGGATCGATGACCGCAGGGAATGTGTGCAAAGTGGTAGATGAAATCCTTCAAAAGAGCAACTCGCACCTGCCTGATCGGGTTGACTGTCAAGGAATTTTCCTCGTCAGGAAGCGTGCCTCGCGTCTCTCCCCCAGCGGACGGAAGGAGGCATTTCTCGACCCTCGGTGGCCGGGAGCGCGCAATTCAGTTCATGGCTCTTGTCGGCGAATGCACTGAGGAAGTAAACAAACAATTTCAGTTAATTCCATGAATTATTATTTATTTAAATAGTTGATTTTTTTTACCATACGTCTAATTATAAATACGTATTTCTATTATATAGACCCAGAGAAACAATTAATTATTAAAAAATTTTTAAGCAAATAAAGCGATTTTAAATATATGTGAACAAACAATTTATTTAAAGGCTATACAGCACGACTCTAAAAAATTCCTTAAATGCATATACGAAAAAAAATTAATTTTAAAGAATGCAGAAAAAATTTAAAAATTTAGATTTCGGATCAATTTTTAATTAAATTTAAATCAATTAGAATGTTAATTATAAAACTAATCTTCACCTGGAAAGAACTATTCCCTCTTAATTCAAAAATTTAGTAAGTAAATATTTTTATGTTTATATATCAATTTTTCAAAATTAATCTCTACTAATTTGTACTGCTAATAAAGATGAATGCACCTGAGTGTGTTTTGGCTTTCCACAGGTCAGATCATTTGACCCACAGCTACTTATTTCGGCAAATATATGCTTTGGAGAAGGAAAAAAATGCAACTTCGAGCGATTTCAAATTTTTTTAATTAATTAAAATTTATGGAAAAATTTGATGTCTTCCCTTTACTTTTGAGAATATTACAGCAAAAAATTGTTTTTGCGTCATTTTAAAACTCTAAAACTTATTTATTTTAAACTGTTCTATTGCACCAAATTTAATATGAGTATAAAATTTTCCTCAATTTTGGGAATTTATTTTTAGCTTCATTTCCTATGATAAATAACATTGTTGCCCCGAAAGTTGTAACAATTCTTGTTTTTCATCCTGCACTGAATCGCGGGATTTTCTGAAAGCGAATCCTGTTAACAATTTCTGTAGTTTACAAAACAGAGTTAAAAAAGCGGATGTGACATCTTGAAAGTCGGATTATGGGTGAACTGGACATTCGCTCTTTCAGTAGAACCGCAACGACTAGAGTTGGTCTCTGGCTGAAAGATTCATGCACTCAGTTAACAAAGCATGCATAGGATAATTAAAACAGCACGGATTTACTGTCAGACAATTTGAGGGAATCACAGACATGAAGCTATACCTATACCTAATCTCTTTCAAACGGGCACAGAATAAAAATATTTGTTAAAAATTCTGATGTCTACAATTTTTATATAAAAATAAAAGGAAAATTTTATTAGTTCCAAATAATTCATTCTCGTTGATAATAATGGGTAAAATTATATTAATGGGTATGATATGATAATGTTATTGTAACAATGGGTTTGTTATAATTTCAAAAATTTTCTTTCAGGTACTTTAATCGTGTACATTCATCCAAAAGTTTTGGTATAATTTTGCGTATTATATTTTAAAAAGGGTTTCAAAACCCTTTTTAAAATATAATACGCAATGATATAAAAATTTAGATTAAAACCCACTATAACCTGCTCATGAAATGCCATTATTACAAATTTTTTTTACCCATTTAGGATGTATTTTCTCGGGTATTCTACTATGTTCTTTAAATGATCTTTCTAAGGAAATTTTAAGAATTTTATAACACAGTTTCATTGAGATCTGCGGTGATACAAAAACTTTATTCATGAAGCCACGGATAACATCCTCTTTTTAGATATTTTAATGCATAATTTGATGATGAACTTTGAGAAAAAAGATATTTTTCAGAATGGTGACAGCCCCGCATGCACATCATGTCTGAGAAAGTAATCACGCGAGAGCACAAAATCTTCAACTGACTCCTCTTGAAATATCCCGAAAAACTCCTCACTCATACATCCCATAAACAGCCCGCTTCAGGCATCTCACAAACAGGCAAGGCGTCCATTTCTATGCAGATACAAAACTGAAATAATGAGAGGTTTATAGAACCTGCTGATTCATCTTCAAAGTTAAGTCGTTCATCCCCTCTCAGAAAATTAAAATACATTTCCTGAAACCTCTTGGCGAGGAGAGGGTGCTCCGCTCACCCAGATACGTGAACAGAAACTCAAAGTGTCCCTAGTCGCCCGTTAAAAAGGATTTTGTTCGAAATGAGCTCATTGAATACATAAATTTTCTAAGAATGTAACATTCAGGGCATTATTATTCACTGCACTCCAAGATTCGGTCCATTCACGTTGACTTCTTGAAACACTGGAACTGCTGCCTGCCTTCAATCCTCCATTAATCGCAAAAATTGGTTACACTTAAGTTTGCGATACACAGTTTGGCCAGCCGTCAAAATACTCGCCAAATGACCAACGTATTGGATTGTAACAAAAGAAGATTTCAATTTGAAGAACTACGATATCGGGAGCAGAACAATTCTCCATGTTTATAAGAGCGTATTTAAGGCCAGGTTTAATTATTCTTGCAAGAATATCATCTCTTGAATAAGAATCATTAAATGTCATGTGACATCTATGAACGCATTACGGATGAGCCGCGAGTTTAAATGCATAAGATAGGGGGGAAGGCATTCGCTGTCATGCATTGCCCCGCGATCCGCCCGCAGTATGTGGCAGTGAAAACGATCCAATGGGGAGGCAAGACGCTTCCGAAGGAGGAGGGGGACATCTTCTCTAATTTTGCTTCAAAGTAACACACGTAATTAATTTTACATTTATTTAAAATATTTACGTTTTAATTAGTAAAAACGCTTCCATGCTTACTTAATTTTCTTTAGTGAGCACAGCTTCCATATAAACACGATTACACGAAAAGAATTGTCGCCCGAGACATTGTTAAGACAAGAGGAAGCTTCAAAAAACTTATATATTTAGTCTTATAAAACTGTCCTGATTCAGAAAGAAGAAGAAAAAAAGATCTATCTTTGGCTATGGGAGCTTAAAGAATTTCACAGTTTCCATCGCGCCGATGAGATTTTGATGAAATAATTTCCCGAGAATTCCTCCTTTTCCTTGCTCTTGAGACTGGAGCGACTCCATTTCCTCGCCATCTCACCGGAGGCTCCTGACTCGCTGGGCCGAATCAACCTCGAAGCATTCTTTTCACAGACCGCATTCAACTTTATATCAGTTGCGCCTGGATGTAATTCCTTGTTAAAGGGTAAATCATATGTATGTTATTGAAATGGAAGTAATATAAAATGAACATAGAAACTAAAATCAAACAGATTTATAAAAGAAAATTTCAGCATTCAGAATAATTAATAAAAAACTTGATATTTTAGACAAAAAAAAATCTTAATTTTTCAACGTAATTACCAACATAATTTTTTTAATTAGAAATGGTGACTAACGAACCGAAATTCAGATGTGTTCTAAGTCTGAGAAGAATGAGTTAAGAGCGTAGGAAAAAATTTTTACTATTTTTAGTGAACGAACACTATAAAATGCGATACCACGATGATTTTTTAAGGCGACTATTGAAAATAAGTAACTATTTACACAAACTAAAGTTATTCTTCTAAGTAAGTTATGTAAAAAATTTACTACTTAAAAATTAGATTCTCTATGTACTTACTTATTTAAATGTATATATTTAAATCCAAAACCGAACAAATTTTATTCAAAAAGAATGGGGCCTTCAATTCGGACTCTCCTCTCTTCATTTTTGAACAAGCGTTCTAATCTTTCTGATTTATTGAAATCTCATTCTCTCTCTCTCTGTCCCCCGCATTTATATTCAAGTTCACGGGTTTTTAGATTGTGCTATATATGAATATTCTTCGAACATTTTTTGAAATCATAAGTTTATTAACTTAAACATTTCTATCGAAAATGCATAAAAATTCTAGAAGCATTTGGGATTATTCAGTTTTTGTGGTTTAGAAATTGGTAAAAAAAATTAAATTCCAATTACAACAATACTGAATGTAGAATCTGAAAAATCTATATGTTGATTTATCAAGTTTACTTTACACTTGGATAGGGTCTTTTAGCGTAGCTGAAAAACTCTCAGATAATACACACACAAATATTTATTGATTTCTAGAGAATTCACATCATTTGGCTACATAAAAAATAAAAATAAAAACACCTCTTTTCAGCATGCAAAAGAGTGTCGACAAGAATTGCTGATATTTTTACGAGATTTACTTTGACAGATTAAGGTCAGGGAGTTATCATTACGAAATAAAGCATATTAAAAATCAGACAATTTTGCAGATTCATTGCCGGGGAAGTTGGGATCAGTTAAATAAAATGTCACCTTTTTTCATAATTTTCCCGTAAACTCCAATTCTCCTGAAAATTGCACCAATAGGTGATCGAAATAGAAGATGAGAGTAACAATGAATTCCTAATTTTTACATAGGTCTTTTCCCCCTAAAACTTGATGATTATCTTAATTGAAAGATTGATAACAACAGCCTGCCAAAATGCGACAACCCACCCATTCTCACCCTTCGGCCAAGCGTAGGAGGCTGATGGAGGACAACTTGATTAAACGTAGATTTAATATCTTTTACAGTTTCATCAGATATTCGACCATATATCGACAGAGCGTCACGGACATCCGTCGCCTTGATTTCTTGCGAAAACTCACTTATTGCATGGGCCTATTATTTTGCCTATTGCAATTATTTTGCGTACATAAACAGTTACAGAATCGTTTACTGCATATTAAATCCAAGAGTAATCTTACATTATCATATTTGTCAATACACACCTCACCACACCATTGTTCCAAAGCAGCGAAGACTTCTGCCTACGAAACGCTGAAATTTCTCGCCAAGATTAGAGGGGGCATTTCCCCCCCCTGCCCCTCTACTATCACTGCCATTGGTCCCAAACACGAGTAGTCTCGCCCACATTGCAATGTTTTCCAAACTCTGATTTTCTTTTCAAGTATATTTTACACATTATAAGCCAACGTCTTGACCTTGGGGTAGAGCGTCTTCCCCTTGATCTGGAGTCCCGGGTTCGAGTCGCGGATCGAGCATGGTTGTTCTTTACTCTGGGCTCTATCCTTGAGGTGTGTGAAAGAGCTCCCTTCTCCCCGTAAAAAGGAGTTGTACAAGTAAGTGCCATCTTCATTTGAGCAAAAAGTCTGCCCTCGGATACTCAGGGAATTTTATCCTCAGAAGCTACTCCATAAACTCGGCTTAATTAGCTGATTTCGTCAGCGGGCTTGTCTATGATAAGTGCCACAAGTAGCAGCATTATGACCAAAAATGGAAGCCCTTAATTCTATTTTTTTTTCTGGGCTTGCCATCGATTATTAGTGTTTCGACAATGTTGAGACATTCGACAAATCAGTAGTTTCAAAAAATAACAAATTGTGATTGGGTATTGACTTCTAAAAACAATATTTTTCCCCAGCATACTAGAAAAATTACCAAAATACAAAATTTATCCTTCACTTGTTCAAATCAATGAAATAAATAAGACAAAAATCATAAAATCATTTAATAAACAGTTGGGAGTATTAATTCGAGATTTCTATTAGGAAATACTTCGCTCCATTTCTTGCAAAATTTGTTTGGAATTCGAATCCCCTTCCCCTCAAAGATAAGGTTTTCTCACAATTTGTGTCCATCAAATTGTATGCAGCAATTGTCCAATGAAATTTAATTCATTTAAAGCATTGGGGTCACCAATGACAGGCGCTCCAATATTTTCAGATACGCATCATTTGATTAACTGCCAATGCGTATAATTTTTTTTTACTTTTGCCATCATTACTACAATAGTGTCAAGGAATAAGTTCAGTACCAATGATGTAAAAAAGTTTTATTTATGCATAAAATACAGTCCTGTTGTTGCATTTATATATAAAATACAGGCATATATTGCAAACGTCGTTTCAAAGATCCCCAAGTAATGGGAGGGCCTTTATTAATATGCCATGGCTTTTTTAATTTTGCTATTGTCTTCCCAAGTTGTTTTGAATTTCGAGAGTGGGAGGGGAGGGGGTACGGGAAATTGTAGCACAATTCTAGTTTTTCCCAGCAATTCGTATTGTGGCCTTGTAAGCAAACTTTTGAGGCGAGAAACGCAAACCTCCATCTATTAATATGCTCAATGACATAGTGGTCCCAGTTGTTGACATGCAGTTTCATCCAGCAGATTCATTAAAACCTGATTATGTACCGTATCTATCTGTTATAGACGATATTTCATGCACCACATAATGATAATGATGATGGACGCAATGCGGCGGCTGGAACAAAACCTTCAAAACTCGTGCGGCATGTAATATAATTAAATATGCAGAGAATTTTTTACTTAGAAAACGATTTTACGATAATTAGAATACTAATTAAAAGCAATTCTGAATTGTATGCATCCGCACCTGTAATGAGACGCTTAGAAAGAAATTGCCTTGAGGCGTCTACCGATTCTTGCATCTCAATAGCATTCTTTTGTATGAGTTATAAAAAACGTCGCAGGTTATGGGTCTCACATAAAAAAAGTGGCCCTTAGAACTTCCTGTGAATTAAATACTGTTGATATCTAACCCGGCAGCCGTTTTTGTAGGAAGATGTCCCAAAGGCATTCATGCTTTATAATCTTCCCAACCTTTTTGGTATGCGAGACAATTAATTAGCTCCTTTAGTAGAAATTGTTATAGATTTCCTACGAATTAATTTCCTCTTGGAGTTTTGCGCTTGTTTATTGCGTGCTCATTGTTTGATTTTAGCGCGCGAGAAGTGGCGAGTCAGAGGATGTCGTTTCAGTCCAGAAGGAAAATGGAAACAATAATACATCTTGAAAGAGAAAAACATGCTGTTAAGAATAAGGAGCTTGATTATGATTAGCCGATGGTGAAATCAAATTTGGAATATGTGGGATTATTTAATCGAAGAAGTCAGATACAACCGTGCTTTGTAACGGAAATAAAATCAAGAAAACTTGAATAAACTTAAAATTGTATACAGCAGATGCACTTGGAGACAAAGTCAAAGGATCGTTGTTTTTTTTACGTCTCAGAAACTTGCATCAATTTATGCCCTTTTCTTTCTATTGTATTTGACAATTTTTAGTAGACTCAAAGATCGACGAACTAATTTTAGTTCCAAAAAATGTTTTTCATGAAAGAGTAAAGAATTATAAAACATAATTACGAAAGATTTTCTCTACAAACGAAATCAGAAAAACAATGCCCGTGGAGGAAAATTGTTCTCGCAGGTTTTTACAAGATACCCGTCCTTTAAAATAGGTTTATATCTTAATTATTTTATCCTATTTCCTGAAATTATTTTGTCAAAAGTTGTCTTTTTCAGGTCCCTAAAATGATATTGAAGAGTCATTTAACAACAAAAAAGGCTGAAGAATCACTTGATTTATGATCATTTCTACTTAAATTTCCAACTGAATGTTCTCTTAAAAACAAAATAAAGGAAAGTGGGAATTATCAACTATTTTCTTTTTATGCATTCCAGAAAGTTCGTGTGACCTGATCGAACATAAATTTCGGATTCTTCGGTTTGAAAATAGAGCAAAAGCCTTTAGGGTGCGTCACCCCATGTTTCTTATATTGCACATTTCGACTCAATAGTAGGATAGATATATCACTTCCTTTTAGAGGAAAATGAATCCAGTGGAATTAGTTATCCTTTCATAATGCATCATTTTATCGAACAAGGGATCTGGTTGTAACGATTGACTAGAATATCTGTAATTTTTCACTTTGTTTACCCTAAACATTTTTTTAAATGTCTATCTTCAAGAAAAAAAGTTTCTCGTCAAAGAGACAACAGCTAATTTTTATGATACTGCAGAGATTTCAAAAGTATGTTATTAATTATCATATCAATCTTTAAAATTAAAACAAACAAACAAACACTATGATATTTAGGTTAAAATGTAAATACTAAAAGTTGAAAAATATGGTGTTTGAACTATAATGAGAAAACTGAATCTTTATAGAGTGAATTAAATAAAAACTTTCAGAATAAAATATTTCGTGGATGTTTTTTTGTTGTGTAAATGTTGGATTTGTTTTCTGAAATTTTTTGCTGAGTAAAATTCCATTTAGGGGAAGCACCTATATAGCTAAACTTAGAAAACCAAACCTTATCTAATCATAAAATTTTATCCAAATCGTTAGAACCATTTCCGAGATACACGAAGTAAATATATTAGAGTTGTTCGTTTAAGACATCGGATATTGACACCGTATTTCATTAAGAGTTTTTTTTTTTTTAAATACTCACAAGAAAGAGAAATTTTATGCATCATCAAAGAGCGAAGTTTCTTATGGCAAAACTTCTAATCTTTATTAGCCATTAAAGGATGCAAATATCAAAAGCGGTTTTGTTCTGCTGGCGATGCTTGCATTAGCTAAATTTCAAAAAAGGTCTGTAAACCACAGGATAAAAAAAATGAATGCGAAAAACAATGAGATTTCAGTTTGAATGTGGGGATTAATTTTATTTTCCAAGTATCTTATCGCTATTGCGTTTTGTTTCAAAATTGTGTTAAAACATCTTTTATGTGGCTGGATACATGCTTTCAAAAATTTTATTCTTTTTTTTGTTTACTCTAGGATTTCGAAGTTGTGTGTATTTTCGTATTTTTAGAGACAATTTTTCAGCATTATTGAGATTTAATTGTAAGTTAATCATTTATTTTAATTCATTTTTGATTGCCTGTAGTACTTGTATATCAGATCAACTTTATAATATTTTCAAAGAAAATTACAAAGTAAAATTAAAATGTAGAGTAATATGAATTAAAGAAATACTTCCTATTTCAGAGCGTTGTTAAAATTTGCATTTATTAAATTTATCTTGAAAAGGCAACATCCCTATACTCGAATCTGGAACACTTAAAAAAGTGTCGTACCCAATTTCTAGAATGCAGGCATTCTAGATAAAATGTTTCTTTTTAAGCGGCTCAGTTTTTGCTCGGTAGTGAGGTTAATGTTGAAGGAAGAAACCTTGCAGGGGTGAAAAGGGGTGAGTGGGAAGTGAAATGAGTTTTATGGAAGGATAATAAAACTCTCTGTTCAAAGTGAAGCATGGTTATGAGCTTCATGCTAATTCAACTTCGTGTCATGCAATTATTTATATCCGAAGTCGTAAGCTGTGTTTTTGTTGGTTTGTTTGGATGCCGATTATTCCTGAAAGTGGAACGTAGTGGCGAGAACTATTTGATTGCACGAGAGGTTACAGAGGAGAAGAGTCATAAACTGATAATTCCATTTCCTGTTTTCCTATGATCAGCATGAATATGCTTAATCAAACAGTTTTTAGCATGCAGAGAAGCAACTTAATTTTTAAAGAAAAAATAACACTGTCCCTCATTCCTCCTAAATGTTAAAAAAGTGCGGATTGCAAATATTCCGTAAGTTAAAATCTGAAGCATGAAATCTGGGAAATCAATTCGAGTCAAGATTCCCATATTTGCATTTCGTTAATGTTTTTGATATGCAGTGATAATGTAATAATTTTAATTAAAAACCCAGAAGTATTTTCTTTTGTTTTTCGTTTATCTTCAAATCTGCTTAATTTATTTTTTAGGAAATATACTTAAAAGCAAAAGGAAAAGAATTTAAAAGTAAAAGGAAAAAAAAAACCTTTTACCATCTGTCGAATGAAGAAAATTAGTTGAAATAATGGAATTTCTCAAAAATGCCTATCAGTTTCTTTTAGACCATTTAAATGAAGAATATTTTTACTTTTTCGCACACGGGGGAAAAAGTGTAATAATCGAAACATTCAAAATCGACATTCTGACGGGTTTTCCCATAATCCAAACATCCTTTTAGCAATGATGTCTGTTTATCTGTAATCTCAAAGGTGGTGTGAGTGAGTCTAATGAAAGAGGGTGTGCCAACTTGACCCCGAATTCGAGGATCTCTATAAATTTTGAGCAAAATGCATTTTGAGGAAGTCAGCCTGCTCATCTGTACGAGTCAAGTGGAAATGGTAACTTCAAAACCTAAAGCGATAGACGAAAGAGATTCGGTAAATAGATTTAACACTATCGATCTGTATCAAATTTTGAATCAAACTTCTAGAAAGGTTTACAGTTTGCCAGTCTGTGCTTTTCACGCATATAAACTAGATAATTCAAAAGCATACTGATTTAAGAAATGAAATTTGATGCAACACAGTTCTATGTCATATTTTGTTTTCAATTGGTCGAAAATAAGTAACTACGTTTTCTATTTTCTAATATTTGTTTATTAATTGCACGCCAACTAATATCACCTCCTCCCACAAAATTGCCAAAATTCACTTGTTACTCAGCACCTTTGCAACTATTGTTAGCCAGTGCCGTTTCCTTTATTATTTAAGATTGCAATTACTGCGATACAGTTCACATGTGCGATATTCTATAAATAAAAACCTGAAAGCTAGTGACATTTATCGTCTTTCCAAGCCACATATTTTTTGTGCTGGGAAAGAACTAACAACTCTATTAGAATAGGCGAGAAGGTTTTGTGGGAATCATTGCCGCAGGTTTTGATTTTCAAGTTCGCAGCAGAGGACGATGAATCAAAATTTGAGATTTCACGAACCACACCAGTTCTTCAGTTTTTTTCTTCCTACCGCAAAACTTCGCAACCTTAATTTTCTTTTCCTTGAGCCCATATTAGAAGCACTATTATCTATGCATTTACTAGTTTTAGATAGTGAATATAATACTTTTTAATAGTTAGTTGTAATTAAAGATGTAATTTTTGGCGACCGTCCAATTTAAGCAACTTCTAGACTAAAATAAAACGATTTTCTCTCTATATCTATATCTATATCTATATCTATATCTATATATATCTATATATCTATATCTATCTATCTATCTATATAATGCTAAATTTTTTTAATTAAATATAGAACATAATTTTATTTGACATACAATCCAATCCATTTCAAGAAACGCCCATGGATCATGGGTGCTTAGTGGATTTTGGAATTCATCGAGCAACACCTGCTACGTTATCGAGAAACGTAGAGAAACGTTCAAAGTAGATAAGTGCAAAGGATTTATTACTATGTATTTGCAATGTACAGTATTATTCCAAATGGTGGTTTATCAAGACAATTTTGTTAAAGCCGTTCGAATTTGTGATAATATGAATCATGGACTTGCAAGTGATAATAGTAGCCTTAGGCTTAAACAATCATAAAGCGGAATATATAACGATCCACTGTTAGTCGATCTATTTCTTGAAAAAAAAAGAAAGAAGAAGGCTGAAACCTTTTTTTGTCAATTGAGTTATCGTCGTTTTATTTCTTGATCGTATTTTTTAAAGTTATTTTAATTATAATTCTTGTTTATTTTTTATTTCACGTATTCTTAAATTACAGGAGCTATTTTTTCATTTATTTTTTTTCTGTTTGTTAACAATAATAACAAATGTTTCAAATGAAAGCAATTTTAAAAGAAAGAAAATTAGGTTCGTTTATCTTTTTTTTTAAATTATTGTAATAACATTTGTTTAATTATTTTCATTTTAACATCAGGCTTGAAAAGATAAATTTGCAAAATATATTCATTGTGAACATCGAAATTTTTTGCCCTTTAAAACTTGGGTTAATGTAGGTATATTTGAGTACCCTTGTAAGAATTATTTTACTTTTCTTAATATAAACATAACATAAATTCTACTTCCATCAGTTAGTTTTTTTTCTCTATTATCATAAGCATTATTATGAAATTGGCCGACACAATCCATTATCAGGTTGAAAGCATTATTATGCGTATGAAATTTCCTAAGACTTTTTCTCTTTAACTACGCACCTCCGTTCACTGCAGTTCACTGTCCATTCATTGCGGCTGGCCTGGAGTAGAGAGCGCGCATTGTGGACACCGCAACAGTGACTTGAGTGATGTTTTCCGACGAGTCCCGGTTTAGCTTGCAGTCTGATTCTCGCCAGACTTCCATAACGAGAGTGCCGATTTCCCATTACCACCAAGAAAACAGGAATTGAATGGCACTGTTTAGGCCGAGCAGGATTGCTCGTCTGGGGAGGAATTATTCTGTGCTCCGGAACATCGTGCAAACATCATAAACGAATGCCTTCGATCGAGGGACATCAACCAAGTGGACTGGTCGTAGGGATGTGCTTGGTCGACGAGTTGCAGCCCGTCAACCACCTCCACACCTCCAACATGTCTACCGGTAAAGAGTATCGGAGAGCAGTGCTTGATGAGTGGTGTAATATTCCCCAAGATCAGATTAATAATTTGATTCTCAACATGCCTAGGCGTAGTACGGACTGCATTGCATCGTCTGGGAAACATATTATCCATTAGCCATAATACCAACCTCATGCAATATCGGTTTTTGTAATTAGCTGCAGGGAGCCAAAAATAGCAATTTTTATTAATGATATCAAACATATTGCATCTCTTTTGCTCTTTACTGTTTGTTAAATAATCTTTACAAATAAGTCACATTTGGTTCGCTTCTAACTCTTTGTTTTTCTAAACTTGTATCTATACTACTATTACATTATCTATAATTTATGGATAGGAGTGTAAATATATAGAGTTATAAATAAAAATTGTTTTGTTATGCTACTTGCTTATTTTATCGGTCTTAATCAATATATTACAAGTGTCATTAAACAATATAGTTACAATTAGATTAACGCCTTTATTTTAAAATATCATTTTCTGTGGAATGTAATTGCTTTGCTCCAGATAACTTCCTACGCTGGTCTTATCTTCATTCAGTTGAATGACAGCGTCGTCCATTTTTATTTTCCATTTTCAATGATTCGGAATAATTTACAACTAGAAAAATGAAATCATTCATTCCTCGTCACACACACACACACACACCAAAGACGTTGGGAATGAGCGTTCTTTCAATAGATTTGATAATTGGGTTAAAGGCTTCTATACAAAGTTCCAGAAAAAGTTTCCTCTATTTTTTTTAAATAAAAAAATATATTTGCAGAGATTCGAAATATTTTCCCGATAAGAGATACACGTAACAGTCACATTCGTCGTCATATGTATTCATAACTTCGTCAAACAAAATAAAACATTCGAAGAAGGAAAAGATGTGAAAGCTAGTTTTATAAATGGCATCATACCCTTTTTGTATGCCATTACCAACGCCTCAGCACTATCCTCTATTCAAGATAAAACGAAAGGTTAAAAATAAGACTTCCTTTATTTGGCAACACAAAACGATCCGTATCTGCAAACAATTTCCGAATAAACCATTTATGAAGTTGCTAAGGCGTCGGAAAAATAAATATTGGAAAAAAAACTTTTTAAACGTGACCTCCAAGTTGGTTATTTTAAGTTTTTTTTTATCAGTTTGTGAACAAAGAGAAACTATTAGCGTATAGAAGACCATGTTTTGTTTCAAAACGAAGGATTCAAAGGTGATGCTGATGTGTCTTCCTTCACGCTTATAGAGTTTTAAATAGAAATACAAAATGAAGGTTGTTAACACTAAAGCACTTCGGATAATGGACTTGAGAAGAGAGAACTAATGAACAAAAAAGGACAAATGAGATATACTTGAATACTTGCGAATGATTACCTGCTAAAAAATTGGGAACTTATTCACTAAAGGTTGGGAAACTCCTTTATAAATTGATTTTAAGACGTTAAAGTTTTTCCTTAAAGCTTTAATTACATCCACCTTTAAAGTCTCAAATGTTACTAATACTATTATAATATAGTTTCCAGCAAATTATAGATGATTGCTTTAAATTCTTTAATATTTTATTCAATTTAAAAGGTTTTATTAAAATTCAAAGTAAAAATATACATGTCTCAATATTTCAAACAAAAAATGTCGCAAAGACCTTCAGTTACTTGCTTCGCATCGCATCGTGAAATATAAATTTCCTCATCGCCTGTGTGTATTCGACATCTTTCATGCCTGCTGAAGATGCTTTCAATATCTGATGCGCTGAAGTTTTAAAATTTCATACGGTTATTTGTTCTCGATAGCAATACTGCATTTTCATATTTTCGGAATTTAATTATCAATTATGCGATAGTGATGTCACCTGTTAGAACATTTGAGAAAAATAATTAATATGAGATACCATAATATTTATAATAATAAAAAAGTAGGAAATGATTACTTAATTAAAGCGCTTACAAAATATGTTTTTTCTAAATTTATTTTGGTTTATACCTTCCGCTTCAAGCGGGGAGGTGCTCTTGCAGAATCCATCGGATCAGCTTCGTTCCCTTACTCATCCGATGTCTGAGCATATTCCGTTCAATACGCTCGCTCTAAAAAGCAGAACGGCATCATCGCTCTGGACGAAATTACTTTAATCTGATGACGCTTTTATCCGACACACTCTCTACAAATCACTTCAAGTGACGTGCGCACATTTAAAATACTCTGCAAGGTGGATAGTTTTAAGCAACGACAGTTTTAAGCTACGAATGAGACGAGTGTTTTTTCCCGGTTAATAGAATAGAGAAGACTCCCTGTTCTAGGGATATTCTATGTACATTTTTAATTCTTTAGATTTTATCGAGAAATATAAACTTGTTTTTCTCAGTAACTATTGAGTACATTCGAACAAAAATTATTCAACCATTTTAAAATTCCAAATATAATTTTTCTGTGATTTACCTCTCTCTCTCTCTTTTTAAATTTTTAATGAATTTTTGGAAATATTTTAAAATTTATTTTGCTGATGATTGTGTTTACACCCACGTGCGTTTTGAAACTAACAAATGTATTCATGCGAGTGTTACTGGGGGAGCTGCTCTTTGTTGATTATCGATTTTAAAAACAAAACAAATGCACACGATTCATGCTTAAAATATTATTATTTTGCTGTTAAGAAATTGTGTTAAAAAAAATTTTTTTTTTATTTTCTTCATATCAGCATAAATTTTTTTCTTGAACCATATATTTTATGTATGGCGTATTCTTGCTACTAAAAACGGACAGAAGTTATTATTGCTATTCATTATTTTCCTTATATTCATCAGTTTTAATATTTTAAATATTAACAACTTTTATAATAACAAATTCGAGATAAATGGCATGAGACCACATTTAGGATTCCTGTGTTCAAAACTCTTAAATATAAAAGGAATGCAGAACTATCCGTTATTAACTAAATCAACAATCATAAAATTCGACAAACTTTTAACACTGACTAAATTCTTGATATCAGTATTTTGCAGGCAGCAATAAATTGCAGATTACGATTTGTTACCGAAAAAAATAACTGAATTACTTATGGGTAAATTTTTTTTGTCCGAATAGAATCGAAATTAAGACTGTAAATTTATGTTAAAAAGTTAATTTAAAGGCTAAAAATTTGCTAAAGGTTCGTAAAAAATTTCCAACGTCATATTTTAATAAGGTTTAAGGAAGGTCTCTTAAAACCTTCTTCATCAAAATATTTTAAATTTGATAGTCATACTGATTATACTTAACTCTATTAAAATTTACTTTCTAAATTTTAGTGGAATTATTTCTTATTGAAATAGTTCAAATCCTGCGTACATAAAACAGAATCATTCATTCAACAGTAGTCGACTCCATCTGCAATGGACACTTATGCGCGCTATAGAATATTTTCTGTATAATTTATCTTAAATAATTATTCAATAAAAGCTTCTCGTATTCGTCATAAAATTAATTCTTTTACTTTCAAAAGGACTTAAATGACGTAAAATTATTTTATTTTATACGGTTCAATAAAATTACTTCTGAAAATTAAAAAGTCAAAGTTTTATACAGTTCTTTAGTTTTAAAGTAACACACTCATTGAAGTATTCCTGACGCGCCAGCTTTTAAATAAATAAAAAATACGTCTTCCGTGATTAAATGTGAAGAATTATGAAGCTTTGGCTATCATCCTTTTAAAAGAATAAGAAGTTTCGTAACTTTAGACTGATCAGCTTTGCTGAAACTCTGGGAATTGATTGGCTTATCTTTTTTGAAATGGTCAAAGGAATTATGGAGTCAAATTCTCGCGTTTTTATAAGACAGCGATATTAAAATTTTCTTTATCTACTCAGTGTTTCGCTTTGTACTAATTGAAAATTTTAGCGTCTGAACGACAGTTGAACAATAATGACGCATGAAACCATGGTCTGTATAAAAATTTAAAGTTCGTCATTTGTCAAAAAATTTGTCGCCTTAAACGGTATTTATCTTTTTTTTAAAATCTAGACCATCGTTTTCTGTTAAATGTATAAAAATAATAAAAGTTTAGAAATTAGGTTCTGGGATAAACTACATTGTGGGGATTTTAGTTTTTAATAACAATAAACTGTTCTTATAATGATGTACTTAAAACAATAATAACAATAAAATATACTTATTCAATGAAATGTCATGAAATCTTCATTAAAATCTAATATGTGAACTAAATTTGATGAAATTATGTATTTTCAATAGATTTATGCTTCTGCATAAACATTTTACGGATAAATTATTCATAAATTCCATTTCATTCATGTGCTAAAAGAATGGATCATGAAAAGAATTATGTGGAATGATATAGAGTCAAAACGAGCAAAAAAAAAAGAAAAAGGATTAGCTTAAAGAATGATGGTTTACAAAAAGAAATGCGAGGGGACACTGTAATTCAACGAAAAAAAATATAATTAAAAATTAAAACAAAATGAAATCTACGATCGTAAATTTCAACTTATCAGGCGAGGACATTATTATTTTTAAGTCATTATTTGCCGCAATTAATTTAATTCATTAACCAGCTTAAACCGGTTTCGAACAATCACGAAATTTCTCTATCGGTCTCTATCCAGCTCTAATATATATATATATATATATATATATATATATATATTTAATGATAATTTTTTTTAACTTTCCTTTTTAATTTTTCTAGCTAACAAACAAAGTTTTGAAACTCGCCCGATGTTGAGAGGAAATAACAGTTAACCTTTTAAAAAGGCATTTGTTGAAGAAAAATATACGTAATAATAAAGGAATACTGGTAAAAGCAGGCCAAACTTTTAAAAACTCATCTGCTTTTAAAAAGACATACATAATAATAATGCAATAATCGTAAAAACAGTAAAAAAATTTCAACCGATGATTTCCGGCAGCTCGTAATCTTTATTTTTTGTCGGTAAATTTCGGAGACGCCAAAACTTCCTAACCAAAAAAACATCATGTTGCCACATGATAATATTATTATAATCATCTCTATATATTTTTCATAGAGATGAGCGTATTAAGGAAGTTTATGGCAATCCATTATTAGTCGCCCATAATACAAATCAGCGTCGTTCAGTCGCTGTTTCCGATTATCCTGAGCTATATCCTAGCGACTGTTTTTCGTTACAAAAAATATGGCCTCACAGATTTCCCCGAAGGCATCGCCTCACAGAGAGAGGACTGATCCATCCATCCCGCTTTCCCCTCCATTTCAGATTTCCCTGGAGTAATGAGTGCAGCTGGAAGACAAAAGGGCCCGGGGAGAGGAGGGCTCGGGCCTTTCTCCGGCCTATTTTTAGTTCCTGCCTTCGGAATCGAGTCACCTCGATCTGGTGAACACTTGAGTGGATCGGGGAGCATTGAACCGCGAAAGAAGGACACTTGTTTTGTACACACGCAGCATGATCAAGGTGGGCATATGTGACTGCCCAGATGGTTAAAGGTGATTTCTATTTTGAAATCTGCAAAGAAAAACAAGGGCGTATGTGAGGCAGTTTGCTATTGGTTGTTATAAACATGATAATGAACGGGGATTGTCAAAGGTAGCTATCTATTACTAATGGTTAGATAATTTTTTTAAGTAGTCGAGTGATAAGAATGTTCAGCTGAACAACCGTAGCTGATTTCTCGGCCAAAACGATTATGTTTAACTCTTTCAATGCCGTCCCTCCACCCCACCCCACTTTCTGATCTATGATGAATAATTTACGAGGCAAATGAGGACTCGAAGATTAAATCTGAATCTAAAATTCTGCTGTTGATTTAATGCCAGGAATTTATAAATGCTGATTTAGCAAGCACAAGTGCGAAGAAAAACAATATTCAAAGGAAAATAAAACGTCTCAGATTTACAAGCTGAGGAATTTCAATTATGTAAAGTTTGGTATAATTTATTCCTTTGGTTATTTTCTTTTAAAAAATAGGAAGAACTTGAGATGAAATGCTGTAATGTAGGATTGGAACCATAATCGTTATGAGAAAAATAGCAATAGCGATTCGTGCCACTCACTTAACCCTTAATAACCTAGAGTTTCAATTTTGATACCAATCTTTTAAACCGAATGTTCACATTACTATTAGTTTTTTTATAGGTTGGCTGTACGTATTTTACTGTTGTATAATATTCTTTCCAACGAAATTTAAAAAAAAATCAAATGTCATTATTGTTTTATTTTATCTATGACTCAGTAATATTAAAAATAAATCACTTTCGTAAATCAGGCTACTAAGGGTTAAGCTTGGGATTGCAAAGCAGTATTTTGTATGGACACTATAAGGTGTAAATCGTCATCATGCTAGTTAAATTTGATTGATTTACTTACCTTTATTTTTAGGACTATTCTTTAAAGCACTTTGTTGATGTAAATAAATTAAGACAATTTTCAATTTAAGAATCAATTGTAAGATCCCAGTTGAATTAATGATTTTGTTCGACTTAAAAATATGTTAACATCTTAATTTTAAAAAATCTCTCTAAATTTAATAATCTTCGAATTATGCCATTTATTTTTGTAGAACAATCCTGCTGTTCTCAAATGCAGCTTTTCGTCTCGATTGAGAGGCTCACTCTGACACCGATGGCATCGATATTTTTGCTTGAATTCAACACCGATTTGAAGCTACAAAAGTGTAGAATCTGACGGGACTGAGTTCTAACAATTCGTTTAAACAAAACTTGCGTGGTTGCAACGATCACGGTTTAGGTTGCCAAGGACTGGAACTCGGAGGATTTTAATTCCCCTATATACTATGTTTTCGTCGGAGGTTGTTTTCGCTAATTCACATTTCTCTCTACAGATTTGAAAAATCAAAAGCAGCTACGTTTCTTAATGTCCTTATGATTGTGTGAAATTAGCTTTGACCAGAAATCACTACTATTGTACATTTTTCTAAAATAGTTTTCGCTGCTTACTGTTTTGAATGTTTCTGTCCACATCTAAATACATGGAGGTCGTAAAATAATGGAAGACATAGCGGGTGCACTCGTTTTTCTAATAAAGTGTTCTGAGGTATTAAAAATTGCTGGAACATTTTGGTAGATTCCCTCTTTTTAAGAATAAAATCAGAATTTTTTGAAAACAACTTAAATTTGAATAAAGCAACTTCCAGTGAGATAAAAAAAAGTGATAAATCAACTACAAGTTGTTTGCAAGTTACTCTAGAGAATTATTGAAGCCTTAGGTGGCTCATCAACAAAAGCGACAAAGCCGCAGCTCCTATTTTACCACTTCCATATATTTGAAAAGCTGCGCACAACGTCTACGAACTATATCGAAGGAATACAAAGGGTTAAACCTGTTCGATTTTTGTGTTGGCAGTAACTAATTATATTATACCAACTTTTAATTTCCAACTCTTGGATTGTTCTAAAATATTAAAAACTGAATGAAAAGAATTTTATAATGATATAGGTAAAAATGATATCTAGTTAAAACTTTTAGAAATTTTGAGACTGTAATTTAGTTTGAACTGGTTTTTAAATTAGAAATGAGATTTATTTTGATTATTTTTTATAGAATAAGAAAAAATCGTGACAATCCGTCCTTTTTATTTTTCGCTTCATCTCGCTTCCAAATTGACCTATTTATTCGATCGTTTCATTTTCACACAATAGATAATGTTTTCTGTTCTAGAATTTATGAAAGTTAAATGGCAGCGAATTCGCAACGATGAATTATTTTTCCAAAAATAAGTTCATTCTTCAGTCTGATGAATTTTTAAAATAACTTTTTTTTATCAGTATAACTCTACTTCATCTCAATAGCTTATTTTTAGTATTCATTTATGGATTCAGTTCGCATTTCGGTATTGTCTGTTCTGAATGCGCTTGAAAAGAATTTCCTCTAAAATTGCATTTTGCATCTGGAATCCCTTCATTTAATCAAAAGATCTTTGTGGTTCTTATTCGGAAACATGCGGCACTTTGCAAAGCAACATGTTTGAAACGATACAAAATTAATTCACAGCAGTATTTCTCTGCCATTTTATAAGTTGAAAGCAGAATCTGTCATCAGGCAATTATTTTGAAAAAATATATTTGAGGAAGAAAAAAAAAAGAATGTGCTTTAAGATTTAATGAGATATGAAATTGCGTTTTGAGAAATGACCAGACTGTCTAATATTTCGAGTTTCATGATTGCTCAAGAAATTAGTTTTTAAAAATTAATAATAATTTTAATTAAATGATTTTTTAAATATTAAGCATTTAACCAATTATATCTTATTTTGAATAATTTAATAATTATTAATGAAAATATTTGTTTTCTGTTTTGTGGATCCCTCTCCCCCCCAAACCCCACTTCATAATAAAGGAATTAAAATGAAGTAAAGAAGGGACTTTTTATCTATCAGAATATAATAAAAAAATATTTTCAAGTTTATATTCCTTCTTCTTTTCTCCATATAGAGAATAATATGCTTTTTTCCTGAACGATGTTGGTTGATATTGTGTCATTATTTCTAATGGTTTTATCAGATAAAAATTGTTTTTCAGAACAGGTTGAATGCAGTTTCTCCCTCCTTCACGGATTAAAGGAGCAAAAATTAGGAATCTATCATATTTGCATATTTTACCACTATAGTTGAAAAATTAAGAAGTCAATCTTCTTCATGACCTTTTCCCGTTATTTCATTCCAAAATAAATTTTATGAACGTATTATAAAGCATTCTTCTAATCCTCTGAAACGGAGAAGGGGGAACTTTTGGTAAATAGGGTTTTGCAATTACAGGCTATTGCTCAGTGATTAAATTTTAACTTCAATGGTGGTTATGAAAAAACTCTCATTTTAATGGTTCGTGCTTTGATAGAAATTGGCGTACAAACAAAGTAAGATAGTCACGTGTAGCTCCGAACTAAAGCTATTTAACATTATGTGACAATATTGTTTATAAAAATTTCATACCTTGTTTATTTATAATTTCTAAACATGTACAATTATTAATAAATACTCTACAAATGAATGATTAAGCCCTGTTACATGAGGAGTACCATTTCTCTAATCAGTTTCAGTAAATAAATGATTACAGCGGACAAGATATGCCCGACGATGAAAAATTAGAAAGAGTAAACAGATTCCCCGAAAAAAACATTTATTCGTAAAAAAAGTGATAATTATGTCGATGTTCTAATTCTATTTTCATTGTATTTTTGAAAAAAATAAATAAATAAAACGATCATTTCAATAATCCAGAGGAAGCGATCTCTCCAAAATCTCGTATATTTTCTAACTAAGGGAAATTGCGTTTTAGATGCATTCTTCGGCAACCAATTGAAACCAAAATTTTACATGGTACTACTATAGCAGTTGTAAATTCACCTACCCTATTTCATGTATTAAAGAACGTGCGTTTTTCAGTTATCGCGTTCTGGAAACACGGTCCGGTTAATACTTATTAGATTCGACTCAACATTTGGCAGGTGTCTACGCTACATCTCTGTACCATATTTTATTCTTCGTTTTCTGTATATAGTATTAATTTATATTCAAAGAGTCCAACAGACAAACTTTCACAGAAAAGATTTTGCTCAAAATTTGATAGAAATCTACAAATTTGGTGGGACAACTGTGTATCAAATTTCAAAACTCAAAGTGCTTTTAATTTATTTTATCATAGAGAGGCATACTGCCAAATGTGCATTTTTCGAACTCAAGGACGTCTGAAAGGTGCGGATTCGTCAAAATCTCGATTTTCAGCGCTTTATCTAAACTTCATATAAAAGAAAGTAAAAAAAAACCATTCTGTTGGAGTCCATATAAACTAGGTTGTTGTTTATTTGGTCTACGCAAGCATTTGAGTCTGTCAGTTTTGATGCAGTATGTAGCACAGATTGTGGTAACGGAGGTTGCCATCGGTATGCATTTGAAGTCAAGCAGACACTGGAAATGACGCTTCTTCAAACTCTTTTGTGTTTTCCACTACTTGTGATTTTCTCTCTAATCCATTTCTTGTTCTCCTGATTTTCTATTCGGTTAAGTGACTTTATTGAGACATGACATTCAACGACGGCTGATTATTGGCTCGATCAAAATGTAACTTATCAAATAGAAAAATCAATATTTTGTTTACAATTGATAATATGTAATTTCTTATGTGACAAAACAAATTTATATTTAAAATATTAAAATTTTTAATTTTGTACTTAATTGAATGATTACTTAATATTTTATTAAAAATTAATATTTGGTATTATTTATATTTCTTTTAATTATTTGAGAAATTTTATTTCGGTTTCATGGCTTAGTGCTTTTGCAGGTGAACAGGAAAGACTTCGCAGAACTTTCATTAAATGCTGCCAAAAATTACCAAAAATAATTTCATCATTTATTTAATTATTTATAATTATCCATCGCAAGGCATACTAATTTTATTCTTTTAAAGAGGGCATTCAAAGTAATGAACCTAAAATGCAAATTATTGAACCAAACCTTCCGCTTCTATAAATAAATACTTTCTTTTTCTGACTAAAGAACTCATTCTTCTCCCTTTTCCTTCCGTCAATTAAACTTTTAAGTAAGAAAGAAGGAAGGAACTAAGTTGAAGATATTCGAATGCCCAAAAGTATTTTTTCTGCGGGCCACTTCGGCTGACTCATTTTAATTGCTGAGATATCAGTTCTGAAATGGAAGTTCAAAGCTTCCTCGCCATGCGAATTCGAGTGCAACGGGGATGATGAAAAAATTTTCTCAGATGTCTACATGTAGGCATATCAGGTATCCGCATCTATCAAAGGTTTATGCATTCCTCATATACTTTCCATATGTAACAAAACTTTTGTTTACGACAGCATAACAGGAACAGCTCTGAAAAACTCTCTCTGTTTTAAAGTTATTGCAAAGAGATTAGCGTTATTTATATCCATTAAAATAAAAAAATCAGTGCTTTTTCCGGAGACTTTTTTCCGATTTATTTCCCTCCAAATGAAAACGAAAAATTTTGAATCACGTGTAAGGCTGCAAATGCCTTGCAGGGCATTGGCGAGCAATAGTTATGAAATACAGATCTTGGAAGCAAATCTAACATTTATTCAGAATCTATCGAGCAGAAATACCTTTTGAACTTCTTTTTGCCGACAGAGTGAAACCAGAATTTGATACGGTGCAGCAGTTGTAGCCACGAACGGACCTATCACGTTTCATTCAAGTCATTCCGTTTACGAATGTAATATACGCGCAAGTGAAAGTACAGTCAGATAGACAGTTAAAACCTGGCCAGATTTGGTATTAAACTTAATAAGAATGACTTTTAGATGCCTGAACCTGTGTACTAATTTTTAGCTACCTAACGCCTTGCATTTTAAAACTACATTGTAAAGTTCATTCGCAATCGAACAACAAGACGGACATATTTCCTATGATTTAATTTCTTTTTAAATTGACCGAAATCTACAAATTTGGTTGCGAGCCCATATTTCAAATTTTTAACTCAAAGCATTTTTTGAGTTATCTTTATCACAGACAGACAGACATTTTTCAGAAACATGTTTTTCGAATTCAAGGCAATGCAAAACGTAGAAGTTTATCAAAATTTCGAATTTTTTGATAACTACAGTCATCTCTTATCCTTATTTCGAATACGAGAAAGTAAAAAAAAATGTAGAAAAACCGATGAACTAATGTATAGATTTCTGGATTGTTGGTCTCTATCCATATATCTTTCGGAATATAAATTAAAATGGAGAGAAGAAATAAGATAGGAAACTCCACCAGCATAACTACTGAAAACAAATGGTAAAGTATGCATTCTCTCCTTTTCCTAAATAACATTCATAAACGCGTAAGAATATAGGATTAGTCAAATAGTACAAAGGAAATACGCACTTTGTATCATAATTCATGAACTCTAAACTTTTCACGTAAATAAAACACGGAGGTTGTTCTTGATGGGGAAATTTATTGTTTACAATTGTAGGATTAAAAACGCAATTAATGCAGTTTTTCACCAGTGCTATACGAAAATGAATTGTACTTGAATTAAATCATACAATTTCATAAGAATAACAAATTGTTGAATTATTTGACAATTATAAAAATCTTTCAAACATAAATAAATAAAATATTTTTTTTAAAAATAATCTAGGGAATGCTCCGAACTGAGGAAGTATTCGAAACAATTCAAGAACTGGGCTTTAGTTCATAATAAGAGATTCATATTAAAAAAATTTACAAAAAAGTAAATCGCACAAAAGGTTACAGAAAATCTGCAAATCAGCATTTCAAAATTACATCTGATGTAGGAAACTCGGCAAGTTACGTAGTCTTTATTCGAATTGTCTGTGCCGAGGAAACATGGGCAATACAAACTTTCGGAATGGTAACTGATCTTCGTCCTCCTGGTAGGTACAGAAATGGTGTGGGAGCAGCCAACCCCTACTGATGGCGACACGTGCATTCTATGGGAGGAATGACCAATGATGTGTCTGAGGACTCAAACTTGGATCCTGCCAATGCTGTCACCATGGCAGTCCGATTTCAGGGAATTCGGAGTCGCCGTCTATGGTTAAACAACTCGCCTACTGAGATGAAAGGAGAATTACCATGTTCAGAGTATTCGAAGTAAATCTCTTCTCAAGAGGGTCAGTTGCAAAAAAAAGTAAAACGCGTCAAAACAACTCCAAGTTGTGGAATTTTATAATTATTTTCGGTGTTTCAATGAACTTCAAAAATTTGGACAAAAACAAGCAAATGTTGAGCTTGAATAATTAAATATTAGTAACGTTTTTAAGCCTGGCCAATTCCTTTATGGTACAACAGGATCGAAATAACTCCTCTAGGGGACTGTTGGCAACAGAAATCTCGGAACCCCCTTTTAGTACCCATTTTCCATAACTAGATTTTTTCCCATTAATTTTAATTTTAATATTTATATACTCAATTTTATGTAGCAAATTTGGCAAACTGAAACCACAAAAATTTGATTTCCAATTCCATGAAAATTAGCTCGTTCGTTTTCGTATCACCAAAGAAAACCTAATTTACAGATTACTATTAAATCGGAATTTAAATTTAACAGCAATTTTAAGCAAAATGGTAAAAAAGTGACACTTTTTTTTTATCGCAATCCATTTTTGTTTAATCGGATTAAAAAAAAACTATTAAACCACATATCGTTTTAGAATTATAAAACCACGAGATCAAAATTTGGAAAGAGTCATTCCTTTGAAGGTCATTAGTGTAAGATGATGAAATTTAAATGATATTTTATTTCATTTGAAGAACTTCCAGTACTAGTTGTGGGCCTAAAATGGTGTGTCTTAGGTAGTTGTGTACTTTGACTATTTATTAATCCAGACATGCAAGTCGGTGTTGCTTTATAGCTTTTGTAGTAAGCAATTTAGCGATAATTGAGCGGATGTTTTGTAAGGTCGGGCATCAAATCAAAATCTGATCTCAATACGGTCCTTCTAAAGAAGTGACAGAAAATGCCTCCGGTCAGTTAAAATTTGAGGAATTCATTGTCGTCAAAAAAGAAATAAATTAAGTTAAGTTAGTCATTTCATTAAAATCAACGTCAGAGATTGCTTAAAACATCTCTAATATTTAGAAATCTGAAAAACTGCTGTTATTTTTTACTTAGCTTTTCTTTACATAGTTAATTTTGTGATGACATATAAATTCTAATTTAAGTTAAATTAATTTTTTTAAATTAAATTTCTATGACCTTCTTTTATTTTCTCATTTCTTCATGCAAATACACCATAATTTCTTCTTCAAAGTTTAATGTTGCTACCTCTTACATTCTGGGACTAAAATCAAAATAAGCTTAAAATAATTCGCACTTATCATTGAAAATTTTACATTTCCTTCCATCGGTGATGGTACCGTTGACTGAGAAACTTTGGAAATGAATATTATTAAAAGTTGGGCTCATCTTATGAGAGGTCTGGAGCCACAGAACTGAAAACAGAATGATTGAGAGTTGCTTCAGAAAACAATCGAGTGCGTGCGCGCGCTTGGGAAGAAACGTGCAATGGCTCTGCTTTGACTCGACTGAAAGCAAAGGCGAATGATAAACGTAGAAGTCGGAAATACTTGAAGATCTCAGTTCGTTATTATTCCGCCAGATTATGATCGAAAGTTGCAAGTAATTAACTTGAAATGCAAATTATTCAACCAATCTTTTTAAAACAGGTATGTTTCTACTCGAAAAATGGAAAGTGGTTAAAAATAAATACGTCCTTTTTTTTAGTTTGATCTCATAAAAGGAAGAGCTTAGTCAAAGCTCTTTAAATACTTAAAAGGATATCACCTCTTTCATATGCTGCATCGGAATTACTAATTTTAATCGTAGGGGAAATGAAAAATTAGTTTCAAAATGGAAGTTTAAAGTTTCCTCTCTAAGCTTGTTCGAAGGAAAAACAAAATCTTTTTTTTTCTTCTCCCCCTTCCTTCATTCTACATCAGAGACCGTTTTTCTCTCCAATATGGCCGGTGGCGGTGAGGAGGAGGATGGATGCAATCGCCGCTGATCTTTGCCATCAGTTGATATTCGGCGCGATCGCGCACGAAGAGCAGATCACGGTGTTAACGACCCGCTCGGCTTGCAGCCCTCGGGGGTTCCTGCGTCCAACGCGCTCGTTCTTTTTCTGCCCCATAAATAAAACTGAATAATTCTTTTGGACTTCCTAATTTAGCCACGAGAGAAACACTTTCCTGGACGCTATCACCTACGTTTCCCGATATGTATTGGTGTTGTTGTTTTTTTAATTTCCGGAAAATTGATTTGATTCCCTGAAAATTACAGTTAAGTGTGTTAAGAAAAATCGGCACTTCGAGAGGATCTTGATTTAGAAAGTGACTTGGATAGATGCGAAGTTAACCATACCGGGATGGGAACCGCTTTTTTGAACGTTTAGTACATAGTTTAACGGGAAAATAAACGGACACTAGTCTTTCAAATGAGGGTAGCATTCAATCGGACAGAGGTCAGGAAACAAGAATTTGGATAAAATGCCTCTTATTTTGTGTTGTGTTATTTTTATGTTATTTGTGTTGTTATGCTCTTTTTATGTTAAACTCTGGCCTAAATTAGGAGCAATTTATTTAATAAAATATTTACTGTTTAAAGCCCACGAATAATGTGTGAAAGTCTTTTACTTTCTCGCATACAAAATATAGAGAAACCATTGCGATCTTTAGAAAAATTACTGCTTTAATTATTGACGAATATCCACATTTCGGACTTCCACGATTTCGTAAAACACATTTTTGGCATTGCATTAGTCGGGCTGTGACAATAATAATTCAAAGCTGCTTTGAATTATTTTTGAATTAGACGGATGGAAGTTGGTATAAACACTGCATTTAATGATTTTCTCGCCTCACATTCACTTCGTAATTGATGATTTTCGATCGAGGATAGCAAGAAATAAAAACACGTCAGTCTTTCCTTCGAAATCGCATGAAGGTTCGTTTCCACTTCTCACACCAGAAACTTCTCGAGACTGTTTAATGTTACTTTTCACTTTTTAATTAGAAATACAGAAATTTCTGTTTTTACGAGGGACAGGAAATTTTTCATAATGTACATCCTAAATGAAACGACAGTGCGGAAAAGAGGATTTTAACGTCCTATTAAAATATATATTATATAAAACTATTTGTCGACAAATTTGAAGTAAAATAATTTTTTGCAGTCTAACAAAATATTATTACGATTAGGCGAAAAGAAAAGAAAAATAAACTGTTTCACGTCCTTTCCTCTTTTTTTAAATATGTTTTCTGAATCGTCATTATAACTAACAACAGCATAGATTATTTTTTTTAAATTAAACATTGGTATTAATGTGATGAAAATGCATCGCTGCTATTTGCGGCATTGCTCCTTAACATCGGGAAACTGTCTTGAGCCTTCTAGAACAATGGTGAAACGCAATTCAAATCCGTGACGGATCTCTGGTTCTGGAACAAAAAGAGCATCAAAACGTTTTCAGGAAAATATGATGGATATACAATCTTGTTTCTGAACTATCCAAAAGATTTTATACCAGAGTTCTACTACAGCTGAAGAAAGCTCTTTTGCCGATTTGATGGCATTGGAAAGGTCTAATTTTCTACGAATTTCTTCTTCAAGGAGAAAAAAATCAACGAAATAATTTAATTAACTGGTTTAATTAAAAACTACCACTGCACAACAACCAGAATTAATGAACTGCTGAGGCTTTTCTCCCTCTTCATGGCAATGCGAGACCACATATTTACATTAGCCGTAAGAAAGAAACTCTTGCAATTTGACAGGGATGTTTTACCCCATCCTAAATACCTGCCAGATCTCACACCATTTGATTATTATTTCTTTCTATCCTTAAAACATTCTCTTCGCAATAAGTGCTTTAATCCACCTGAGAAATAAAAGCGCACTTCGAGGATTATTTCTTGTCCAAAATATAACAGTTTTGGAAAAAAAGACTTGACCAGGCATCCTGAGAGATGGAAGAAGGGAATAGAGAAAAAGAGTGCTGTATAACAAAATAAATAATATCTTAAATGCAAATATTGGGCATTCATTTCATATTGAAAATAGGAAAGAAACTTATGAGGCACCTTAATATTTATGAAAATTAAAGCCATGTCTGTTTTTAATGAGATATCCAGATATGATATTGCTATGAAATATAAAAAAATCAGGAAACAAAAATAGTAAATGAGAAAGAAAAAAAATGAAATATTTGTTTGTAAATTTCAAGCTTTCAAGTGAGAACATTATTATTTTTAAGTCATTGTTTATATTAATTAATTTAAACCATTAACCTATTTAAACCGGTATGAAACAATCGCGGAATTTCTCTGTCGATCTCCATCCTTCTCTGATATGTATACAGGCATATACATTCAATGATAATTTTTTTTTTTCAATTTCTCTAGTTGGCGAACAAAGCTTCGGGCTCGTCCGGTTCTGAGATGAAATAACAGCTATGATATCATAGTTCTACGTCGACCTTTTAAAAACGCATCTGCTGTCAAAGGAGCAAACATAATAATGCAATACTGGTAAAAGCAGTTAACTATATTTTTGGCTCGTTAATTTAGGAGGCATCAAAACCTCCTAACCAAAACAACATCATGTTATTAAATGATAAAAAAGAATATATATATATATATATATATCTTCGACAGAAAAATAAAAAAGCAAACCAGCTAGTTCAGCAGAGGCTATTAGGAAACGGTTTCCTGCCTGTTTTACCAAATCTGAACTGCCAGAAAATTCCCCGAGTGCAGTTCAGATTTGCCACCGAGTGAAATATTGCGATACTTCCTAGAGTACTTGTTGATTCATTTTCTGCGTTCTTCTTTTTTTTCCCCTTTTTCGCAGTTTAGCAAATTTTTGGTTCGAAAAACAATTAAATAGAATTAAAAGCGAAGAAACAAATTTTTATAATTATTTCAAGTCAGGATCCTGTGGCTCTAAAGTGGGAGCCGCTGCTGATTGGAATGTCTCAGTGTGCTCTAGATCACTCTTGAATAGATTTGGCCTTGCGTCAGACCTGAAAGCTCTCGTTTCGAAAACGTTATCCATTGAACTTACTCTTCACTTTCAAATAAAATAAACTGCAATGCCATCTGCAACAATTCAAAAGTTATTTCAATGGAAATTAGTTACTTAAAACTCACATTGAATAAAGAAATTTTCATCAAAAAATAGACTCGAAATTATGTCTTCTTTTGATTCACTATTGAACAGCGTTTTGAGAATATTTCGTTTTTGATCAGATAACTTCAGTCCTCTGAATTTTTTGACATTATTTTAGCTTCTATTCAATATAATTTATTTGAAAATATATGCTCATTTATATTTTATATGGTTGCCAAGAAATTTAATTGAATTTCTTTCTATGGTTTTATATACTTTTGGAGTTTGGAGAACACTTGATTATATAAATAATTATATGATTATATAAATATAATAAATTGGAAATATAAACAAAACTGAGTCTTAGACATTGCTTTTTAATATTTATTATTTTTTAAAAAGTAAAAGTATTCACTTCGAACTCCCTGAGGCTTTCATCAATTGCCGCCTGAATTATTTCCTTCAAACATTATTCATTTTTCTTTTCTTTTAAATTATTCCTGTTACGATACTTTGAAAAGTGGAAAATTATCTGTTTTTGAGGATGAAATAATATTCGATAATAATGCTTGAATCGTGAGAGACCCATTGTTGGCGGAGAGCAGATGCGACAAGCATTGCATGTACAAGAGGATACATGATAATCCAAGACTCTTGCAGAAATGTGGCATGGATAGTACCAGATTTACTGTCGATTCCTGTAGCATCCTTTGCCATCTTACTCAGAACAAATGTCAATTATTTTCTGTAGTATTCTTTACCATTTTACAATGAGCAACGTCCAATCGAAGACACTGTTATTTGAGATATAAGGTGGTTTGACCAACGTTTTCAAAGTGTGTAATCAAGAAATCGTTTCCTTTTTATGTACCTGTTTGATTGGAGATAAAAGTGTTTCCTCTTTATTGCTTCATATTCAGTTGACATATTTTCTAATTAATGATCACAGGTTGGACTTGGTGCTGAAAATATTGTAAGAGTTTAGACCGAAACTAAATTTTGTACCACATTCACTAAAGTTATAGAAAAAAAATCTTATCAAAATAATACTCTAGAAAGCTGTAAATGTCCAGGGATTCTTTGTTTTTATAATTAAAAATAATTGTATTATTAATGACTAGCAAAATTAATTATTTGTTTTTAATTTAAACGAGTGGTAGCCAGAGGGACAGATCTCCACTGCTGGGATTTTGCTTAAAATTTGATAGAAATTTACAAATTTGATGGAAAATGCATTTTTTAAATTTCATTCGTCTAGCTCAAAGCTTTTTTGAGTTATTTTTGTCACATAAAGGCAAACAGACATCTTCCGAAACTGTGTTTTTCGAACATAAGGAGGTCTGAAATATGAAGCCTTGCCAAAGTCTTGGGTTCGATTTATTTTTGATAGTTAATATATTTTATCTTTCCTTCATATGGGAGAGAGTAAAATGTACACAGCATCAGTTCTGTTTTACGTATGAATCCGAAACCATTTCTGCCGTCGTCGAGAAGAGAAATGAAATGAAACTTGGCGTCTCGCGAGCTCGCTGTTTGCACTACGGGTCCACGGCCGGCTCAGCGTGTTGGACTCGGAGGTCACCCACCGGCCGTTTCCCACGAAAGCAAGCGTTTGTGGAAAGCAGGTGAAATATCTGTGGGTTTCAGAAAACAATAGAAAAATCATTCAGGATAAAATGAAAACAATCCACACGGACGAAATACGTTCTCTCTTCACTACCAGTTCGAGACGACCTCGTAATTTCATTCTGCCTGACAAAGGAAGGCCAGAAAGACGCATGTTTAGAAAACTTGGCTCGCAAATGCAACAGCTGAAAGAGTTTTAAAAAACATCGAAAGTGTATATTCCGTTTAAATTCGAGACGCAAACGCTTAACCAGCTCATTATTCCTTTTTATGTAGTTTCTAGATTTTTTTTTAAATAATTCAAACATAATTAAACTTTGGTAACCTATAACAGCGTGTTCCAGTTTGCCCTCAATTCAAATAGTTTCTTCAATTAGCCGATACAAAAAGTTTGGGACTTTCAAAGCGATATAGAAAAAATTAAGTGAGAATTCATTTATTTTTTAAAAAATCAGCACTCTCCATATAGAGGAAAAAAGAGGTTGTACTCATTTCTCTAGATAGGAACAAAGTGAATGTTAGTTAAAAAAATTAAGTGTTTTTGAAGTGAAATGATATAGTTCATTGAGGGGCTATAAATGACTATCTTAGAGGGATAGCACATTTTTTTGTTATTGACACTCTCCGGGAAAAGGAGAAACTGCACGTCGTGCCGAAGGGCCTCACCTTCCGCTCTCTCGCGTGCACGCTCTGCGAGGACTGGGCAACTGTGGAGAGTCAAGACTCCGCAAGTGCCCAGCTAAGTGCTGAGAGCTGAGGCCATTACAAAGAGAATGAGGGCAGGGTTTCTGCTCCATCGGGACTCGGGAATATTCAGGGTTTGAAAAAGAGCCGGTACGACACCAGCAAGAGGCGACAACTTGGCGAGAACTTCATTGGATATTGGAATGTTTAGTAGAAAATGAATGCCAAGTCTGCGGACTTTTTCCATAAGCCTATTCTAAGGAGGGCGTGCGAAAGCGACGGATAACGACCCACTGCTATTTCGCCCCAAATCACTCGGAAAAATCTGAATGACCGGACGCCGCGGCAGCATTGGCGGGGAAGAAGGCTGAATTCGAAGAGCCATCCCCGGCCACTCTGCAACTCTCCCCATAAGGTGCACGTTTCTTCATCGATAGGGAGTAGATGATTTCACACCATTTCCATAACTATCAAAACGGCGAGAACCAACCACTAGTTTAGAAGCAACCCTGTGTCTGAGCTTTTTCCATCCCCAGAATGGATCAACGGCTCTTCTTCCTTTCTTTAAAAAGGACTTATAATATTTATAAATAATTTAAACCAGAACATATTTTATTTATAACTTTGTCGAGAGATTTAAATACATTTTATACGCATACGTTTTTTACTAGAGTGTTTCAAAACAATTATCCCGAGGATTGTTATATACCCTTAATACATCAGAAAACCTAACGATCGTATTAAAGTTTATAATATATAACGTTTTGATGATAATTTAAATATAATAATGATAAAGAATATATAACTGTTTAAAACCCGCTCATAAATTGAATAAAAAAAGCTAATGAATTTCTTCCATTTTTTTTAAATTCTTCAAAATTTGCTGAGTAATGTCTTGAAAATTAAAATTATACATCAAAAGTACGAAATCGTCAGGATGATTCATTTGCAATTCCAGATGGCACTACTCCACTGCAGCGCGTTGACTAGTTTACAAAAAGACATGCTCTCTAAAACAAGCTTCGGAGCAGTGAAAGGGCTCCGTGCGGAAACAGGCCTCTCACTGCGTAACCTCTTTGCAAAGCACGCCACATCACTTTCATTACATCGTATTACGCAATTTCAACACAATTTCTGCAGTGCATCTTTAAATCCGAAGCATTAAATGCGCATTAAATCAAAGGAAAGGGCATTGATTCTCAAGCTAATTGGTGGTCGGACCGAAACCTATTCACTTTCAAGCCACAGCCGAGTTCGGCAGTCTGCGAAATAGATTATTCATCAAATGAAATCGAAACCTTAAACTGCAGAAGAAGAAAAAAAATACCGAGTTTCGACCGTCCAAGAAACCCGCAGCCGTGCTCCGGTTCTGTGAGATCGGAAAAATGTGTTAATGGATAATCGCAGCACGAAATTTATAGCAACTTCGTGAAATGTCTTCCCGACCGTCTGTCTGCTGAGCAACGAACTTTCTTCTCCGTTTTGGGGTCGCGCACGCAGTTTTCATTAATTCCCACCGATTTGGATACGGAGAGGTTTTCATGTATCATCGCGCTCCCCATTAATTTGTCAACGAGTGGTTGCTGAAACCCTTTCGGTGGCCTCCTCCAGATGAGCAAAGTGACCTACTGACAAAATAATTGCGACGAGGTTTGAGGGTTTTTTTTTTTTTACAAGAACTTATGCGCTTACCGATTTCAATTTGCAAAAGTCCATTTCTCTGCACTTATAATTTCAATAACAACTAGCGGTAGAAGTTTTTCCAAAGCCTATTTCTTGATGAAGGAAAAATTGTGTTTTAAACACGCTTCTTCCAAACGAATTGAAACCAAAGTTTGACATAGAATAACAACTGTAGTAATAAATTCAAGGACCCAATTTGATGAATTTATGGATTGCATTTTTGAGTTATGAGAATTGACACGCTTTCGAAAGTAGAGACCGGCAAATGGCGAATTCCTTATTGGATTTGGCATAAAACTGACCAGTTCCCGCTCAGTAGCTGTTGAATCGGGTGCCGAATGTCATCAGTTGAACTCTCCTCCTCTCGCTGTCATCGTCTTCCCGCACAATTCCGGAAGAACCGAATTTTCGATATTTTATATAGAATCGCGTTTTTTCAGGAATTGTACCTATATAGATAAACTGAAAAAGAAAACCTTAATCGAAATGTAACATTTCATCCAAACCGTAGCGTCGTTAAGCATATGAATACACGATATAATTTTTTTACATATATAGAGAAGAATTGCTCGTTTAAAGTCATGAGATTAAAACTTCCAAACAGGCGGATTCCCCCCTGAAGAGATTTCAATTCAAAATTTCACAGAAATCTACAAATTTTGTGTAAAGACCGCATACATAATTTCATCCGTTTGGCTCGAAAAGTTTTTGTATTACTTTAGTCGCAAAGAGACAGGCATTTTTCAGACATGTGTTTTTTGAGCTCAGGTATGTCTAAAACGTGAAAATTTGTGGACTTCGAATGTTTCGGCGACTACAATACGTTCTTTATACTTCGTTTACGAGAAAATAAAAATGAGTATTTTCTGTGTTGGGGATCGAAAGCAAACATGTTCTCTCCAAGAATGTTTCATTTAATGCATACTGAATAATGAAAATAATTGGTGTTGAAATAAAATTAAATAAAAATTGTTACAAAACATATGAATACTGCCCCTGGTATTATAATAGAAAAACGCAGTTAAAAGTAACTGGCAGTTAAAATCTCACAATTTTTTTCCAATCAACCTTTTTTTTAACTTTGTATGTTAAATGAAATATATAAGAGTGTAATATGTTTATTTAACCTAAAGTGATTCCGTCCAATGAATATAGAAGACAATGATCGTTTTAACTGCTTAACAATTAGTAAAACTAAATTCATTAAATAGATTAAATGAGAGCGTAATTTTTTGCAAAGTAAATTATCGTTGTTTTTATGCGCATAATGTTCGACAGCGTGACCTTCCGACAGCATGCATCCCTAAATGAGTGCACCGTTCCATGCGTCGTGTCTACAGGCTTTCGTTTGCTAGTTCCGCGCGGTTGTTCCAGAAGGCGGCCCAGAGTGCCCTCTCACGAATGTCCTCGGACGAACCTTTGCAGGAAAGACCGATTTCCGGCTGTAGCGATACTACACCGTAGATTTAAACTGAAAACCTCAGAAATTACCAAGATGGATGTTGCCTGAATAATTTTAGCCTTAAAAATACTTTCGAAATATTTTTTGTATTATAACTCATACTTTGGTAAGAAGGGACTTTAATTTTTGTTGCAGAATTATTATAACGTGGTTTGTGTAACTGGAATATTGTCTTATTCATAACTTAGATATGTAGCTCATTTTAAGTTTTAAAAAGAACACGATTTTTTTTTAAATTTTTGAAATTATTTCCCTAATTCTGCATTTTAATGTAGAATAATTTAATTGGGAGCTTATTACTAGTGATCACTCCCGTTTATTACAAGAAAGAATAATTTTTTATTATCGATAATTTCGCCATTCTATTTTTATACTTCATCTTATTAAGAATAAAGCACATTTTCCCAACTGTCTAATTTCTTGAACAGAAAAGTAAGTCTGAAAATGATGTACGAATGATAATGAAAGGAAATTCATCTGAAAATATTAATGCGGCACATCATGCTATAATTGAGCAAAATAAATAGTATCATTATCAAATCTACTATTACAACTATTATTGATTTCATTACCATTAAAAAACTTATTTTGATGAAATTCAAAATATCTTCAAAATCATTTTTAATCTGCGCATGAAAATGTGCAGAAAAACGACCAGTGAAAGATTTCCCGTCCCCTCATTTGCCCCCCATTTTCCGCTGACCTCCTGACCTACGAGTTCACCTAACTTCCTCGTTAGACGGCGCATCCCATGTGAGATATCCTACGGTTGTTTGTTCCAGTAACGATAGAAAGGCCTTTGAGATATTGGACCCTTTTTTTTGTATTTTAAATTATTTGATTACACTTTATAGCAGATTTAAAACTGAAATTGTACTCATTCGATGAGCGAGCGAGACTCGTCACTGCACTCGAGGGGTTAATGCGTTATTCAAGTCCCGGCGCACCCGTAAAGATGTCTCGAACGACAAAAACTAGATATTTGGAAAAATTCCAAAGTTAAGTCGAATTTTCTTTAAAGAATTTTACTACACTTTACCTATGATTTTGAGGAAGGATAAAGCTTATTCCGATTAAAAAAGATGGAAATCAAATCAGAGAAAATTAACAACCTTGAATTTGATTTGTTTGCAGTTTGCAAAAAGTAAAAATCAAAAACCGAATTTTCTCTTTATTTTCTAAGTTAAAAGATGCTGATTCGAATAATAAAACGAAAAGGAAAGATTTTAGTTGTGCTCGACTGAAACAAAATATAATGTTAGATTTTCTAAAAAGTGAGCATTAACATTTAAATGTTTTAATTTGAGTGGAAGTGGGCAATTTTTTTCGTCAACTATGGAATTTCTTCTTTTGAACGAAAGGGCCATAAAACAAAGCCGCTTTCTCCTCCTTTCATTAGAGCACCGTATACTCTGTTTGGTAAACAAATGTATGAAAAGTGACCCTTTTTTAAAATTCTCAGTGCGATACAGCGCATGAGGACTTCCGCCAATTTTCATCGCTTTGTAATGTTTACGTTAAAAAAAATTGAAATGAGTGGAAGTAGAGAAGGGTTTTTTATGAGATTTTCGAAAAATGGAGTATAGCGAGACAAAATATGAAAAAAAAAACATCAACAACTGATGAATAAAGCCAGGAATCCAGCCGCGCGAGGAAAGACGACTTTTTAATTGTAAGTCATGTTGTCAACATTCGAGGTGTCAGCAGGAGATGCACTTCCGCCAGTTGAGTGACAATGAAGTCCGGCACTTCCGGGTCCTCGAATTTTAGAGACAAATCTCACTTGCCCTTAAAAAAAAAGAAGACATTTATGCCTTTGATCTATAACAACATCCATTTCCTTTCCACTACAGTTTTTTTAAAAGGAAATGGAGCCTTTGCATGCAATGACGAGCTTGACTCGAGTTTTAAATTAGTAAATTCAGAATTTAAATCTAAAACTAATTGGAAATATTAATTACCTTAAAATGCAAAAATCTCTTGATATTTTTTTGCAAAAATTCCTATAGCTTAATATTGTATTGAATTAAAATAAGAATCAATTACTCCAATGATATGTCATTCGATTAGGAAGTTAAAAGAGATCAAAGAATTCGCTCAGAGCATCATGAGAATTTTCAACATTTTCGTGTAAATCAAATAACCAACAGATATTTCTTTAAATGTAATTTTGAAATTATAATTATTAATTTTTTTCCACTTTACCGTATTAAAAAGTATTACTAAAAATTATAATTGTAAATTTCATTGATTTTGATATTAATCGCTTGGTCTACGAATTTAGTTTAACTTCCCAATTAAATGGCACATTTTGTTCGCGTCATTTGTCATTATTTGAATTCTTATAACAATATAAAAGAAAATATTTAAAACATTGAACATTTTTTAGTAATTTCTGCATTTTAAATTGCTTAGTGCTTTCATTTAGTGGCAAATTTAAATTTAAAATTCAGTCATTCGAGCGCGGGTCACACTCCTCATTGTTTTCGAAAGGGTTCGAGTGTTGTTATGAGGTGGTCAAGATTCAAATTTCTTTAAGTTGAAATCCCAATAATCGAAAATCTAAATATAAGGAAACATTTTTTTCTTCACAAATCTTGGATTTTCATTAGGAAAGTATCTTAAATATTGAATAAAATTTCTATATATCCATCAAAATTCTCAAAAAAAAAACATTTTTATAATGAAAAAGTACTTGGAGATAAAACAAAGACGATTGCGACTTATTCCTACCATTCTTTATATTTTTACTTTTTCCAATGAAAACGAATTTTATTTTGAAATCTTAATTTTCAAAATAAAATTCGTTTAAAATTTAAAAAAAATTTCGGTTTTTCTTAATTTCCATTTTTCGGTAAGCCAATTTTATCATTCAATTCTTTTTATTATTTTTTAACTTTCAAAAGCAATTACACAACATTTATTTTAATAAAAAATGATAAAAACTTTCAACTTATATATTTTAAATAGAAAATTTCAAGCCCGAAATATAAGAGCTAGAATACCACTCCATCTGGAGAGGAATCTAATTTTAGACTACTGCAAAAAAATCGTCAGTGATTCCAGAAGTATGGAAGTAAAACGTTTCAGAAGTCCAGGCATATCTGATTTTAAAAAAAAATGCTTTTTTGCACTTTAGATTTCTTTATCCATGCTTCTGCGTATCTACGACGATTGAGAAACCACATCTGCGTACAATGCATTACGATTGCATTGCGATGGGAAATTTGTACAATGGCTTTTGAATTATGTCCGTCCTCTTTCCTCTTCACGATCACATCCCTCGCGTTCCCCTTGACTCTCTCAAACCCCAAGTACGGGAACAGTATCGCAATCGTCAAAAAATTCGAATTCGGGATTTTGACTCATCCCCTCATTTCGTGCCTTCTTCCCTTCGATAAAAATATTTTTGGAATCAAGTCTGTGCGTCATTTCGTGACAAAAATATCTTGAAAATGCTTCGATCTAAGGGGACGAAATCTGGTACACCGTCAAGAGAAGGAGATAAATGAAATGAACATCTGTAATATCTGTCGAATGTTGACTGAACTCCTTTCAAAGAAAATCTGTCTTTCCGAGAGCTCGAATGTAAACGCGATGACTACAAAACGAAGAGAATGAGATAAATAAAAGGAACATCTGTAGTAAACGCACCTGTCCGATTTTGGGTCAAATTCAACGAGGGGCGGATCCGTACCTTCGTGAGCCCATCATGGCGGTAGCTCAAAAATTAAGTAGATCCAATTTGGTACGCGAATTTGGGACTGCGAGTGCAATTTGGTAACAAGTATTTATTTCAATGGTTGGGGAAATTGCGTTCAAAGAACTAATTCGATTTTCGCATACTACTGACCGTATGTCGGGCATCAATCGCCAAAAAAACTCACCGAGAATCCCACGCTCATTTAAATAAAAATGGTAAATCCATGCCAAATTGTAATACTCCGCCACTAATGAAAGATAGTGCTATGTAAGGTGTTTTCTGCCTTTGCTGAGGGGAAGTAAGGGATGAAACTTTTATTACATAGTATGGGAGAAAGTTTTGGAGAGACCACTCCCCCAGCCTAGAACTATTCGAGTCCCCGCATTCTGATGCGCTTATCATCGAGATTTGGAAGTGGTTCTGGTCGCCTGACTTCCGTCTTTTTCTCCGTTGTCTTCCCCACAACCCTCTTTCACTTGCAAACACAGACGGCTAAGATTCATGCACAACAAAGGAAATTATACCGGGTGTCCAAAAAGTTCCCTTACTCCAAATTTGAAAATTCATTTTCCATGATTTTTTTCAAGTACGTTAAATTTTGCCATACGAGTAATGAAACCATGGACATGCTTGAAGCTTTTTTCGGCGATCGACTTATCTCAAAAAAACTTTGGCCACCTCGATCCTCTGATCTAACCATCCAGAACTTTTTTCTGTGGGGATATTTAAAGGACAAAATTTATGAAGGTGATCCTCAAACAATAGATTATTTGAAAATCGCAATTACCCAAAGGATACAAGAAATCACTCCTAGCATGTTAAAACGCGTTTCCAAAAACATGCGCAAACGAGTTCAGCTTTGTCTCCAGGAAAGGGATGGACATTTTGAACATTTATTATGAATGTAAGCTCAGTATTTTTTTCCTTAGTTATGTTAAAAGTGCTTTTTATCATTGGCATAAAAATAATTCTTTTTAAACCTATTGTTTTTGTAAAATAAATTCACAAATCATCAGTACGGGAACTTTTTGGACACCCTGTATTAAGAACGAAACATTTTATGAATCAGGATTTGGTATCGCGTCAAGAAATGGATTCACTTTCCCCCCTCTCACTTTCTCGTTCCATTTTTCTTCGAAAGCAGAACCTAATCGAAAATGGAGAGTGAGTGTAGTTTTCCCGGTGTGCTCGCAATGCGAGCGCTCTTCCGCACATTGAAATCATCCACTAGACGGGTGTCGCGACGAGCGCCCGTCGAAGCGGCGGCGAAACTCATTGTGCCTTCGATTGAAAGAAATCGGAAGACACGCTTGATGAGAAAGACTGAATTAGAGTCCTTAATTTTTAATGAATTTAAAAGAAGTACTATTATTAATCTTCAAATGAAATAAGTAGAATAATAGAATGCACGAAAGGAATTGTGGAACATGACTTCCTGTCTATGACAAGCGACCTCTAAAATGCTTTAACCTAGATGGATGAATTTGGTACACTTTTATCCCAAATTTGCAGATTATTTTCATATAAGTTGTGGCTATATTTACGGAGCAGAGAGACGAATAAAATTTAGTGCGCAGATTTAACGTCTAAAGTGTAGGCATCTATCAAATGTTTAACCGAATCCAACAAGGGGTCGATCGTTTGTCGATTAGTACTTTCAGAAACGTGCAAAAATGACAACTCAAAAACACACCGACTTAACTATATGAAATTTGGTATGTGATTTTTTTATTATGATTGAAATTCTACGTCAAATTTTGGTTTTCTTTGGTTGGGAAAAATGAATGCAAAGCACAAATTCAATTTTCGGATATTAATTGCCATATAGCAGGGATTAACCCCCAAAACATTCGCCAAGAATATTATCATAATGGCATTGAAAATGATAAATTATCACCAATACTTAACATTTCGCAACTATTCTACGCCAGTGTCACACAAGACGTTCCCTCACTTACCCAGGGTCCACAATTTTTTACTGGACAACACTTTTCTTAAGGAGTATGCGGGACAGCTTTGGGGAAACCATGCTTCAGTTATCGTATTCAACGCTCAAGAGAGTTCATGATGAATGAGCAATTGTTCCTTGGCAGAAAGCATGCGACATGAATTTTATATTCACCTAGAATCCGCAATCAAAATCGATGACAAGGAATCTGAATGACCAACCCATTCGAAGAGGGATTAATTTTCAAATTTAATTAAATACATGATACATTTTTTAATCCTCACTTAGTTCTATTTATACATACTGAATTTGTAAATGAATTCAACTGAATGAATAAAAGTAGAAAAACGATTTCCCCCGTCTCTACATAATTATGAAAGAGGAAATACGTCCATTTATTTTAACATCCTAAAATGAAGATTAAGTCTCATTTTCCGTCACAGAAAGATGATTTACGGAATGAAATACGATGGGAAGAGGAACTCATGTTTGGAAACTCATTTGTTTCGGGGAACATTTAACGTGCGTTTGTCATTTTCTTCTGATTAAAGAATGAAATTTAGAAAAATGAGTTTTAAACTTCACTTTTATATTTAAGGTTTTATATCTTTATAGTGCACTTAGACTCAAAAAATAATTTTTAAATTTAATAAGAGTATTTTGTTAAAAATGCTAGGTTGTACTGTTACATTTTCAAAAAAAAAAATCACATTTCCGTTTTATAAATAGATGTGCGAGGAGATAGGAAATCAAACTAATTTTTTATATTCAAGAAATACCTCTTTAGTTTTGGTACCACATTCCCAAAGATTTCGACTATTTTGCGGGCAGGACTTCGAAGTGAATGGCACCGACTCCCGCTAAGCGTACTTCGAAGGTGAAGGAGTAGGTCTTGACGCAGCGAGTGAGTGGATCAGAAAGATTTCATTTCCCTTCGGTTTACGGCTAATGGAAGAATTCACCGCCTTCTCTTATTCTTTGAGCACTTTGCCTAAACGAATGACACAAGAAAAGAGCACTTATCGAAATTCCTTGGGGGGAAAAAAGGCCGGATTGGTTCCGTGAAATATTTAAGATGTGCACTTGACAAGTTTCACTGGAAGTGCTCCGCGAGTTGGAGTGCGCAGGAGAGCGAGCGGGCTTAGATTAATGTGTTGACCAAGTACTGCTCTGAAAATGGTTTTGAACAAATATTTTCCTGTTTTCGTTATCGTCATCTTAAGACGTGGCGATAAAAAAAAAAATAAGGATTGGTGAAACTGCTTCACTGTCCCGAACAAACATGCCAAACACGTTGCTGACGTTGCGCAATCCCGTTATTTTGTGACTCTGTACAAAGGATTCCCGTTGAGATCCCATTTGTATGGATTTTTGTACTAGAAATAAACTACAGATATAAAATTAATGTATTTTTGATTAAACTAATTTATTAAGGAAATAAATATTTTCTTTGCAAAAAACGAAAATAGCAGACAGATAGATATATTGCAATGAGCAACAATGCAGCTGTATCTAAATCAAGAATAAAATAATCTAAACTAGAAATAATTAATAACTCTAAATAATAATAGAATAGAATTGAAAAAAAACAACAACAACAAATGTTGGAACAAATTAAAAGAAATGATGAATCCGATTTGAAGAATTTACCTAGAGTGATTTTCAATCAGCGATTTTTTTTCTATGAGAAGTCAAACATTCTTTTGCGTTTTGACATCTCCTCATCCGAAAAACCCAAGAAATTGAGACAAGAATTTAGGAGATAAGAATTTTAGAAGACAAGAATTTGTCTGTACAATTCACTGTTAACAACTTACTAATTTAGTCAACATACTATCTCCAAAAATTCAAATCTAGATCTAATCAATCTAAACTAAATATGCCCACAGCAGAATATACACTTCTCAAAACAATTAAAGGATTTTTTAAACCTAGTATACAATTTTAAGCAAGCAAAATGTAATAAGCAAATAATAATAAGGAATAATAAAATAAGCATTTTTTTTCTTAAAATGGAAGAAGAGACTTACAAATGCAAATTTTTCTTATTTTCAAACTTTGCAGTATAGAAATTTTGAGCTTGACGACGCAGACGACGCTTTAGAGGCAGCGAATATGATTTGGCTTGCAAATGAATGCAAGACAAAGCTGGAAAGAACGATCTACATTCAGCAACTGCGTTGTTTCGATGAGTGCGATGTCTCGAAGAAGTCATTTAATCGAATCAGATGCTTGGAGAGTTAGGGGGAAGCTAAACACAAGCCGAAGTAGCAGAAGATATAACAGTTTCACAAAGTGTGGTTTCCAAGATCTGGAACCATTTTGGGGAGACTTGAAATACAAGCCAAACGTCAGGACAAGGGCTTTCATTGATGTGCAACAACGATCAATGTAGATCGTCATTTAACTCTAACGGCTCGGAGAGACTGAAAAAGGAATGTCACTCTTCTTCAACAGCATCTTCTCCCGGCTGATGGTACTACAGTTTCGGCACAAACTATCCGAAACCATCTTCACACTGTAAATATGTAAGCAACATTGGACATTGCGGGTTACATTTCTGGATTATCATAATATTGGGAAAATATTGAAATACCGCTTTTGTGATGAGTTTTTCAAATGAAAGTTCAAATAACAGTTTCGATTGGGGACGCAGCACAGGTTCACTTTGCATTCGCTGAAAAATGCAATAGTAAAGGCCCCTTTTACAATACTTGCATCGCTGTTTATTAGCATCATGTTTTTACCAGTGGTTTAGTTCGTCATATCTAATTTCTGAGACTTGTCGTTCAGCGATTGGTTTTTTTTATTACAAATTTTGGACCTTTCAAAACTGTAGGGCTGCGTTCAGAACTTTTATTTTTACTTGATATGGATAGGGCCTTGCAAATATACGATCGGAAATTTAGTAGAAACAAAATTTCTTTTTTCTTTTTACTCAACTGATCACAATGTCTCTTGTATAACAGCCAGCTGTTCACAACTGAGGCATCCAATATCCAGTAAAAAATTCGCATGTACCACTTTCTTGATTTGTGATCAATTCTATAAAGTTCGATCAGCGTATCTGCTAAGTCAACTCCACCCATGTGCTTATTATACTCTTGTACGATGTATGGTCTCTCGATGTTGCCTTCTCTTTCGCATTCCACCGTTTATATGTATATTTTGGGGAGATTCCGGCATAATTAGATGCCAAGGTTAAAATTTTATTATCCTTCCATCTAATTACTTTAACTCCTAAATCTGTGTCACAAAAGACATTGGAAGCTCCTCTTTGGAGCAAATCTGCAAAATGTTCTTTCCTTATCGGATAGTTTTCCAATCGATCGTTTCTTATTGTGCAAACGCTCATTAGTCCTTTTCTCTGTAACTCGTCTATATCTCAATAAAAATAAACAAATAAAATAATAAACAAAAGATCAAAGCACGTTTTACTACGTTTATAAACAGAGGCTATAAGGTGTAGTGATATCGGCTTTAACTGCCTTGATCTTCTGTGGGGCAAAATCATATAATATTTATGTGATAAGATTAGAAAATTAGTTTTTTGAAGTTTTTAAAAATTAATATTATTATGCTTATCATCAAGTTTACAGTATTGTACGTCCAATATTTAATAGATACCTAATACAAATCTGGAATGTAACTCCCAATTTTCACAATAAAAAAAAAGAGAAAAAGGCTCATAGTGCCTATAATAAATGATTTTCACACATATTCTATATAAATATTTCAAAAAACCAAATTACAAACGATGAAATAGACTTTATGTCAAATGATAGTAAAAGTTTTTTTACATACAAAAATTATTACACAAAAAATAATAATAAATGAAATATGAGATAAAAAATAAAAATGAAAAGTCGATTGAAAATACAAAAATGATTTGATAACGCATATTTATACATTTTTTTTTCATTATATGCAATGAAACCCTTATTTGCATTATATGCAATGAAACCACGATAAACCACTAATTCAGGTATAAATGTCTCTTTATTCCCAGTGTTGCCTTGAAGCAACATCCAAATTAAAGTTACTTTTTACGCTAATTATTAACTTGCACTGCTTAAAAATGCAATTGTTGTAAATGTGCATACCTTTCCTTGTCAATTGAATCTAATTTAAAAAAGTTTAGACTATTTAATTATAGGTAAATCACAATAAATTAAACGTATGTTTAACACTTCCAAGAAAGATAACCAGCATTTCGAAAACATGAAGCAAATTACCCCCGAAATTATACTATTAATGTGAATAGGGCGCTATCTATGGTTTTTTTATTGCAATAAACATTCATTTTTCATATTCTATAGAAGATGTATAAAAAATTAAATAATTAATAAATATACCTTGTTTAGTACTATGTAGCGCTCAGTCTACGATGGGAATGAAAGGATTAATGAGCGAATATTGCAAGCTGTATGGGGCTGACTTGGCGAATGACTTCCTTTTGGAGGAAGGGATCATGCGGATGGATTGGCCAGCGTGTTTGTTCTCCAGACATGAACCCGATTGAGCATGTTTGGGACATTCTAGGCAAACGACTAGCTGGACGCCTACCCTCCCCCCCCAAACTCTCCAGGAACTGGAAAGACCTCTTCTAGGAGAGTGGGACAAAATACCTCATCCTCTCATTAATAGTCTCATTGACTCGATGCCTCAAAGATGATCCTCCGGAGAAACCATGCCTCCTACTAAAAACGATTTTCTTTTAAGGAAACACCTTTTCTTTTAATTTGTTTTTCTCATATGCACAAACTGTGTGTGTGTGTGTGTTTTCCTTTTTGCAACCAAATGCTCAATAAAACGCATTTTTTTTCTGCCAAACGAATGTCAATTTTCTCTCATATAGCCTACTATATATAATAATGTATCAATCCTTCAAACAGCTCTTCAGGTGCAAGATCAACCAACAACCTTAATATCTTTTAATTGTTTTGAACAGTGTAAAAGGAAAACGGACAAGAAATAAGTATCCAACTATAAAAGTAGTAAAAATAAATCTGCTTGAAATTCAAACACACAATAATTGCCAAGGAGACCAATTGAATTTAAATACCTGTCAAAAGGATTTGTCGTAAAATCAAAAAGTGGGAGCTAAACTGACCCCTGAATGCAGGAGCAGCTATCGCATTTGAACTTATCTTCACTTATAATTGACCAGCGAGGAATTCCATTTTTGGTGTTGCCCGCTCTTACAATCTCGTGTCCTGCAGGAAAAAATGTCTAGATTTCTGTTTTTCTTATTGTTTTTGTCGATTGAGTTTATTCAATTATTTTTAAAATTGCATTGTATATGGCTTATTCAAATTTTTTTATGATAAGCTGAATATTCAAATAATTTTTTAATCAAATGCGCTTAAGAATCAAGACTAATAGCATTTAAGTTATTTCTTTTAATGCAACAATTATTAACATTTTCCGTATTTTAAGAATCTCGAAAATGACTCGGACAGTTTATAACTCGTGACGTTGTTTGAACATGAAATCGTATAAATTATAATTTGAGATTGCTTTCACTTAATACTCGTCTTAAATTTCAAGTAAAAATTAGGATTTTGAAATTGGATTTTTCTCTCGGTTTTATTAAACTTGGAATCGCTGTTGCATAGCAACACGATTAGATCAATGTTAGTCGTTTCGTGATTCAACCTTGCAAAACCGAAAACAATCATTGGAACTCAACGATAAGCCTTCGAATAATCTGCTTTGTCTCCTGAGTTGTGTCGGTTGCTGGCTGACAAATGAGATTCGGTGTTCTTTAAATGCCTGCAAAGATCCCCTTAAATTAGCGAGTGAATTTGTAATGCTTTGTGACGAAGGTTAAATGTTTTTCGTTTCATTGAAAAGAAATCAGTGCTTTTTCTCGTACACGAAGAGTGAAAAGCACGCTGAAATTGTCAAAAAAGTCAAATCAAAGTTTTGGAGACTTCCTTCAAAGCGAAAAATGCATGAATTCAATAAAAAACGCTTTAAACCCTTTTTTAAATCGATGAATAGTTGAAATGCAATTAACACATATGTACCAAAAAAAAGAAAAAGAACCCGAATAAGAATGCCTTTTTTTCGATCGATGAATACCAAAATCTGACACAGAGCTACAAATGAAGTCTCCTGATTTCATCACATATTCAATTGTATTCTTTGCATTCGCCAGGAACTATAGACCGACAGACGGAAAATCACCTGAAAGGAATGGTTCAAAATTTGGCGAAGTTCTGCCCTTCAGATGTTTAAACTGGGAACCAAATTCCACTTAGCTTGTTATGTTTCTGATAAGCATGCAAAAGGATGGACTGTCGATACTTTGATGAATTTGGTTCTAAATTTTACACATATCAACACTTTGGATGTTAAATTTGAGTAATAAATTATACTTACCTAACTCCCTTCGTTTTGTGGTAATCATGGTAAGTCAAAGTCGGTCAAACAAATATCCTCTGAATTTGTTTATTCAAGATATAGATAGAAGCCCGATGTGAAGAGCCGTGCATAAGGTGTCCTCCCTCCATCTCGAATCGTTTTTGAGCTATCTTTTTCATTAACCGACATAATGCCAAGATTGCGTTATTTGGATTTCAGGAAGGCTGAAGATTCTTTAGAGATTTCTTGTCGATTGCAAAACATTTCAATTTTCGTATGCGAGAGAGTAAAAAGAAATTTACAAAGAATTGTTTACTATAATTTTTACTTCGTGTCAGCGTTTCTCAATTCTGAACGCGCACCCCCCACTGGGCTCGTGAAATGATATCGGGATAAGAGAGGTAAAAAAATAAAGGTGCAATAAGGGACACTAAGAGATCAATACAATGAAACGACTATTGCAGTGATCGACATTTCCAATCCAAATCATATTTCACTCGGTAAAATCAAAATAAATAAATTGAAACAGAAATAAAAAAGACTCGAATGCTTTAATTTCAGACCAAGTAGCTGTTTCATCAGTAGAACCAGATACGGCAGGACTGTCGACCCTTACTTGACGAATGAGTGCATTTCAATAACACTTGAGCATAGTGACCAAAAGGTACCAATAAAATACCGATCGTTGTGATTACTGACCAGCCGGCGTCCTGGGCAAGGAGTAACGAGCCAACGAGCCCTCCCCGTGATCTGGGCGTTCCAAATTCGGACATGGTTGCTCTTTACCTTGCGTTATCTCTGTGAGGTGTGTGGAAGAGTCCCCCCCCCCTGCACAAAAGGGGTTGTGCAAGCGAGTGTGTGAGTGTCATCTTCATATGAGCTTAAGTTAGACTTCTGCCCTTTGGGTGCTCAGGGGTTCTTAACCCTCACAGTCTTTGGCACCTCTCTTCCCCCATCTCTTGGACTTGATTTCAACTGGAGTTCAATCCAAAGGGGGATAAGCAGCAGCAGCAACACTATTCACTCTCTTCGAACGTCAAGGAAGGTGAAAATGTAAAAGCTCTGTATTATGAAGATGTTAAGTGAAAAACATAATGGGTTCGAATGCATGGAAGAGCGAAGTTGAGAAAAGCTTATTCAAAAATTCGGGAACAAGATTTTTGTAAAACATATTTTTGGAATTATATCTATCACTGAATCGTGAAAGCACTCTTCCTAAAAGTTTCTCTCAAACTTTCTTATTTAAAAAAAGATGAATTTTTGTTTTTTAATTTCCGTACCGATTCAAATTTCCAAAGCAATAGACCTTCAACAATTTGTTTGGGCTTAGCTTAAAATTTGATAGAAATCTAGACTTTAAATGTTAAATCTTTGTATCAAATTTCATTTATCTAGCCCTTCTTCATTTTCCGACAACTAATTAATTTCTATTCGAATAGCCGGTCAAACAGATTTCCTCTGAATATATTTTGTACACAATTTCATGGAAATCTGCAAATTTGATGTGAATCACATACACCAAATTTCATCTGTACAGTTCAAAAGGTTTTGGATTTATCTTTGTTACAGATAGACAGACCTTTTCCAAAAACAGGATTTCCGGCCCAAAGGGGCGTGAAACGCGGGGATGCATCAAAATCCCGATTTCAAATTTCTTGAGGATTCTAATATTTTCTATTCAAAAAAAAATCTATATCAATGTTATAAAGCTCGATGTGTATTTGTGTGTGTGTTGGCGCTCTACAGGCCAGACTGTTTGGACCACAGTTACCAAATTTGGTACATGTCTACCTTGGGCGCTAAGAAGGGGCACCTCGGAGCCTTTTTTTAAAGTTTTAATTAAAATTTTAATTATTGATAAAAACTTACTCCCCCTCACAAAACTCTTTTCATTTGCCCATTGTCATATGAATAAGGCTTCAATTTTTTTCAAACTCTAACAAGATTAGACTTAACATGTTTCCCACCGATTATTTCAAACGATTCTTTATTCTGTTTATTTTCTTAGTGTTTGATGCATTTTAAATTAAACACCGTTAATTAATCGACCTTTTCGGATTCATTTATAAGTACTTTTAAATTAAAAAAAAACAGAATAAAGGTAATTAAACATTTATAATCTTTCTAGCGTTACCCTGACTGACGTAGAAAATTCACGTATTTCAGTTACCGTAACTGGCGTTGAAAATTTACGTATGCGCATTTCATTGACAATTGCATTTAAACGGATACGGAGGATTCTATTAATTGGTGTGCTGCTTTATTTTATTTCAGATACACACTGTAAATAAATTGTTTTTAAGTTAGTTATGCGCTTTTGTAGTTTAACAATATTTATATTAGTTATATATTTTTCGTATATATTTATAGTTTTTTGTATATCGTTTTTTAAGTAGTGTTCTCACGCTAATGAAGTTAGGCTTAACATGTTTTCTACAGATTACTTAAAACGACTCGGTTTACTTTTTTTAGCTTTTGATTCATTTAAAATTAAACCTTGTTAATTGATCGATCTGTTCGGTATGAATCTGAAAAAAATTTGTTGGAATTTTTTTGAGATATTACATAAATTAAGAAAGATATTCTTTAGCGCCCATAAGATCTAAATGCTCAGTGGCGCTCTCTTCAATACTGATGTTAAAAGAAATGTTTTGTTTCAGTACAAAATGCAAAATGAATTGCAGTTGAATAATTTCCATTTTAATTTATAGCATAAATTCTATGGGAGCTAGCAGAAATTTATAGAGATACATATTACGTTGTGGCGTGAGGCCTTTATCATCCTATAAGTGAATTATATTATTGAAATTTGAATCTTTAAAATACTTTGATGAAGAAGATATTAAAATGGGAGTTACATAAACTATTTAATTAATTTAATTTTAATGAGAATTGAGATTGTCAAACCGGCTGGTCACGAAAGGTGGCTTGTAACAAATGAAATTAGATCTTTTGTGTGAGTCGTTCTGGCTACTGCACATATGTTTCGTGGGCGACGTTTAAAGTATTCATTCACATACCTTTTACAGAGAGTCCGTCAACCCTTTTAATGCACCAAGACCAGCATTTGCGACAGCGATACGCATATCCTTCAGCCAGGCATTTGAATTGTTATCTAGAGATGCAAATTGATTTTTTGGAACAATAACAACTTCCCAAATAGAGATAGAATCGCCCAAATGGATGCAGAATCTCAAGGTTGAGGGATTTCACTTCGTTTCGAAATTATTCCTCCGGGAATCGCCGATCTGATGATCTTGGGAACGGACGCGAAATGAGAGATTTCACGCAGGCTCTCTTCTGCATTCCTCGAAGGTGTTTCAGTTTTCCAGCGCAAAGGCAGCTCTCTGTCTTCGGAACGGCGACAATCGCCCCGAATCCGAAGGTCCTCAAAATACTCTCTTTCGCAACTAACATAATTCTAAAGAAATATTTCAATCCTTGGTCAGCTTTCGAATGTTATCAATGAAAAGTTAATCGTAACTCCTTAGAGTCCAAATACGTTTGTTTGTTATCTTTCTAAATTTTGGGTCAAAATTTGCAAATTTGAAATGAAAAAAATTTTGAAGCATTTTTGACAAAAGTTCAATTTTCTAACCCTTAAAATATTCAAGAATTGTGATTTGAGAAAGTATAATGAAATGTATTATTATTTGTGAAAATTCGAAAAAATTTTGATTCAAATTTTAGATGCCCGCGACTTCTCTACTCTGTGAATAGTGTCGAGAACAATACGAGTTACGAATATTGAATTTGTCTGACTCTCGGGTCATCCAGCTCTAATAATCGTCACCAGGGAGGGACTCTCTCCTCTCTCGTATAAGAGGCATAGAGAGAAGCTCGTATAAGAAGCATAGGAGCATCGCAATCCTGAAAAATTCAAGCTCGATAATTTTACGAATCTTCAAGGTTTACAACTTCCTAATACGAAAAAAACCCTTTTTGGCAGTAAGTCCATCTGTCTTTGACAAAGATAACTGATAAGTGCTACGAATGGAAATTGATCTATAAGGTCTTTATTACAAATCCGTCCATTTCTACCAAACTTTCAGCAAAAGAACCTTCAGCATTCAGAGGATGTCTGTCTGTCCGTCTGTTCTAATACAGGTTAACACGGCAGCAGCAAAACGAAGATAGCAAGAGGGATAAAATTCTATGCAACAAATGTTACGATGGTTATGGCAATTTGGTTTAAAAACCAAAATATTTACAGTAGAAAAAACAAAACAAAAATAACTATGTACGAAATTTACAAGCATATAAGAAATGATATCTAGATGAAACATTTACAAATATTTTCAACTTTTAAGAACTATTTGGGCTAATAATATGCAAAAAGATAAAATGTGGGGAAACATGCATGAATTCTGTGTTCCCTTATTATCATGCAGATGAGAATGCAATTAGAAAAATCGAATGGAAAACAATTTGATAAAGGGAAACTAAGAAATGTATGATAAAAGAATATGGTGCTTATTTTTTCCCTTAGTGTTTGTAAGTATGACATTTGATACTGAGAGCAAGGCGGGCAAGAAGAGATATCTATTTTTACTGATGACACAAGGCCTCTTTTGCTTAGAGAGGAAGTTGTTGGCAGTTCTTTCCAACCATTCTTGCTCATGGCTTGGTGATGGGTGTTTTTTTTTTTGTATATACGTAAAGAGATTGTGAGGATTACACTTCTTACAAGGATATGTCTTCGCCAACGATCACACGTTAGATTCAGTAAATTGACTACATTCACGCCAAAATTGAATGCTTCGTGACTCCTCTGTGCCAACGTCATGCAAAGGTGTCCCTGGGATAAAATATTTTCTAAAGGATCGACGATAAAGTTTTGAGGGGACTATTCTCGCTGGTTTTACAAGGCTTCTGACACAATTTTTAAATGCTATTTTTGCTGCTTTATTGTTGCATTCCCTTCTTTATTAAATTTATATATTTTTGAAGAAAAATAAATAGCCGACATTTTTACTGTCTCTAATTTATGAACGTTACTTTGCTACTGATGTAAATTTTTTTTTAAAAAAAAGGTTTAGGTGTCCAAATAGGGCAAGTAAGCATCACACAACCTCTGGAGTTACTCATTGGACGGCTGAAAGCATGAACTGAAAGAGAATTGCTCGCACCCTCTCCCTTGTTTTGAGACGAAGGCCGTGCTTTACATACCTAAGCCTCTCAGTCATCCGCTCTTAATCCGCAACAGTGATGAAGCAAAACACGAAGTCAAAAATCGGGTCAGACAATAGTAATCCACAATAGGGTGTTGCTGATAGCGCAGACTGACCTTGAAATGCTTGGAGGTAAACAGACAAGCAGTTGCAAACTTTTGTTTGAGGTCTAATTTTTTAAAACTATTTGTTAATGAGCTCAATTTATTGTAGTGTTGATCATCTCTGCTGAAATAGTCCGGCGCAATACTAGGAGATTCTGTATGAATTTTTTCCGGCATGTCTCTATAGTTCTCAGATGCTCAAATCTTAATATTAAAGAATTAACCTGATCAGCCAGTTATATTCTTCCTGACTGATCTGAACTTTTGAAAATTTTGGATCATTACCCATTAACTGGCAGGGGTTGCGAGTATCAAATTTATGTGGGGCAAAATTCATTAAGGAATTTGTAATTATAGCGGATTGAATTGAAATTTTTATTGAAATTTTTTTATATTGAAATTTTTTATAATCTAATTGAAATTTTTTGAAATTTTTTTATAATCTAAGAATCAGCCGCAAAATGTAAGAAGAATAATTTTAAACCTTTACATTCTGATAAATTCTAGGAGTCACCATTCAAATGCTTATCATTTTGACGTTTTGTTTATTTCTTTCTTATATTTTGAATGCTAAAAATACTTCCAGAGAAGTAACAGGATGTACATTAATTTTTTGGACAGACGTTGTCCGAAAATTTCAAACCTTCTTGAATAAGTCAGGACAATCTGGTTCGTTTTGATGAAAAATTGTATGAAAATCCTATTACAATACCTGACGTCATCACGTGTACAGTTCCCGCAATTAAACCCATCGATTGCTTGTGAGTATGCGTAAACTATGAGCTAAGTTCAATATAGAAACTGAAATTGAACTGAAACTGGAAAATAACTATTTCTATTCAACAAAGTTGAATAAAAACTTAAACTCGTTTTAATTAAAGGGTAAAAAAAGATGAAATTCGGTCTATTGTTATTAAAAGGTATATTTTTTTAATGTACAAAAAATAAATTTATCGTAATGCCATTTCATGCACGATATTTTTGGTTAATCCTTGTGGGGTATAAATAAACAAATTTGATGTTTTTTCAACCCTCGAGCACGCAACATATAACTGGCCGTGCGAAATGCAAGGATTTTCTAAATCTAAGCCATAAATTGTCATCGTTTGACCCTTCTGACTTATTAATAGTCATAGCAAATGCCAAGCGAATTGGAAATTGCAAACGTTTGAATGGAATAGGTGAGTCTGAAGGAATCGTTGGGGTTCCGTGGTAAAAGTACAACTTCATCTTGAAATTGGCCGTTCAAAATAGTAGCCTCAAGAATATTTCTCATAATTTTTTTTATGATTAATCGCGTGCCATTACATAATTTTGGTGCATTCAAATTTCGAAGCAAAATAATAGGTGAGCCAATCTTCAATCTCAAGCTATGTGGTAAAGTTTTACAAATTAGCTCTGCATTCAAAAGATATAAATTAAAACATGTTTGTTTTAAAGCTTATTAATTGAGTTAATAATGTATACATTATAAATGCATGTTATCATGAAATAGCAGGGTCGGAAGAAATCAACTTGAAGGTTTTGACAAAGATAATCCTAATACTCCTTTCTTATACTTTGATTGATGTCAAATGTTTGACAGTTAGAGGGAGTTTCTTTTAAATTTTTAAGCAAATGCGTGAATTTTCTACACTAGTTTGGGTAGCAAAAATTAGTTATAAATATCTAATTCCTTTATTTGTTTTATTTTAATTCAAAAGTACTTCAAAATGAATCCGAAAAAAATCGATTAATTAACAATATTTAATTTTAAATGCATCAAACACTAAAAAATAAAAATTGTTTAAAACATATATCCTTTCAGGAATAAAATAAACACATTGAGGGCACATTGGATGATAAAAATGTAAAAAATCGATGAAATTTGCGAGATCTTTATTTTGATATTTGATGTATATTTAAACTGTAAGCTAGCTATCGTTTGGAAAAAAATTATTTTGATATATTAATTCGTTTGCTCAATATCAGCATTTTTGTTGTTATTAGGATGCCATACATACTTGTTTCCATTTCGACAGCTGCAATAAAAACAGTTTCGTTTTCCTCCAAACACTGCTAGTGAGTATTATTTGTAATTCTGGTTTTAAGCTGTTGTTTTTGCTTTGGCTATGTTAAAAACTTCTACCTTTTCTTTCTTTTGTTGTTTGTTTTGGTTTGTTCATTCATTCGTCATACATTTAATATTCGAATGGCTCGTTTCAGTTCCTTTGAAATTAGATACAAAAAAACCGTTCCATTCAGGGTTAAAATTGAAATTTACTTTTAATTATCTTTTTTTTCTAAATTTTGTTTTTTAAATTTTTTTATCAATTTTCACTACCGAACGCTTCTCTTGTGCTTTAAGAACATATAATAATATAATTTGCATTTATAGATGATTTATGTATCTTATATTTTTTTATTGAAGACTTCAAGTAATATTATTGCATTGATTTGTTTAAAATTTTCCAAAAAAAAGTCAATAATATCAAGTTTTAAAGGGAAAATCACATTTTGAATAAATTGAAGCATGCAAAATATCACGAAAATTTCAAAACAATACAGTATTTGTGCCTATTAATAAAGATTTACAAATTGATCGTAGGGTCCGGATTTTAATGAATACTCTGCGTGAATTAAACCAATTTTGCTTTCATAATGTTGATTTATAGAATTAATTATATAGATACTGTGAAATAGAAAACTTTATTTTGCATTTACTTTTTTAGAAAATATCATATTTATTTATTTCATTTCAAAGAATCACGTGTTGAAAATTACATTTTTCTGGATTTAATTTGCAAAATTTTTTTTAAAAAGAATATAAAAAGAATCTTGAAAACATTTTAAGGCGAACATTGTTAGCATGGGGGAAAAAAACGAAGCCTTACTGATTTGGTAATTACTTATTACTACGACTTAAAATAACTTTAAACAAAAAGATGTACTTAAAAATATATAACTAACAGAAATACTGTTTAATTACAAAAGCAACATAACTAACCTTTTAA
>JAOUZG010032936.1:2815385-2867646 GCA_026289955.1 Argiope argentata | reverse complement strand
TTTCTTTTTAGATCTTAATTTAAATTTATAAAAACGTGCAATTATCCCTACCACGTTTACGAAACTGTATTTTAAAACATTTTGAATAAAACATCCATTTTAGCTTCATTACTTCAATCACAATGATGATTTAATGTAGTTCACGGTATAATACGATTCGAATATTTATGATAAAAAAGAAATAACATATTATAAACAAGAAGGACATTAAATTAAAGGACGCATTAAATTAAATACACAACTATTAGTCGGTCAACGATGTTTATACATACACTTGTATTGGCGAGAGAAAAAATCACGCCAAGCTTTCAGCCAAGCGCGTGGAACACACTCTCGAAATTAATATAAAGCAGTTAGCAAAAAATAATGCATATACATCCAATTGAATGAAGCTAAATAAGAAGTTAACTAAATTAAATATTATAACTAAGCCAAACTATGAAGTATTATTCATAACATCCAAATTTCTGATTGTTCCAAGTTACGAAATTTTAAATTGAATTGAAAAGAATATAAATAGGATATGCTTATTGTACATACCTGTGAAATGATAGAGGACTGTTTTTAGAAGATTTTTCTTTGCATCCAATTGTATAGAAATCTTGAACCATGGCTTAAATAAGCTTTAAAATTGAGCAGTTAAAAGCGAAAAAGGATCTCCCATTGAAATATCATGAAGAATGGAGGCTGTGATTACAGCGAATACAAATTCTGTCCCCATGTTACGTGATTTCATCTTTCCCTACACCTATGTAGGGTTGCACTCCCTCTTTCGCTATTTCAACTCTATGATCGATGCATTCCCAGCCAAAACTTCCGACGCTTATCGAAACCTCTAAAAATTAAGCTCACAGAATGAATGTTAAAGTAACTAAGTTTTGAAAAAAGTGGGAAAAGTAGATTTATTTCGTGTGTATAATGTTCGGATTTTTTGTGACGTATTCCTGCAGGAATCGGTGAAAGACGAAGAAACCCTTCCGATGACTAATTTCTTCGTGTCAGAAACCAGCCTGAGCGTTCACCTCTTAACTTTCACACGCGCTTTTTAATAAAATTGAATCTTTGTTCTAGACATGTTTTTTCCCCAACAGATTGAAACAAAATATTTGACAAAGAAAAGTAGAAGCAGACGCAAACACTCCCAAAAATCTTATAACTGATTCGATACATTGAAGTAAATGCACTTTTAGAGTCATCACGTTCGCATGTTTCTGAAAACACAGACCAACAGGTGGTCAAGCCCTTGGGGGTTGGATTAAGTCCAAAATTTCATTAGGTGTCATATTGTACCGCCTTTTAACCTTTTTGCTTTCTTCGTTTTGAAGGTAGTGTGAAAATTTTTAATGGTACAGTCAACCAGACAGATTTACTACAAAATAAATTTATTCATAGTTTGATAGAAATGTACAAATTTAGTCGTATGTCCATTTTCCAAATTTCATCCCTCTAGCTCAAAGTGTTTTTGGGCTATCCTTGTCACATACGTATGCCAAAAATGTGTTTTTCATATTCACGAAGGATATAAACGTGCAGATCCGTCAAAATGACGTGCTCACATTCTCTGATGATTTCAATAATTTCTCTATATTTTGTGTACATGCAAGGAAAATGAATTACAAGCACGGAGCACGGATTTAGTTCCTTTCGCCTTAATAAAAGAACGCTCCTGTAACAAATGATACTGCGAAAGATTTTCTCAATTTTTTATTTTCGAGGTTGGAAGATGTATACAAAAATCGGAGAAAGAATGACACGTTCTAACATTCAATTCCATTCTTTTTCGCGTCAATGAGAACGCATTCCTAGGTGGGAGACAAGCAAGCGGTGAACTTCGCTTTCACAAAATCGTATTCTTGTCTCAGGCGACACAACAAATAAATAGAGCACGAGCAATAAATACTACAGTAGACTTGGATTGCCACAATGAGTATTGAAAGAATGATTGTAAAACTTTCGACTACTGCGACGGAGAAGTCAGCTGGATTGCGAAGCAGCAGCACGAGGGCGAAGACATCGCCCAGCAGTAGCTTGAAGAAAATAAACAGCCCCTTGACGGACAGATCAAATCCAAAGGCTTCGATCGTGGATGTCATCTTGGATTTTCCATACATTCAAACACAGTTTCTGAAAGTAGAATAAAAATAAAATTAAATAACAAAAGAAAATGAAATCTTTGATCGTAAATTTCAAATTATCATGCGAGAACCTTTTTATGTTTATGTCATTATTTATCTTAATTCATTTAAGCCGTTAACTAGTTTAAACCGGATTGAAACAATCACAGGACTTCTCTGTCGGTCTCTCTTTATTATAAATAGGATTTTTTAAACTTTCATTTTCAATTTTTCTAGCTGGCAAACAAAGTTTTGGAGCTCTTCCGATTTTGAGATGAAAGAACAGCTATGATGTCACACTCCTTCATCAGTCTTTTAAAAACGCATCTGTTGTCAAAGAAGCATACATAATAATAAAGCAATACTGGTAAAAGCAGGTAAAAATACTTTTTGCCTCAGAGTCATCAAAACCTCCTAACCAAAATACCTTGTTTTCACATGATAAAATTAGTAAATGAAAAACTGATGTTGGTTAAAGAACAGTCTCGTCGTTGAGTTCGCGAAGCAGTCGCCAATATTTAAAAGTTGCCAACCATCAGATCTGAATTGTTTTAAATCTAAAAGATTAAACGAATCATCACTGGAAAAGATTAAGCTCTGATGGCTGCTACAGGTTCTTTCAAGTATCACGTGAATTTTGGTTTCAAAATTGCATTAATGTCAAACAAAAAAGTAATTGAGATTGCCAGAAGTTCATACATATAGATTATTTACTAATGATCTAAGGGGTAAAAAATATATTAATTTAATCATAGCTGACGTTAACTTTAAAATTATGTATTTATATTTTTCCACAATTTTTTTTTCTTTGTTATATAATTTATTTTTAATCTAAAATTTTTTAGATACAATATTATATTACGTAGAATTATTTTTGCTTTTACAATTTGTTTTATAATCAAAGTAAAACTATCAGTCGATTTTTTTTAAAATTCTGAGGTTTCTTAAGAAATTAAATGACTCCAAAATCTCTAGAAAACTGATTTTTCCTTAATTGCTAATAATTTTCATTATAATTGAGATTAGCAAAGGTCAATAAATTAAACAATCAAATTATGACAATATCATTCAATAAAGTGGATAAAACTAAAGATAAAATATTATATAAATATTATAAAATATATCTAGCAAACATGATTTTTCAAAAAATTTAAAAAATAATTGCTTCATGAATCATTGCAATATTTATTAAAGATATTTCCCCATGTTTCATCGTAAATGTAAGCAAAATATGAAAAAGGTCTATTTAGAAGTTTGGATTTATATAGTATTTAAACTATGTTGGTACTTATTATTTTGTACGTTTTATTTAAACTGATGATACTTGATCAAGTAATTTTTAGTGTAATCTGAAAGTACTTTTCTTCGATTACAAAGAAGAACCGTCCTATAAGGGAGGAAGGGGGAGGGATACACTTAAAATCCATCAGGCTAATCGACCTCCTGCTGGCGTAGTGTAGAGGGGGGTGAGTATTTAAACAGATGATACTTGATCAAGTAATTTTTAGTGTAATCTGACAAAATTCCGCAATGAAGAGGCAATTCCTGATGTGTTTCTGACTCTCCGCGCCAAATTAAAGTGAGATTTGCGTTTTGAGCCTCTATTTAACGATCTTACGAAAACAAAAACAAGCAATTTCGTTGTATAAAAATGTTAATGCGGATTACAGAAATAACAAATTTTTCCCAATTTTCTCCATTACTAAAAATAGTTAATTCATAAATAAATTCGAAAGGTAAAGAAAAATTTAAAGGACACTTTGTAAAATGTTCCAATAACAAACTATTTTCAGAAATTGTTGTTGACAATTGTCTTCAACATTCTATGAGAGGGTCTCGGTGGCCTGGTGGTAAGGTATCGGTTCTGAGTCGTAGGGTTTAAAGTTTGAGACCTGATTCTATCGAAGAACCACAGAGTAAGGGGATCAGTTGCACTTTAAATCTGTCATAGCCTTGCCGGTGTGGTGTAGAGAGGGAGGGTGCCATCTCAGGAGAGTTCTTCATCACCTAACCGTGATTCAAAATTACGAGGTCCATCTCAAAATAGCCTTAATGCTGCTTTACAACGGGACGTTTATATAAACTAACTCAGTAATTTATGTTTTTTCCCAGCGATTTCATTTTTCCTTTATCAACATGTTTCATCAAACTGATTTTTTTGTGGCAAATAAAAAAAAAACTCCCTTAGAGCCCATACACATAATGAGAAATTTAAATGTAACTGCATTTTAAGTAAGAGCCTCTCAAAGTTAGAATAGAGAGTTGTTGCGCAGAAGCTAAAATTAAAATACAATTCAAAAACAAATGTTTATTACTTTACAGCAAATGACATCTGATTATAAGAAAATAAGCAGCTTTAAGAATTTAGGATACTATTCACCGTATGCCAGGAATTAATAAACTTGACAAATATCACCCCGTACATTCAGTGAAAATTCAAAAAAAAAATGTTTTTATCGTTTGGAAAAAAAGCCTCCGAAATAAAAATGAACCTTTTTTACAAAGAATGCAAGAAATTTTTAAGGATGCTGCATATTTTGGTTTGTTTTATATAGATGTTCATATGCGTTGATTATTTCAAGAATTTCATAACTTTTTTAAAGTTAACTTTTCAAAAATATTCTCAGCCACTATCAACGTTTGAATACATAGTAATGCTGCCATTAGAGCGTTAATTATAAGTTAATGAAAAAATAATAATTTTTTCAGACATTTTTCATGTAATAATTAAGCAGATAAAACAATAAGAGAAAAGAATTTAGTATTTATTTTTGTTACGCGATTTTGAAAACTTAGTGCTAGACCCATTTTATATAAAGTCACATTTTTGCCCTCTCACATTTCTCAGAGCTACGATTAAAAAACCTTTATGTAAAGACTCCCTTCCTTTTGAAGTGCCGTATTAAGATGTAAACAAGGACAGTGGAAATCAAATGTTTCACTTTACAAATAAGAGCAATCCATTTCGAATGATTTTTAGTTTTTAAGTAAAAGCATTGATTGAATGAAAGGCCATAATCAACGATAAGTAATTGGCAGTTAATTTCTCTAAAATCTAGCTTTATTGAAGTTTTAAATAAATAAAGTAAAGGTGGAAAATTTACCAAACATATAATAATTCTTTTGAAGAATAAATAACTCACCTAAGATGAAATTCTGTTATTTTAAATCTGAAAACAAAAACAGAGTCATTACGTTCTATTTAATATTCTATTCAGGAGAGAGGGAAAAGACTTCTTTGAATAAAAATTACGACAGCTTTCTTCTTAAATTCACAGCCGAAATGTTTTTGTTCTTTGATTTTATTGCAATGATTTCTGGCGTCTTTTCATCAAGTGGCCTATTCGGCCCATTTCAAAAGTTAACTATCTAAGTTTTTTTTCACTTAACATGTTCTCTAAAACAGCTTTTACGGCTTTTATTTGTTTAATACAAATAAAATTCATATGCATATATATATGCAACAGCAAGCGGCTTTGAAAGAGTATCGCATTTCATAAACATATAAAATGTTTATTTTTTTATTTGATATCAAAGTTGCCAATAAAATGATACTTCCTCTTCCTACCCTAATTTGAATGAGGAAATATGGGAAAGGGAATTTGTTGAGCACGTTTTTTTATTATTATTATTCTCCGAAGCAAAAGCGTAAATAATTTTTTTCGGATGGAAATAGAATTTTGCCCAAGAAAATGAGCCTCCATCTATCATCCTTTAATAGTTTTCAAATGACTTTCGATTTCGTCAATCGTGACCGAACAAAATGCCGATGCGAAGGAGCGGAAAACGTCACAATGGGCTATTGCGGAATAACTCAATTAGCTACTGAGGGAAAATAATTCTGGTGGTATGTGCCAAATTCGGCACACCTGACGTTAAAGGGTTAATGAATTTTTTAAATTTTTTTTTATAATTATATATTTAACAAGATATTTTTTACAAAATGAAAATAAAAAATTGCATTAAGCATTATGGGATAAAAATGAGCTTTTATCGAAGTCTTACCATCACAAGGGCAAAAGCTCAAATTAAAAAATAGGATAGTTATTATTGCAATTTAAACGTATTAAAACTAAAAAGTGTTATACTCAGCATGATGTTGAATATAAAATATATTTTATTAAAAATAAGTACAAGAAAAAGTTTTCTATATTCTCTTATATTATCAGTATTATTAATTAAAAAATAAGTTTTATGGAAGGCTAACCCGGTTTAATGCATAATGATATGCACTCTGATTAGGGTCCAACAACTAATTCGAAATCCTTTTTACTAGATTATATAAATAATTATATATTATGTAGTTTGAATTAATAAATATTCTGATGAATTACAAATTTTAATTCTTTTAAATATATCAACTACCCCGTGAATCATACTTATCAGAATATCCTTGAGACACTAATCATTTAAAGAAAAAAAATGCACTCCAATCCACTCAACCTATTATTAAAACTGATTTACTTATGAAACTTTGAATATCACTATTCTACAGAAACAAGGGATTTCAGAATATTTCATCGGCCAACTCAAAGAATCGGAGGTTAGGTTTTCTCAAAATTGATTGGCACGCGATTATGAAAATGTGGATTGCTCTGAAATTGTACTATTCAAAACTTCATAGATCGGAGACATTCGATAGCAGAAGTGTCGATGTATTCATTTGAAAATTACGGTGTCGGGAATATTTCGCAGAGTACGACTCCTTAAGACTAAAGGGCGGCATATAATTTAGATTTCATGACTTTCTGAAATGTACTTAAAAACAGAAACCAAATAAAATATTATTATGGACGCAATAAATTAAAATTATTCAAATACTTTTGAAAGCAAAACTTCAAAACAACGCATAGAGCTGATAAGTAAATAGGGGGAGCCGGTCGTACGTTTCTTATCGAAGCGAGCGTACGCAACTTGAACCACGTGATTTAGGGAGAATCTGAGAGTAAAAATACCTTTTTTAACGATATATCCCAAATCTTGGCGAATTCAAAATCTGACACGCAATCTTTTGCTTCCCGGCATTTGGTATGGTCGATTTTCATTTCCTGATAAGTTTTTTTTTCTTTTCTTGTTTTGAAATTATTCTACTAATTAAAAGCAAGCAAATTGGTTTCGAAAATAATTTTTCGTTTTCAAAACCTCAATAGCTGAGCTTGTTGATTTAAATCACGGGTAGGTTTTTTTTTGCATTAATTAAAAGTAATTATTTTTCATCTTTAACTAAACATTTTAATTCTTTTTATTTACCTAAAAAGGTCTTTAGTTTTACATTACATGTTCAAATACTTCCATTATTATTTCAAAAAGATAACAAAAAACTTTTATAAATGCAGATAATTTTAGAATGATCACTTTTTTTTCTGAATATTTAAAAAAGGGCATTCGTATTTATAATTATTTTTCTTTCTAAAAATTAAATTACATTCCTAGAATTAGGAAGACAAATATTTATTTTTGCATAGAAAAGAAAAAAGATATTAATTAAAACTGTTGAATTATTTCGAAATTTATATTTATATTATTTAGAAAGAAAACCAAAAGAATCTAACCCAGGATCGAACTCGTGAGTGCATGGAAATTGCTCCAACCACTAAACTGGTCCAGCACTCACGCACAGAAATGCATAAACAAATAAGCTTTATTGAAATTTTCGAAATGGGTTCTTGAGTCTTTATATTTTTATGAATATTCCAAATATATTCTACCGTTATACAAAATATCCCCCCCGCATGCACTTCGTGCCTTCCCCTCAATGGTATCGGTTTTAAATATTTCGCTTCTGGTTTACAACTTTGCTTCTAACTGCCGCAGAAAAAAAGTTAATCATTTTTAGAACCAGAAATGTGTTGACTTCAATACAAAATAATAAAGAAATGTGAACTATTTACGAAAACAGTGATTTTAGCGTATGTACATACCGCAAGTCATTAATAAAAGGTGACATTCAGATGAAAGTTCAATCCGTGGAGATAGCATTTCTTTCTATGATAGTTTCTTATCTTTAGAAAATCCGCTAGTTTCTTTGTAGATCTTAATTGAAAGTTATAAAAACATGCAATTATCATTAAAACATTTATGAAATTTTAACATATAACATTTTGAATAAAACATCCATTTTAGCTTCATTATTTCATTCACAATGATGATTTAATGTAGTTCACGGTAAGAAATGATTCAAATATTTATGGTAAAAAGAAATAACATATTGCAAACAACAAGGACATTTATTTGCATTAAAATAAATACATAATTATTAATCGGTCAACGATGTTTGTATATGCACTTGTATTGGAGAGACACATTGTGCATTCATAATCAGTCACATTTTTGTTTTTAATATCTGGCATTGATAAGACGAGAATGCAATAGAACTTTCTAGAAAGGATTTTCAGCATTCAAAAACTTATTAGAGTCACTAACAGTGAAGAAATTTATTATTTAGCTGTTGCCCCAGTGTATTGCATTGATGTCTTTATCACGCCAAATGTTATTATTTGCGACGTCTAAATATGTGGTCTTTTACAAAGGTTTTATTCTCAAGAAAAAAGCTCACTTCTAAGAACAGAAAAAGCAAATTCTTAAATCTTAAATGGCCGTCATTTTTAACAAGAATGTGCAATTTTCAGCCCAAATTTGTAGATAATTTTAAGCTCTCTCAGTGAATTAAGTGTGTAAAACCTCTATCAAAGGATGCTTCTTATTGTGAATAACCATTCTGTTTCTTCGACGAAACGCACAACTATTACATATCGACGTTGATAGTAAGGAAACGCTTTGATGACGTTCATCGTCAAGAATAATTTTCTTCGCAAACGATATCGTTTGCTGTCAACAAAATAACATCCGATCCGCTCCATTTCACGCCGAAAGCTCCTTCCGAGAGTGTCCCTGCGTTCTTCACTGAATTCAAATGCGTGCAGTGCACCTAATGAATAGTTCCCTGATTATTTTAATTACACCAAAAGTGAAATTTAAAACTTTCGTAACAAATATTTACTCATTGAGGAAGAGGAAGAAGAAAGCACTCTTCTCTTGCTCCCACAGCCGCTGCGCTCAGTGCAAAGGTGTTTCTTACGTGCCGATCGACATCATGTCACTTCTGCACAGTTATCCAGTTTCACGTCGTGGTTTCAAATGACGCATTGCGAAGGAAAATTATCGCAATTAATAAGAAAAAGACATTTCTCTCGTAGCTGGCAAGATTATTTTTAACATCTAGAATAGGAAACTCAGGGAATATTTTGCAAGAGCTTCCTGTAAACAAAATGGAAAAAGAAAAATGTAAACAAAACTCATGCGTCGAAGACGAAAATTAACTTTTTTTAGATGCCTTCTGCTTTTTGTATTATGACAATTCTTTATGGTAAACTAGGAAACGGGATTTTTGCTTTCTTTTTGAAGTAATATACAGCCTTTTTTTTCCCCTTTTTTTTTTTGGAATATTACGGTATTGCCTTGTGAAATTTAACTTCCGGTAACTTATTAAATGAGATTTCCATTATAAAAATTAGAACTCGTATGTACGAACCTCATAATTATACACATAATTTGAACAGCAAAGCAACTGAAAACTACTTCCTTGCCGAAATTTGAGGGTATTTGTTAGGTCTTTAAAATATTTACAATTATTTCAAGAAAGAGGAAGTTTGGATTCCTGGTTTACAAAAAATAATTTTCAAACTCTAAATTTGAGGAAGTACAAAACAATGAACTTTCACTTTAAGTAACTACAGCAAGCTGTTTCACATTCACGAGATATTTTCCCTAGAATGTGAACTAGTTTTAAATTTTAAGTAGTATTGTTTGTTGGAATGCGTGTGATGTAGCTTGCTGTTCTTCTCGCAAACAAGGTCATTTTCTCAGTTGTTTAAAATCTGTATAAAAAATGAGCGAATAAATCTCAAAATATAGCTAGCTAGCTTCGGTCCATTTTTCAGGAAACTGATATTGTCACTTATTGCACATAAAGAAAGAATTGTTGAAATATAATAGATATTTGAACACGTTATACAATTGGGAATCAACTTAAGAGCACAGATTTTGAGATCCTGCCAGTTTTGTAAAACATTGACACAAAATTCAAATACTACTCTGTTTAAAAATTAATTAGCATCATAAATAGGTAAAAAGAAAATAATAACATTTTTCAAAAAAAAAAAAGGCTCTTAAAAAATTGAATTGCTCGGATCCTTTGCACATGGATTCCATAGTATGTTAGAGCAAGATTTTTTTTCATCCATTGCCGATCCATGCAAATTTAAAGAAATTAATTTTTTTAAACGGTTGAATTTAGATGTTTAGTAGCACATGTATGAAATTAAAATATTTTTAATTTTATGTAATTCATTTTGAAAAAAAATTTATTTACAATTAATTGTTTAAATAAGAACAAAAACTTAACTGAGGACTAATTTTAAAGTGTGTGGGAAAACATAATGTATAGGAGAAAATAAATATATGGTATGAGCAATTCCATACTTTCATTAATGCATTTTAAAGCATTATTGGCAAATGTAAGGACAAAAAATGATCTCATTTTCTACATTAAAAACTAAAGTCAAAATATTATAGAATTTTAATTTACGATAAAAAATAATTCTGAATTCTTTTTTTCTCTTTTAAAATACTTCATTGCTTAAAAATAAAAAATTTCGGGTGTATTATAAAAAAAAGACATGAAAAAGCTTTTCCTAGAATGTTTGATGTAATTTTTTTTTGTAAATAAACAAGAAATCCTATATTATATTATTTAAATGAATCCTATATATCCTGTTATAGCTTAAATTATATTATTTTAAATAAATTATACATATTATAAAGATATTTCACGTGTAGATATCAAAAATTAGTATAATCCTTTTTTAATTGCATGATGACGTTTCATCAACATCTGACAACGTTTAAAGAAATATTACAATTATTGTGCATTGACCAAGTTGAAAAAATTACATAAAAATTTGAAACTTTTTAATCAGATACTTGGGCACATTCAGAAATTTAATTCTTAATAATTAAAAAAAAATTTGCCATCAAAAATATTTTACATACTCATTTAGTGCAATTGCTTTACTCGACTTATTTCACGCTGATGTAGATCAGTTTTCCCTCTAACTTTCTCATGTTATAAAATCCCAATCCCGAGAAGACAGAACCAAGAGCTCTAAATAGGGGGAGTACTACGTGATATTAAGGTGTTGAGGTTTCAACGAGATAAGCGAATATTCTTTCTAATTTTTTTTCTTAAGAACGAATATAAATATTCTTATTTAAAAATGTCAGGAGGGAAATTTAAATTAAAATTCAGAAAGCATATAAGTGTTATCTCTCGTTTTTTCCATTTTGCTAAAAACAGTAATTGCATTTTTTCGAGATCGATTTGATTAATATAATAGAAATAAAACACACACGAGAGCTTTTGGTTTTGTCAGAATGTGATTTCATGAATTTAACATAAAAATAAATTGAAAAGATGAGCCAACCTACATATTCTAATTTATAATGAATAATTTTAGTTTATATATCCTAAAATGACATATATATCGCTATTCGAAGGTATTTGATAACAATCATGCTCTACTACTCGAAACTTCAAGCAAATAGACATTTAAGACAAAAAAAAGATCAAAGAAGAAATTTTTTTATGTCAACTGGAAAGATAAAGAAATCGTTTATCTTTTCAGGTTGTATGCATGAGTATACATTTGGTATGCAACAAATTTCTACGAAACTCACTTCATTCTCGTGCTTTTAAATTAGTATTAAAATTTTTGCATCCTTAAATATGGATTGCAAAATATGCAGATGAATTGAGATCTACAAGGATTCCGCGTGGAATAAGCAACTTTTAAATAAATCCATCTATATTCTAATGTTCAGAAAACCACTTTTTTTTCAAAGCAGATGGACCATCTAAATGCTGTACTTCCAAAATGCTGAATTCATAAACAATATTTCAATAACATTCCTGAAAATTTGATAGGATAATTTAAAATTTAGTTTTAAAAAAGAGATGAAGAAGAAAGAACATCATAAAAATGAAACTTTTGACGGTGGAATACATTGGATATTTTATTGTCAAAATAATGCGACATGCATTCGGTTAACACGGATTTGCTATCCTGAGGATTAATTTAATGAGTCAAGTGAGTCAGTAAGTCAAGTTTAATGGCTTCCATTTAATGTCCATTAAATGCTTTTGTAGCCAAAGCAGTCCCTTTGCAGCATCCTCAACGCAGCTTTACGAAACTCGTCATTTTCACAGATTTCAAAATCCATGAACGCAATTTGAAAAATCATTGCTCTTTTCTTTTCATTCCTCAGTAGTTTGTTGGCATATTTTTGGGTAAGGATACACGAGCATGCACTCACATATATTTTCTCCTCGATGGTGTCATTCCAAAACACTCCATGATGCATATCCATTCTGCAGATACTAGATATCGTAATAAACCGACGTTATCTGCGAAATTATTTTTACAGTAACACATATCAAAGTAATCAGAAAGTAAGCCTTAAAAAAGGAGAATTCATTGAAATATCTTTCGATGATGTCGAAAGAGATCAACGTCGTCGAAGTAGATCCTACGATGCGCGCAGCAATGTTTAGAAAAATGCACACTCTCTATTTTCTCTAATATTCTCCAATAGAGGTCCCTTCGTCGGAGCGAAATTGTGGTTTCGGGTGGGGCCGCGAAACCCTCGCCCGGCATGGGGGGAACAGTGGGTGAGGGAACACAGATCTTTGGCTCGGAAGCAGTATTTCCGCACCAAATCAAGAACAGGTAATCTTGACTCTTATACGCCGTCGATCCGATTGACATCAAAATTGGATAGAAAGTTACAATTGTGGCGACGAGATAACAGTGGATGCCATTTACATCAAGTCATTCTTGCGTTTACTTACTTGCGAAACAACAAGCCGATAGACGGTCACCCGTTTGATGGATTTGGTTAAAAATTGGATGGGCGTCTATGTTTTACATGTAAGTCTTCTCACCCAATTTAACCTACTCTTTGCATTTCGCACTTATCGAGCTCATTTCTACTCGAGTGTATTTCCTGCCAATGGATTTCATCCACAATTCTACAGAAATCTACATTCGATAGAAATCGATACAAATCTAGGTATATGGTAATAATTCCATATACCGAATTTCAGTCACCAAATTCAAAGCATTAAAGACATGTCGTGTTCATAGACAGACAGACAGAAATAATGTCAAAAATATATTTTTGGAATTCAGAGATATTTGAAACATGGAAATCGTCAAAGTCTCAAGTTCAAACTTTTTAATGATAATTTTTAAAATTTTTAAATAATTAAAATAATGTGAATAATTCGTGTAAGTTACACAATGCTTATCAAACATTTCCCTTGACCTCCTCAGGTTTTCATAAAACGCTTGCTGAAACTTGCATTCCAGTTGCGGAATCTCATGTCCGAAACAAGTGGCGTGAATAAAAATTAAACCAAACTGCAGAGGTCTTCCTGAAATGTAATCCCGCACTCTCTCATAAAAGATAATTTTTGTATTAGTCGCTCTCTTTCTAACCGATTTAAGCCAAATTTTGATACAGAACTGCAACTGAAATTACAAAATCATATACCAAATTTGGCTTGTTTAAGTCATCACGATTTTTAACTAACCCGTTTACATCCTTTTGAAAGACCGAGTGGCAACCATCCCCTCGTTGAATAAGCTGGAAGTTGTCTACGCCAGGTATATTAAATCTGTGTAACGAATTTGAATCATCTAACTCTCTTCGTTTTGAAGTTATGTCCTCCAATATTCCAACAACTGAACAGATAGATTTGATTTTAGATTATCATCAAAATTTTATAGAAATTTACAGATTTGTTGCAAGGACCATATATGACGTTTCTTCCGTCTAGCTGAAATCTTTTTTTTTTATTTTCGTTATAGACCGATAACCAGAAAGACATAATACCAAAAATTAACTATCATATCAAAGATAAACAATATGGAATGTATCTAAATGTATTTCCTGAACCAAAATACTAAACGTACATTGTATTTAGAGAGCGCCACTACAGCTACAAATAGAACACAAATGAAATGAACCAAATTACCACTAAAATTAAGTTTAAAGCAAAACCCAAAGTTAAATATATGAGGAATCCTACCTGAAGACTTTTCAAGGGTCGCCCTCAGGCAGGGATTCAAACTACGAATTTTTTCTGTGAGGGTTCCGACTTTTATTAAAAAATTTACCACTCTAGGCCATAAAATTCCACAAAAATTGAAGTTTAGGAAATAAATTAGAAACGCAGAAATACAATTTCACAAAAAAAAATTTTTTTTAATCTAAATAGGCTTACAGCAAATTGTTTAAACGAAACAACAAAAGACCATAAAACCTAAAACTAAATCATCAAAATATATACCAAGATTAAAGACATACAAATTATTCAAAATAGAAATAGATAATTATTCAAAAAAGAATTTGCATCTAAATAGAATTATAGAAATTTGCTCAAACCAAACCTCAAAAACCAATAAGATATAAAATCACAATCATTAGAGTATGAAATCAAAACACATAACGATATTAAGCACAACTCCAAAAAAACTTTGCGCGTCTATCTATTAGTTCAATTTCACCACGTCAAACTAATTTTATTTCCCGGCGTTTGAAATTATATACGTTTGTTCAGAATGTGTCATCATTATAAGGAATAATTGAAGAGCCATCTATTAAGTTTAGGTTAAAAGTGAATAAACTGGAAGGTTTGTTTTAGTTTTGAAAATCAGAAAATAGATAAAACCTCTCTTATTGAAGCTGGTATGTTGCAATAGATTTTGAGGGATTCGTTAATAGCTAAGCTTTTAATGAGATTGTTTGTTTCTTCAATATAAGAAATTTTGTTATAACATTTTTTTAAATCCTGTTGAATTGTGAAAGCATTAAATTTTTGAAGATTTGAAAGTTTAGAATGGTAATTATTTTAAAGCTAAAACCATCCCATTCATCATAAATACTAATTAAAAATTTTCCATTTGAAATTTCCATAATTGAATCCAAATAGTTGACCTTAAGTTGATTATCATTTGTTTTAGTTAAAATTAGATCTTTTGGGTAACAATTAAAACAACATTAGTATTATCCAAGTTTAGCAAAAGTAACTCATCCATACATCTTCAACTGTTTATTAAATTTTGTTTACTTTTTTTTTCATAATAGTGCAGAAAAATATTGGCCAGAGCACTTGAAAAAAGAATTTCCTTTACTTGTTTATAAAAATTAATTCCATTAATAATTTTTCTATTTACATATGCTTCATATGTAAAAGTACAGACATCTAATAACTTTTTGTGAGGTTACAAACTTTCAAAATCGAAAGTATTAAGTTTATTAATATTGTTATCTTTTAGAAAGTCCAAAATATCATTGTTATACTATTGATTATAAAATCACCCTCATCTTTAATTTCATTAAGAATTATTTTCAAATATTTAAAGAAACATTTTCTCGCATAGCAGTTGTAGCTGCCAGTGCAAGTTACAAATCTAAATTTTAATGTTGGGAAAAAGTAAGGATAGTTTAAAGAGTCTTAATTAATCTTAGTTTTTTTCGCGAAAGCTAGCATCCTTTTATCTAATTCCTTTTTTCCTGTTCTGTCTATATTGTAAGTTGAATTAGAATTATATTCATTAACCAAGAGTTTTTTCTAATAATATTCACAAATTAAACAAAAATTACTACCCGATTTATCTATTACTGTAATAATAAACCTCTCTTTTAATTTTTTATTTCTTTTTTCAAAGACTTATTAATGTAAATTCCTCGTTCTTTAGTACTAACGTTGTCTTAATTTCCTCTAAAATTCTCATTTTTCATTCTCCGAAATCTTCTGAAGACCAATAGCATTTTCTAAATAATTTAGTAATAAAAATATCCAAATCTTGTCCAATAGAAATTAGGAATTTTTTAAGTTTTACTTTTTCTCTCAGTCTAAATTTTGTTCCCCTTTCCCTTAAATCTCTTAAAGAGTTATAATCAATAATTTTTAAATTGCCTATCATAATATGCTCTTTACCAATATCTATATAATCTTTATAAATTTCTTTGTCACAATTACAATCTGTTTTGCTTATTTTATTTAAGTTTTAACTATAGTAATTATAGTTATAAATTCGTTTTTTAAAAATTGCGGAATAAATAAAGCTGTTGAAACAATTGCATTATTTTTTAAAGGGAAAAAATATTTATTTTTATGTACAATTTTCAGTAACTATAGGTTTTCGAAGCTAATATCCAAAATTTTCATCACACAGAACACTTTATTTAAATCAATTTTATTTTTGAATAATAAATGGATTTTGTTCAATATTAAGTTTGATTAGATCTAAATGAAAAATTTTGTGAAAGAATTTTCAAACTTTAACCATCCGATTTTTTTTATTTATAAACTATTTAATTTGATTTTTACTATATCCTATAGCCAAAAAGATTTTTCTTAATTTTAAGAATGTTCTCTTTATTAAGATCCATGTTGCAATAATTCCAAAATTCTTAATATATAATATCATAATTGCCGCCTCCACCATCACCTCTCTTAAATCTTTTAATATAGTTTTTTTTATCTAGTAAGTCTTTAAATATGTTAAATTTGTTATAAATGCAAATGTTATCTAAATAGCCGTAACCTTCACCGTTTAACTTACTATTGAGTCCGTATGGAGACAAAGTTTTTAAATCACAAGTATAAATATTTTCTAAATCTTTCCTTCTGTTTAAGTCAATAATGTTATCCTCCAGAATGTAAATAGCAATATTTTATAAATTGGGACATTGAAAGTGTAGTAGCTCATAGTTCAAAGATTCATTTTTAATAAAGTTTTTAATAGCAGAACCTGTGGCCATTTATTCCTTCATTGAGTTCAGTACTTGTTTGTCCTGTATAATTCAAATTATATTCTTTGCAATTCAGCAGATAGTTTAGATTTTTGTTTTTACAAAATATATACAAATTTGATTTCATTTTTTAAAACTTGTTCTTTGCCTGCTAGTGGACAAATCATGCCTTTTTTGTTACCGCAAATTCTCTCACTGTATTTCCCTTTTTTGGATTTTTTTTTAACGAAACAGTTGTGCAAGTAGCCTTTTATCCATGCCCGCTCCTGGCACAAAGTTGTCCACAGTGCCCCTTGATAAAGCGTGTGACGGGCCGTACACTATACCCGCCGCGTCACGCGTTCGAAGATAAGACAACATTAAGGCTTGTTAGTTTAGTTAAAAAATGACTTCTTCTTTTCTGCTATTAATATTTATAATCAATCCTAAACAAACATTCTATATTTCAATATAATTTGTGTAAATTCTTATGAATGAGAGCAAGAATTTCTAAGAAAACAATAATACATTTATTTTAAAATAATTTTCTAAGTAATATAAAAGTTTTAAAACTATAACTGCTTAGTTTAAATTTCTTTAACTAACGTCATTTTTACTCAAATCATCCATATTTTTACTTATCAACTATTAAAATAATCAGAATAAATTGAAATAAAACAAAAATGACAACGACACTGGAAAGAATAACTATGAGGGAGGGAATAAGCATGAATTATATATATATATATATATATATATATATATATATATATATATATATGCAAACTGAGTTAAACAAAGAGGTGTTTGTCTGGAGAAATCAACATAATTTACACCTATTATTATGCCATTGGAAATTTATGAAATTGTATTCAATATAATATTTAAACAAAAAAAACGAAGTTGAAATGTTTGATTGGTAAGATTAATTTATGATTAAATTTTCTGAATCCACTTAAAATAATATGGCATTAATCAAAATTATCCAATACATTTCAAAAAATACTAAATGTGTGATTTCCTGGTTCTTTTGAAGTATGCAGGTTCCACTATGGAAAGTCGTACAAATCGATGCATTTAAATATTGGCTTAGGATTCATATTCTTAGAAATTTAGAAAAAAAAAAAACTATTTCGAAATTTTTTTTTCACATGAGCGATATTTATCGTGCGAATGCGCTTGAAATTGAAGCAGTTTACAAAGTACCATCTGAAATGTGAGGTTTACATATCAACACTATCGTTTTGTAATATTTTTTTAAAAATCTTTTTCCAGAAGATGAACTTGATCGAGCAATCTCAAATTGGAATCTACTTACGAAGACAGATAAAGAATTGTTTCGGAAATCCAAGTGCGTTGTTTAATGAAGCGAGACGCAAAAGTGTGCGAGTCCTAATCGCCCTGAATTTCAAATCTCGGCGACATGGAACGCTGGACTCATCTCGGATCAAACGCACGCGCCTGGCTTACCTCCATTCGGAAAGGCCGCCAAAATTCTCGCCAGCACTCTCCGTCCGGTTTCGGGGAGAGAAAACAATGATTGTGGGAGTCGGGCGAGTGACGTCAGAAGACCTGAAGTCGGGCATTCGCAAGAGGGAATTCCTAACTAGGGTGGAAAAATGCGATGAATTATGTTAATTTATTAAAAGACCGACAATGAAACTCGTTCTTACGTTGATAATGGGTAGTACATTCGTTATAAGCGGACGTATTATTTAAATAAAATAAATAATGCGTCCGCATCAAACCAAAGTGAAACCAATTTTATGTTAAACTTATTTCCACATAATAAGATTTTGTGATTTAGATTTGATTTTTCTTATCATGAGATTCTGCGCGTGTCCGCTTATCATCGATAAAAGTGGACCTGTTGTAAAGAATATAAACTAAAAATTTGAAAAAATTATAAAATAATTGAAACTCCCATTTTGCATTTCAGAACAATAATAAGTTTTTGAATCTGATTTTATTAAATTTTAATTTATTGAAATTGTACTTTATTCGTTTCATGCTGGTGAGTGCGGGAATTTGCAATAAGTTTTTCAAACTTTCCTGGAGGTGCGAGATTGTAGAAATTGGAATCACCTTCGCCCTCCATGGCAATGTATTGCTTAGTATGTTCAGCACACCGTTTTTAGTTGATTGATCAGTTCAATTAAAACGCGATTATATGAGATATTATCGTGGTGCAATTAAATGCACGACGGCGCGGTGAATTTCAGAAAGTAATTGATTGGACGGTATCATACCATTTCTAATCTTCTAAAAGTTAAAAACTAATGAGTACTTAAAAAGATAAGTTTGCTGTTCAACGTACTAATAACAATGCTCTTTCAAAATAGTTTTAATTTATTAAAAAAACTCACAAAACAAGAAAATTAGTTATTTATTAAAAGTTTAAAAAATATTTCATAGAGCAGACGCTTTAAGTATGTATTTAGAAAATTTTAAAGTATTCTTTAATTGATTAAAATTATTCAGCAAATAAAATAAGAACTACAATGGCGATTTTGTGGGACCTTTACAGTAACAAAAAAAAATCAATAAAAAAACAGTTGTTCCAACATACATTTTAATTAGATTATTAAAAAGAAGAAATTTTTGATTTACGAATTTTCCTTTGAATTATTATTTATTAGTAATAACAATGCTCAAAATTTAATCATTTATATTACATCATATTTTATTACTTAAGTTAATAATTTTATGAAACCTTTTAAAAAATCTTCTCACATTCATTTCAAGGCAGTGCTGCAGATCAATTTAATTTAAAAGCATCATTTAACCGATGACTGAATTCTGAAAGTATGAAAATAATGTAAACAAGAAGGCAAAGACATATAAATTTAGAAAACATCTTCGGAATCATTTGCAAATATGTATCAAGTCAAATTGATATAAGTTTAAATTAAAAAAGAATGGCTTTGTTTGTGATACGCTCATTCACAGAGAAAATCAGACAGGCATCTTTAGGTTAAATATATTACAAAAAGTATGGCCATATCACTTAAAATTATTTTCTTTTGTAGAGTTGATCTAGGAATATCCGTTGCAAGAAGTTTCGTATCGACCAAAAGAAAAAAACTCAATTAAAATAAGGAGTGATTTATCAGACCCTCCAGTATGTAGAAATTTCAATAGCTTTAAATTCATGAGTTATTTTTGGTGAATGATAGAAACAGACGCGCTTGTATGACGAAAGTATACAGACTGTAGAATTTTTATTAATAACATACAATTTAATAGTTACAAAATTCTTCTCACCGTTGAGATATTGAAATTTTTTCAATAGCATTCCTAAGTATTAAATATCATTTATACCTATTTTTTTATTTCTATAAGATATATTTTTGGATTGTCATTTATAATTAAAATTATAATATTATATTTCAACCGTTCTAGTTACACGCTATTCAATATTTTTTAACATCATTTCAGGCTTGTAAAAAAACCCTTCCAATTCTTAAATTCTGTACCGATTCCGGGGCTTTTCTTGAGAGTGTGTATAGCATTTTTTTTTCTGATTTCAAAGATTTATAATTACGAAGTAAATTACCACAAAACAACACACTTTCGATTGCACTTCTATTAAAAAAATATTTGAAGAAACTAAATTTTTATGTTTTTTTATAATGAAGACATTCGATTCTTTGTACCCCATTTTACCTCAGTGATAGTTATAGTTTTATATACAGCGCAAATTTTGATTATCTTCGTCGTCAAGGATGTTTACATAAAAATTGATAGAAATTTATATTACATACCTAACATTTGCAAACGTTTCAGCAATAAATAAGGCTATATGTAATTCATTTTAGAAAAAAAAATTATAGCTTGTATGTCCACTAAAGTAAATCGTGTCCAGAAAGAAAGGAAAGCATATCGCTTTTTCCCCTTTTAAAGGGTTGAATGCGGCCCTTGGCCCCACTTGTTTACAATATGTCCGAGTGTGCGGTGTCACATGATATTTGTTTTAAGTGAATTAACTTTCCTTCTGGAAAGAACATTTATCTTCATTTTTATCTCTATTCCAGAAGTAACTACAATCGAATTTCTCAAGATTTTATCTGTTTTTTTCTTCTTTTCTTAGGATATCAAAGTTTAATTGACTTAATTATTTAACGTGATTACTTGATAACAAAAGTTTGCTTCATTTTAATTAAATCTGGTTTAAATATTTTGTCTTCTCCACCTTTCTTGAGTTCGTAAGAACGATTTGTTATTTTGTTTTTCCAACAAATCATTGCACCGTCAGTTGTGCAAGAGCTGGGGGCAGTTTACCGATTGCTCTCAATCTCTGAGGAAATTTATTATGAGTCTTAAATAACTAGGTTTTCAAATGTGTAAAGAAATTGAACGGATATTATCAATTTTTATTTAATTATTCATCTATTTAATTAATGATCGATTAATTATCGAAACGATTTTATGCATCGCTTAATGACGTAGGCGGATCGCATTTATCAGTTCTGTTATCAACAGTTCCCTTTCTAAACACCGCTCTTCTAAAGTCTGCAGTGATGAATAAAGTATAAGTGGTGAGATCGCTCAGCTTTTTTTTAAACGGATTGTCCATTTCCAAACAAAGCGCATTCATTCGCGAAGAGAAGAAGGTACAGACACAAAGATGTCAAAAGAGAGATTTTAAACAAAATAATTTTTCAATAAAGTCTTAAATTTAAGAAAAAAAAGTTTAGAATAAAATCTATTAAAAAATTTTTGTGATAACTTTCCCCCTAAATTTACATCTTTATATATGCATTAATTTTAGCATCAGCCTCGTAATTTATTCTTTGATAATTTAATCAGAACAGCTGGATTTTTATAACAGTTAAAACTGCGGAAAAAATAACTAAGAATATCCCCTTAAGAGCTGAAATTTTATTTGAATTCATCAGTTTTTTCTTGGTTATAAGTTCTTTTTTAACCTTTATCTGCATCAAAATTAAACATATAAATATTATTTACTAATCTAATCTAAATACTATCATTAATCATTAAATTATTCAAAATTAATTTTAAAGAAGACTAAATTTTATAGAAAACCCTTTATTGCAACATGGCTTTAGTTACCAAATTCCGTAGATACCGCTGCTGTGATTTATGGAATCTTCTGACTTGAGATACGTTTTTTTAAAATCAATGTCATTAAATTTAATTTTACTCCGTCCCAAATGATCGAGCTCTTAAATTGACACAAACTGCAAAAACAGATTGTATCAATCTGATAGCATTTTAGCAATAATCCTGTAACTTTGTTGATTGAAAGTCGATTATGCGACTTTTGAAGGACAATTCTAATCTAAAGTGAAAAAGAATTCATTCACTGCTTATAAATAAGGCAAGAGGACAATCCTCAGCAAAATAAATGGTGATTATTATTTTGTCTGCAGATGTTTACGGATAATAATAAGTAAACTAAAGAAATATCGAGTGCTTATTAATTCAACATTTTTAACTATTTAATTGCTTTTACATCAACGTAAGCGCATAAAAGCTATGAATGTGCCCAACCTGATTAAAATTTTAAGACATTTTCAATAGCTTCTCTCATTTTGTTTCAAATCCTAGATTGAGACATTTTATTTTTTTAAGCTTCCAATTTTTTTCTAACTGATGTTACGAATTTTTTCAAACTGGGTCTACATTAAAGTATTGTCTAAATAGATTATGAAAAAAGAAATATAATTAAATATTTCATAAATATAAAAACATTCTAAAATGTTTAATGAAATTTTCAAATTATTTTTATGCCATTTCGCTTATTTTTCCTTTTTGTAAAATTTGAAACGTTTATAATAAGTGATCTGATGTCGTAACATCTTCATTTAAATTTTCTCGTTTGCAAACAGGAAGTATTGAAATCGGCAAAAATTTCACTTCTAAATTTGATGATTTGCCCTATTTCAAATCTCACCAAGTCCGAAAAACACAATTCTGGAAATATGTATGTTGAGCATGATAAAAAAGCTAGACTGGTGAATGGTCGTATTAAAAATATATATATCATTTCTATGAAACTCTCCGATTCTCTTTTGTCCAAAATCTCACTTTTATCAAATTTTGCATAAAATGCGAGCTATGCAAATGTCTTAAATCTGCCCGTGTATCTATGAATGCAATAATTTTAAAAATGTAAAGAGCTAGATTGATAAAACTTTGTAAGTAATTTCTTATCAGAATTGCAGATATGCATCAAACTTTTCCTGCACGTTTATAGACTAACTGTCTGTATTTTTCCGTGAACATGGTTATTCAAAACGCAACGATTCAAATATATGAAATTTAGCATGCGTATGTGTGACGCAAAGCAAAATTTTCTAACCAATTTCGAATTCAATGGTCTAAGAAAATTCAGTTTTCTTCTGCGTATTACGAAGCACAAAGTGTGTCATTTTGACAGTCCTTCTTCAGTTCGTGCATAGCAGCTCAACTGCCTGAACTTATTCTTATACTTTACTTAATCTTAATTTTCTGTGAAAGTGGAATGTTATAATCATTTTTTTTTCATTCTCTTCCTAGTGACAGTTCTTCTTCATCTTCTTTTTTTGTGTGTGCATTTGGTATGATCCAAAAGGTTGAGTCAAAACGCGATCACCAGCAACAATACAACTGGTCATGTAGAGGTACGTTCCATCATCGGTAAGGAGTAGCTGATTCCAACAACAATTCTCTACCCAGCAAGGTGGCGAGAACAAGCCATTATTCGCGAAGCCTCTCATCTCCATGTTTGAATGGCCCCTCCTCCCAATAAAATTAATTATCAAATAATTTTAATTGGGGAATAATTAAAAGAAAAGATGCATCACAGTACATTAATAAAAACTTTTTTCACGAACATTTCTATAAATTAGAGTAAACTTTTAGCTTGGTCAGCAATGTCTTTCCAGCTTCGAGAACCCTGACTATTTTCAGCTAACCAAAATTCGTTTTTCTTACATTGTTCGTATTTAAGATAAAAGTCAAATATTAAGATTTCTTGTCATAAATGTAATTTCTAAAGTAGCCCTACGAAAGAAAAAAATACCGATGTTAGTTTTCATGAATTTTTTTAATTATACACAATCTATTGATCATTGGTCTTTTAATTGGCAGACAAGTGTGTTGCCGAACTAAATTTTTACCTACTGATGGTTAGTGCCACTTAGGCTTAGCAGTAAGTTCTCGCCAATGCGATCGAAAGAGAAATGTTCAAAAATCAGTTCCTCAAACGCATCAAAATTCAGTTCGAACACATTCAGCACGAAGTGAAATGTCAAACGCCAACTACTTCGAAATTTCTCTAATTATATCTCACTTTATTTATGCCATGTTTGTCAACAGAGAATATCATACTCCGCTTTTCGCCACCTTCTTGGTACGTCGGAATTCTTTACACACAGGCATTCTCGATAGCAAAATGCTGTTTTAGCATTTTTGGAACTTCATAATAAATTTATTAATTAACTTATATAAATTTTTACTCTTCGTGATTGGAACCATTAGGAAATGAATTTGAGAAAGATAGCAATTAAAAATGATTTAAATTCTCTAAATTGGTGTTTTAAATTAAGTATTAACAGCAGTGGTAAGTTTAAATTAATGATACAGTTTAAAAATAGATATGAGGATGTTTGGAAGCAACTTTTTTTATCTTCATATCTTTTTGAAGGAACAATGAACTAAAAAATGTATTTATCCACTTTCGATCTGAAGCTAAATTATTTTAATATTCAGTTCAGGGAGAAATTAATCTTTAAATGCATTTTCGATTTTCCCTTGCATCGATTTATCTACGGATAAAAAAAAATTAAAAACTTTTTCATTCCATTTTATTGAAAACTGCTATGGAATGGAAAAGATTGTTGCAATGAAATAATATATTTTGAATAAAATAGCCTCGTTCTTAAGGTTTTAACTATATCTTTAGCTATGCCATTTTTTATAACGTCATTCTTTATCACATTACACAAGCAGATAAAAATCTAAATATTTTGATTGTATTCATTTATATATACCTTCTATGCTATATTTATTTATCTACAAATTAAATAATTAAAGTATTTTGACTCGTAAAAACTTTTACGACAGTTATTATCAATTGACACTAAATCCTCGACTTCGTACAGAATTAGAAATTTAATTTGTCGGGATTGAATGCTGTAATGCTACTGCGGTATGGTTGCATTAAAAGGAGGGGGTGTGTCATGGATGTTGCGTAGCGTTCGGAAGAGCTATGCATTCTCCTCCCACCTCTTGTTATCCGAGCATGGTTCAAAATTATAATGTTCCTGAGCTGAATGGCAATAGATATTAATTAAATATCATTAAAGGATATCGGCAACATACCACTGAACGATTTTGAGGTTAGAATGTTAACAATGTTTCCTCTTTGCTTTGACTTTAATAAAGAAAAATTAAGGAACTGTGAACTAAATTTGATTTATTATGTTACTAACTAATTAAGAGTTGACATCGCTGTATTTATATTTACTTGAAATCTATTTATATTGGTGTAACTAATTAAAAATTACAGTATTTTTCTTATTATTTTAATGTTTATTTAATCAAAAAAATCGCCAACTTCTGATGGCCAGTTTCTTAAAATTAATGCTTAGGTGATATTTGCTTTATTTACTCTTTCCAACAATTTTTTATTAAATTAGTTCATAAATTTATTTTTAATAACTGCAAAATTATCTTGAAACGTTCTCGAGAGTGCACGAATGGAGAGGAAATGGCAGCTTTACTCAACATAGTTGAAGGTTTCTTAACAATTTTTAAAATGTTTAAACGATTTGGGATATAAAATTTTCCTCCAAATATTTTTTGCTTTCTCCGATTCCCTTTGATCATGCTTTAATTAAAACAATCAAATAAATCTTAAAATGCACAATTTTTTTCTTCATATTAACCTTTAAAATGTTTTAATATTTTTTGACAATATCTAAGTAAACCAATAACAAGATACTGATGGAAATAATTATTTAAAGAAATAAAAATAAGATCAATCAAGGCATTCTATTTCAATAAAAAGTAATGAAATGTTTCATAAATTGGTTTTCGTTTCCGTAAGCTGAATATTTTTTTTTATTTCTCTCATTTGATAGAAAATGCCTAGCAAAGATGAAGGAACTCTGCCGATTGGAAAATTACTAAATTAAAAAAAAAATGTTCGAGAGTCGATTTCTTTCATCTCCAAAGAGACGCCAAATAATCGCCAAATTTCACTCGTCACGCCAACGCGCACTCAACCCGTTACGTAGGTAGTCTAATTTAACTTTTTGAAAAGAAAATACGAAAAAGAATTTTGAAAGCTCGATTCTATCGCCTTGGGCAATCCAAACAGGCCTGACGAGTCCAGCGAATCGGCCTCGCTGCTGAGTCAAACTCAAAACTCAACACTGACGGCTGGTTGTTCAGCAGAACTAGTTCGCAGTAGAAAGTTGTTCGGTTTCATTACTGAGTCAGTTCTTCGTCGGATCTGTTTTGGTGCGAAACTCTGAAAAGGGTGTTTTTTCCCCAGCTGATGCCACTTACTGAAACTGTAATTTATTCATAATTGTTTAGATTCAAATATAGAATATCACTGAAATTGCTTTTTTCTTCTTCTGGGATATAAACAGTAGATTTGGCTGCGTCGAAAAATCTCAGAAATCAATTTTAAACATTTTAGTCAGTATCAGTTCAAAAATATTTTAAATATGCTACTGGAAATGGTTTTTATTTGTTTGTTTTGGTGATTGTTGGAATATTCAAATTATTTATTTAAAGAAATCTCCTAAGAAATTAGGACCGTTTTGATAATTTTTCTTTCGAAATCATTGATATTAATTTGTGAAAATTGATAATTGAAATTGAACCGTTAGTCTGGGGAAAAGCTAACATTTTTTCTTAGGTATTAGAATTAAAGTTGAAGAGATTAAAAACAAATGTGAGAGTGACTTGACTTAAAGCGAAGCATCGAAAATAAAACCTGCGGAGCCGGCAGTCTCCTTTGGCAAAGGACTTGCGGCAGAGTGATAAAAAAAAAAAAGAAAGCTTCTTCCTTCATAAGTTTCGAATAGAATGTTCCAGGCTCTAAGTGTGAATTCGGAATCTGCACCAAGGGATTTTTCATCATTCTTTTAGAAAGAGGAATAACTGTTTTGCACACAAAATGAAACGAAGGATTTGGAAACAGCTCATAGTGATTTGTGTCTTACTAGGATGTGCAGGTAAGAATTTTAACTATTTCAGTCAATTTTCAAAGCTTGCATTGTTTTCTTTCTTCATTGTCTTAAAAATTTTCTTGTAATAGAAACCATTTTAATTAGGTTTGAAGGCTGTACTTCATCCATTTATGCTTATTGAACGGATATTTTTGATTTTATATTTAAATAAAATTAATCACTTGAAATTTAAACTGCGATTTTACGAACGAAGTAACCGAAAGAACTTTTAGATAGAATTGAACTCGTTATTAACGAATTTTGATGAAATTTAAATTGTCCATGAAGGATTTAACCCTTTGTACTTGATGGTGCCTCTTGAGCCCCATTTAAGACGATGGATCTTTTTGACATTTTATTTATTAATTTTTCAATTTTGATTATTGAAGATACCTACAGAAGGGTAAAAAGATGGAGAAATTCAATTTTAAACACACGCACGCACAAATTTGCAGCAATAAACAAACCCTTTTATATTGAATAATTATGCATCGAATTACTTTTCCGAGTGCAAAGGGTTAATTATAGTTTACAATTATGTAGTTAAGCATTCACATAACAATGTAGCAAATAAGTTAGAAATTTTAGAAAATGGAAGGTGATTTTCAAAACCATTTAATTCCTTGTAGACACATATTCTGTCATTACAGTTTACAGCTCTTAGCTATCACATGAAATGATTGTAACATAAGTGCACAGCGCATCAAAATTTTATTACACTTTTGAGGCATATGCTCAGCGCTTCACAATGTGTAAGTATTATAGGTATATTGGCGTGCATTCATTTTGAAGAATGTTTTTAATGAGGACTCTTTATTTTCAAAATTGAAGCATTTCTTCCATCAGGACACTTAATTAATTGCAATAAGCTTTAAAGTTCGTCACTTGGAACAGATGAATTTTTAATACGAAGCAATTCTGCTTTGGTTTTCAGTCCCCTGAAAGAGCTACTTGCTCATCTTCAACAAAACATCGGACGTTTCCTCCGGGCCTCGCGTTTACAATCAGGTCGAAGTAAGATTCGAAAGCAGTGGAAGTCAGACAAATACCCGAACCAAACTAAGTTGGTGTAAATGTGTTTGTGGCCGACCAAAAGTACGCTCGAGAACAGTGACGAGCGGAGATGTCTTCAGGTTAGTCGGAACTGCTGCTCACAGCCGCATTCATCACTTACTCGCTCGCCTCCTTCCCTTCCATTCCTTTTTACCTAACAGCAGATCTCACTTTTAGAGCAGGTATGTCCTGAAGCACGAAGAGAAGTGTTTTAGTTATAAAAAAAGAGCAAATAAGCTATATTTTCAATTTATTGATATTATTTTAAAATATAAATGCATCAGATAATCTTATTAGAATTATTTTGAAAATACTTTTTTCCATAAGGAATCGATACAGTATTAGTTTCAGTTTATTCAAATACAATCGGAAAAGTGATTCGATGCGCGATTCTCCATCTGCCGCAAAGACTTGCTCATTTCTCCGAAAAATAAATATGCACAACTGTTTCAAGTAGATGTTCTCCGAAAAAATTAATCTGTATCTCGGCACACCTCTTTATATAGTTTTAACGAAGGAAATAAAAAGCAAAACATCAAAACTAGGCGCAATCTTGAATCGTCAGAGAGAAACCCGAGTGCAAAGGGTTAACAGTGCAAAGAGCGCAAAGGGGCCATCCAAAACATAAAATATAGTAAAAGGTCCGTTTGCTTAACTTACGAACCTCGGAGCTCTGGGGCAAAATATTATGATAATTCATGTGTAACAATTTTTTAAAGCGAGAATTTTTGTTTATGCCTTTGTTTTTTCTAATTTTTTGACCACTTTCTTTAAAGCTATTGTCATAAATTCATCAAAACTTTCTGATACTTCACAAAATTTGCTAAATCTATTCATTTCTTTTTGAATTTGTGGTAAGAACAGTATGAAAAATAATTAAACCTCAAAAACATTAAATGATAATCATTTATGAATTAAAAATCTACACATTAAAATGCATTTACCTTATTTTACATTTTCGCTCAGCTTGTTGGACATCTTTGAAAATTCATTTCGTATCAATACGAAATGACTCGAATGAAATGGGCAAATGATAAGGATTTCACTTTAAAAAATGCCTTCATAAACATTTTCGATTAAAATGAACGTAACCTATTCTAAAGGAAAGTTTAGTTAATAATTACTAAACAGTTGAGCTCTTGGATAATTTAAGAATATGCTTGGTAAGTAATTTTTTATGTGTGAAACTATCCCAACATAAACAAAAGATCACTTATAATTTTAATAATTCAAAAATAATAATTAGAAATAATTTGGCGTACATTCAAATATTTAGAAAGCTCTTTTCTCAAACAACTGTACACACAAGACTAAAACTGAAAAGTGTTACAATGGCCTGCGACTTTTTTCGTACGTTAACGCTTATTATAAACTATCTTCCTTTAATCACTTGTCGAGCAGAGAATTTTAGAGATAAAATGATACAAATTCGTTTGATCTTCGATTGCTAGTTATCGTCTAAATTTCATTTTCTCTGATTTCATTGCCCAGGGTTAAATAATTTTTCTTTCACTGATCAATAGTCACTGCTTTTATTTAAAGTCTTTTTTAATTTTCTGAAATCATATCTATAAAAAATGGAGTGGGTATCCCGGAGGTGTTTGGACTCGACATGTTTCTTTGGCTGTCAGGACAGTGGCCACCATTTTCAGCAGTCGAATCCGATTTGAATCCATTCCTCATCTAGACGGATCAGAGAAAGTGCAATCCACCCACAATCCAGCAACTATTCGCCCGAATTCCTGTTCCGTTGTTTATTTTTGAGCCACCTGTAAACTGCGCCTTGTAGGTCAGCAATCGGAGGTGTCTCGACACCAGTGGGAGACGTGGGAATTTTTACACACTTCTCTTCGCTCAGTCAAAAATGGATTCCTTCACTTTATCTGCTCCCCAATTACACGCATTTATGCGATACAGGAATGGTTTCGTGTTTCTTTCCCACTTCTGTTGAGTCCAGATTTTTTTAACCCTTTGCACTCGATGGTGCCTCTTCGGTACCATTCAAGACGATGCCTCATTTTGATGTTTTATTTATTTATCTTTCAATTTTGATTATTGAAAATACATACAGAATGGTAAAAAGACGGAGAAATGTAAACAATACACACATACAAATTTGGAGCAATAAATAAGCTCTTGTATATTGAATAATTATGCATCAAATTACTTTTCCGAGTGCAAAGGGTTAACTACAGTGTCTTTTGTGAAACAGTCGACAGATTTTACGCAGATTAAATAAAAACAAATAAAGTGCATTTTAATGTTCCATAAGAGCTGTTTGAATCAATGCAACAATCATTAGAATGGATGAGCTTGTTGATTTTTACACATTCGAACCATGGAATGAAAATAGACGAAGCCTTCCTTTTCAGTAAGGAATTTTGGAGCAATATTTTCAGAAAATTTATTTTCTAATAGATTTCCGAAGTTAAATATTTCATTATCAGACAAAAGTAGACTTTTTTACCTCATTTCGAAGTCGCTCTAGATATCTGGAATTTTCACCAGATATTTCCTATGACAACTATGCACGATAAAGCATTCTAAACCCAAATGCGAGTTTTAAGAACGTAAATTTTCATTTATAAACGCAGTTATTGAAAGGCCATTTGCTTACAAAATACAAAATTAATGATATGAATACGTAGACGGATTTCAGATTGAAATACCAAACATGTAAATTTCATAAACAGCAGTAATTAGGAGACAGCGAAAATTTAATTTCTTGACTTGAAATCTCAATTTTTGGCCCTATGTCTATCTGTGACAAAAATAACTCATTCTGAGCTAAACAGAATATGATTTCCACATAAAATTTGTAGATTTCTGCCAATTTTCGTTTGTTTGTAGTTAAAATGTGTTTCTACACATTTTTATTTCAAAAAATATTGTAAAAAAAACTAAAATGCAAGTTCGATTTTCGGACAATGTTAATCGGATGTTAGGAATCAACGTCCAAAAAAAATTCGCCAAGAGTCGTGTGATAGATGCAAAAAATGACAAATTCACTCCAAAAGTTAATATTCCATAATGTTTTCACACAGAGGCGATCCAGAGCGACTGCTGAAACAACCTTTTTATTAGAGAGCATGTCGGAACGCTTTGGGAAGACCACCGTCTTTGTTTCAGAAAAATATAAAATCCATTCGTGTGTTAACAAAAAGTGTTTGTTCATTCATAATGTTTTAAAACAAAATATAGATTTAAATTTCTTTTATTTTATTGAACAATTATTGATACGTTGTGTAAGTATATGTGCCTCCTTGTAGCTGCACATAAATAAGCGAACATGAATTTAAAAACTTTTTGTTACAGTTAGAAGGAGCTATATTATCAACTTCGGTTGACAAGCAAACACAATCAACAATTTCAAAGCTATCAATTGAAATTGATCGTATCGATAATGTTATAGTGGATATTATAATAATATCAAACTTTCAAAAATTATCAATTGTTTCAATTAATTATTCTAAAATCTTGATAATATTAATTTCGCTTTGATATAATCAATAGTCAATAGGTGTTTAAAGAACGACATTCAAGACCATTTCTGTGTCGATAAATACCATTGATAAAATTCAAATAAACCCTTTTTTCGAAATTAAATATTGTAATATAAATTTCCCTTATAATATGCAATATGTGTTTGCATTATGTATTTTAAATTCCTGGCATGGTAAAATTTTATGAGTTTTAGAGCGTCCTTTTACAATGAAAGAGTAACGGGGAAATTATCATAATATTACAAAATTGGGACAATCTTCCTTCGTGATCAAAACAAATTATTCTTTCTCTCAAAACTATCGAGACTATGGATTTGCTTCTCAGTTTTTTTTTTTTTTTCAGGAAAATCAAAGTTTTGATGTCATAAGTAGAATGAAAAGTAAAGTAATAATTATTGAATATACCAAACAGATCTCTCTAAGCGCATGATCCGATTATGGAAATAATAAAACGCGTACAAAATGCTTTCAAGTGCTTTTTAAAAAAAAGGATTTATATAATGGGTTTCATTCAGAAACGTGAAACTGGAAAGAAAAATGCAAAAAGAATTTTAAAAATCAAGGGTTTTAAATGTTGTAAATTTAATGCTTTCCACTGGTTGCTTTAAAACTGAACAAAATGAGCTGATGCTTTTAAATTAATTGCAGACAGTCAGTCATGTCTTGTGCGGACTGATGGAATCCGCACTAGAGTTATTTAATTTCCCATCATGTCTTGTGCGAGTTAATAACTACTTTTGATATTTTATAATGAATAGCTTTTCAAAATATGTTTCATTTAAATACTTTAAATCTAAAAGCTATCATTACAGAATGAAAGGTTGGGCCCATTTTTTAAGAAATTGAAGAAAAGGAATAGTATCAACTTCTTTAATTGTTTATTGTGACACAAAAATATTGATGAGGCATAGATTTATTGAATATTTTGTTCCAAAATTATTCTGCGTTAAAAAAAATATTTTCAACAAATTGAAGTGACGTAAAAGCTTTTTCAATCCTTTTTCTAGTCAATTTTGAAATATTATATACAATGCTGATTAATGATGTTTTAAAAATTTAATCCAATGTTGCCATTAGCGCATCAGACCGAACGGCGTAGTTACAAAATCCCCGCTCTATTTTCCTATCATTTTAAAATATCAAATACAATATTTTATGTATTCGATATTTTAAATTTATTAAAAAAGTTATTAAAATTCATACAATATTTTATGTTAACAGGATATATATATATATATATATATATATATATAATTAGAAATGTATTTTAAAATTTTATGGAATTTTTCTAGCTATATTTATTACATAATGTAATTTAAATATCATAATTGTTCGTACAGAAAGTTCTTAAATTAACAAGGAAATCAATCCAACATATTTTTTAAAAACTGTCTTTCTGTTTGCTCAGTTTTCCCATTATAATTTCAAGATTTGCAAATTAGAAAATAAATTTTTACCAATTAAATTTCTTTATGTGATATGGGGATCAAAAGTTAAAGTAAATACAACATGGATTCACAGGCACTGTTCCCCCCCCACTTCCTCACAAAATATGCATTTTCACCCAATGCCTACATTTATTCAAAAATCGAAGCCCATCCTCCCCATTCCATTTAAGCAGTACAGAAGATCTTGCAACAGGCGAAAATTCGGATTATATTCTTTACGTTTAACATTCCTGGATTTGCGATCAGCAGCCTTACCAATTACCATTCATCTTTTGCCAAGTGAAGGTAGATCCCTCATCTCACTTCCTACTTCACTCAAAGCACCAGAGCGGTCGGCTTCCCGGGTCCCCTTTAACGAATTAGACAGATTCTGCAATTCGCAGAGAGCACAAAAAAACCAGTCCAGCGATCAAAATCTCACTTTCTGAAGAAACCCTTTCTTCCTGTTCAGCCATCAAGCATTGTAAATACGCCGCCAATGGAGGGAAATGAACCTGGGAAAGAGAGAAGAAAAGTGTGAATAACATTCGACGCACCCAATCTGACAACATTCAGCTGCAGATCTGAGATAGAATTCACCATTGTTCTTTTTATCAAGCCCACGTGTTCTGCGACTTCCGCTGCCATTCAGCAGGCGACAAATAAATCTTTGTTGGAAATCTAGAATTATTGGTGTTCGAAATTCTTTTAGTTACCCGAGTCTGAATGGGCACGAGTTTCAGTAACACGTTCACCTTGAACAAACTATGCTATTTGCTTATTAATCTATTAACTATTGTCGCTGGTGTTCAATGTAACCCTGTGCATGAATAGTAAAGAGAATGCCTATTAAATAATAATATACAGTATCTATTCGTTTGGTTTTATAATTCCTCCCTTTAATTTATTTATTGAATGAAAATAAGAAGCCAGTTAACAAGCAAATAACGCAATACAGCGCTGTTCACATGTAAAAAAGGAGCTGAAAACTAATTATTTCTAAACTTATCATCAGTGTTATTTGTTGCATGAACTTTTTTTTTTCTTGAGATGCTGTGGATGTATTAGTTTCATTATAATGGTGCCAATTCATTCTCGCCTATTTCTCATGAATGCAACAGAAAACTTTATTTTAAAATATATTTTTGAAAGAAAAAAAAAAATCGTTTGGCGAGTGCACCTGGCAAAACAATCTGAGCACGGCAATAAATAGCGTATAGGAATAGCTGGTGAATTATTCCATGAGACAATGTGCCCACATTTAAAACTTATTTTTTAAAAAAAACATTATGTGGCTATTTTTGTAACTTTCTTCCAATTGTATATAGAAATATAATGTTCAAACCAAACCTTTTTGGAGTTTCATTTCTTCTATTATTCAAATATTGCTAATTTAGAAATCCAAAAACTCTTTGGAAGCGCAAATAGATTCTTTAAGCAGAATTCGTGCCAAATTGGCGAAATGGGTTTTCTGCTCTCCAAGTTTCTGAGGAAAGAGGTTTCCCCGCTGATTCAGAATGCGATTAAAAAAATAATAATGAACGCCCTTTTTAAGCAGTTAAGTGCGCCCAGCGTGTATACAAGGGCAAAGAGGTCTTCATTTTGGTGGGTCGATACCTAATTCTTTATCTAATAAATTTAAAATGCCTTTATGATTTTTTTTTTTTGCAAAATTTACAATTTAAACATTTGTATGTCATTCGACGTGTGTATGCATCGTCACTTGAATGCAAATAAAAAAAAAGAAAAAAAGAAAAAAGAAAAAAAAAAGCTTGAATGACTTTAAAAATAAATTTCACAGAGTTGACAACTATATATGCATCTAAAACGGTAGCGCTCTTGAAATCGCTCGCATTATTTGCTCCCGAATGGCATCAATCAAACGGGCGCGTCGCTTAGTTAATTAATGGAGATGTAAAATATTAAAAGTCCGGGGAAGGATTCGTCGTTTCACGGAGGAAGAAAACTGTAAAAGAAATAAGATTCAAATTTTAATCCAGAGCAAAAATAGATTAAATTGCTGAATACTGACTTTCCGAAATAATTATCTTACAAAAATTGTATCATTTTAAGAAAGAAAAAAATTCACTGACTTAATGAAATATATTTCTTTCTCTTAATTTTTATAATATTATTTCGATTATTTTGACACACAATGCTTTTAATTCAAAAAAATTTATCGCGTAATACGATTCAATTACATTAGCGTTTTCTTAGTCGTATCAAATGGCATCTCAAATTCATTAAGGGATTTTTTTTTAATTAAAAATACATTCCATATCAATCAGTATATATGTTTATATATATGTTATATTTTTATATATGTTTAAATTTTGCGTGTAGAAAAAGAAGTGGGCATTTATTTGAATTCCGTGATTGCTTATAATCCCAGGTGTTTTACTGGAAATAAATTGTCCTCTATTCTCTTAATCTACTTTTGATCCTATTTGGTAATACTTTCTCGCAACCCAATTATTTTCATTTCATTGAAAGAGAGGATTTATCACTATTAACAAATTAGCTGATTAACTTCAATGACTTTTAACGTAATTAAAAATTTAAAAAAACTGCAAAACGCAGCTTCATTATCAGCATACAAACGAAAGAAAGAGAAGGATTTTGATTTCCTAAACAAATAAATCAAAAACTTTGAAAACAGTCCATTTATTTCAGGATTAGTTCGGGACTGTGCATTGCGCTCGAGTGACATATAATCGCAACTGTTTCATTCTATTGTAGAGATTCGCATTACAGTGGAGTCCATTATACGTCAGATAAACATATCAAAACAACGCATAGATTATGTTCATTGATTTGGGATAACAGCCCTTGTCGCTATATGCCCCCTGTATTCAAGTTAATGTATGTTCTATTCTAAAAATATAAACTGTACGCTTATAATTTATTATGATAGTATACAACTGCACACTTAAGTCATGCGCAGTTCCCGAAGGAGACTGATTATCTTATAGTAGAAAATAAAAATTTAAGTAAAATTGTAGATTATAATAAAGATGTGGTGCGTGGTTCATTCTGAAACATGGTTTAATTTTATGAAGATCGCGATATTATTTTTTTTTATATCCACTCAGTTGACAAAATGTATCTTACAAATGGTCGCTTCGAGACGCAGTGAAATGCCATAAACACGGAAGCCTGCTATCTACGCCTTTATGGATATATCCATTCCTCACGCCCAACTTTAATGAGTGCGAGATTATTTCCCCAAATAGTAACAAAAATACGCTAACGGGAGAGCGTGTTTTGATTCGAAACGTGCCTTATCGTCCTCTGTTCTACGTGATGTGTCCCAGAAAGCATCACCCCGATTTAAGCGTGCATTCATCTGAAATCCCGACTGAGAGAGTTGACCAAAATTCAAAACACGTCTTCCAGCGAGACTCGTGGTTGGGAGGGGCAGGATGGCAGCTAAAAAAGTCAGCTCGACAATTCTCTGACGTTCGCGATGAGTATTCAAATTCGTCATCCAGCTGAGAGAGGCGCACATTTAGAGGCATATCCCCCCCCCCTTCTAATTACAGGAAGCACTTCTGCGCTTTACGACCAAAAAAGATTTATTAACGCGCAAAATCAGGTTTATGTGATATTTTTATCTAAATGAGAAACATCTTTGAAAAAAAATGGCTTCTTCAGTTTAGACAGCAGTTAAAAAAGAAAAAATTACATTTAACATAGAAAGATGTTGAAGAACAAAGTAATACAAATGGCTTAAGATCAAAATTTAATTTAAAAATGCAGTTTATCTTCAATACCAACAAATTAATTTAAAGGTATTTTTTTTCTCCAGAATCAGAAGAAAGAAATCAAAACATGAGGCTCTAAATGAGCATGTATTCAGCCGAAAATGTAATTTTCAAAACATTGTTTTATTAAGTAAATCTTTGTATTAATTAATACATTTTTACAATGCGATTTCAAATACATTTTTAGTGCATGAACTGATATTTTTCTGAATTATTTTGCATAGTAAATAATACTCTAATAATATTATCATTTATTAAGTCTGCATTCCATTCCATTGGAACAGAGCGAATTCGTACAGCACTACCTTATTACATTATAAAAAGAGCATTATCAAATATGAGCATATTTTGTAAATAGCATCGTTTTCATAAAATCTGTAGCGATTCAAAGAACACATTTTGTTTTTTATAATCTTCTTCGGTGCTTTTAGCAATAGAACAAAGGTACATTTCTTGTTACAAAATTTGCAACGGAATAATAATTACAAATTTAAATAGAGCGCTGCAAAAAAAATGTGCGTGATTTGTCAAACAAATGGAAATGATACGGAACACAAAATTAAAGTTTGCATACAGCAAAAAGACATGAATGGTAAAAGCAGCAAAAGAAAAAAAATTGTTATTTAAAACTAAACTAACTAAACTAAAACTACAAACTTACTGTAAATAGGTTCGCTTGTGTGAATGAATATAGTTAGGCATGAATAACGGCAGTTTATTTGGTGTGATAGTAAGGAATTGAACATTTTTCTAGAGCAAAAAAATATTGTAACAGATACCGGCCCCCCAAAATATAATAATTCAAAATGAGTCTTCTTATCAAAGAAGAATACAAGATTAAAGAGGTAATGTATGTTTGTAAACTCAATTTCCTCATTTTACAAAATTAAATATTGACATAAATGCAGAAAAAAATTTTAAAGAGTACTGTTTAAAAAGTGCTGCCCATTAACTGCCCACATCTTTTTTTCTTGAATAAGTTATGTATAGGCACAAGAAGTTGCGTAACTGTCTAATGATATATAAATTGCGTTTTGTTTTGAAACTATTTGATATTTTTGAAAACGAATACCTTTATAAAGGAAGCAGTAAAATAATTTCTATAAAAACAAAAGATTGAGTAAGTGTCATATTGTTACTATAAACTCTAAATTACATTTTTACGTATTTCATTCAAAAAAAAATACAATACTTCAAAGACGGCAATTCTGTTCCGTTCAACTTACAATTTTTTTTAAAATTATTATTTTGCTTACTGTTAAAAAAAAAAACGAAGAACAGAATACGCACTTTTTGCATAAAAAATATTGACATATGCATACAGAATAAAACTGAACTCTCAAGCGTAGCAAATATATTTTAAGCTCCGAGTGATGCACATAAATGTCAGAAGGGGATCTTAGCAGCCTGTCCGCTCTATAATTAAAACATAAGACATTGCAAAATTTCCATCTACATTTCTGTTTTCGCACGTCTTTCCTTTCCGTTTCGCTTCCCCGCATAATGAAAAGAAGCCCCGCCATAAAGTTAATTTGAACACAAATTCTGACATTTGTTTAGGTTCATTGAGAAAAATTATGCTTTGTCTCATCGTGTGCTATAAGGGACCTCTTGGAGGGTGAGACCACAATCATCGATCCATGGCAAGAAATATGAGCCAGAATCCTGAATATGGGCCACTTACTTCAGCATCTTTGACGCGTTCTGCAAACCTGCTCAGTTGTCCACAGCCTTGAAAAGGAAAAATGGCGGTTGCAGGTTTTCTTGGCCGACCTTTTCAATTCCACCGATATTCAGATGTTGTTGGGAAAACAATAGCATGGTTGGGGAATGTTTAAATGGAATTATCGTATGCGGTCTGCATGGTGTGCCTTAAAAAAATCCCGATGGAAAGCCCTATCACAACGGTGGCATTGTTGTTCTGTTAAAAGTCACGTGAGTTCCTAATCACGCGACGATGTTTCCGAATTCAAGGTTGCATATTTTGAAACAGAACTTCCATTTTTGTTCCTAATTCTTGTCTGAAGTGCAAAAGGAAGAAAACGGAGGAGTCGTTTGGCAAATGGTCACATGGCTAAAGAGAATTGCATCCACTAACAAATTTAAAATTTTACTTTATCGTATGCTGCCATCATATATTTGAAAGCTCCTCTTTTCGTTTTTAATGAGAAATACAGTTAATTCTAAAATCAAGCAAACGCATAAGTCCTTGGTAAATGGGCATAAATTAACTCCTCGGGTCTTTTATAGAAACTCTTATTTTATAAGAGTTGCATTATTAATCTTCCTTTTACTGCTTACAGAAGCAATTATTTTGATAGATATTTCTCTAAGAAAAAGAGGGAGAAAGAATTTTCTTGTATAAAAAAAGGCTCTTACTTGCCATAGTAAATTCACATTTTGATTGTTAAATCAATGTTGGTAGTTGAAATATATCAATATTTTCTGCATGTAAATTTAAGAATGAGATCTTTCATTTCAATTCGGGGATTGCAGTCGTTGAATAAATCCCAATATCTTACTTCTTTCAAGTTTCATTTCCATTTCCGCTCCCTATATGTGGCTTCCGTTTACAGACTTTGTTGAATTTTGTGCTCTTCCAACCAATTTTTGCGATTAAGATAATGATTGTTTATGTTTGATTCATTCATTTACTTGTAACTCTCTGTTTGAACTGAAATAAGTCTTCTTTAATTGATTTTTGTTTCTAGAGAAGCATTTTCTACAAGTTAAGATTTTCACCTTTATTATCGAACGTATAATTAAAAAAAATCGATTGCAGTTTAAAATTCATTTTAACTATGAGTTAAAATAAAAAGTTGAATGTTATATTGGAACTTAACACTCTCTGCCTGCGTTTTAAGGTGGACTCCTGTACTTTCATTGGTGCCTTTGTACTTAAATATTGTTAAATAATTTTAGCAACACCTCTAATGATCACGTTCTGATGTAGATCAAATGCGTTACTTGTTTTGACTTTAACTATCACATTTTGTGATTTAAAAACACGTTTTACCTAGTTAGGTGACTCGAAAATTCTTTATTTACGTTCTAGGGTATGCCACTGGTGTTATACAATGCGCATGTGATAATTAAGAAGTTAAATAATTTGGTATCGACCTTTAACATAACACAACTTTATTAATAGAAAGAGAAAACATATTTTAAAAATACTAAATTCCGGTTGCCAACTCAGAGAAATATATATTTATATGAATCAAGCAAAAACGTGCGGGATTACAGAATTAATGAACATTGATTTTCCGTTGATGCCCGTGGCGCAGAATGCTACTTTAATGATTGTTTGTTGGCAGGATTTAGGCCCATATCGCATTTTCTTGAACCCTGATAAGAACTTGAGTGTTTAGCCCTTCTCTCCTTCTCTCTCATTTAAATTTTAATTTAAACCAGAAAGTCTTTTTCAAGGATATCTATGTACCCGTCCTTGATCATCTGAAGACACGAACAAAGTACAAACGATTGAAGAAAATTTGAGAATTCGTGTAAAGAATTTTCTATTTAAGCTTTTCTGCTGTCCAATCGTAAATGAAGTTGACACACTTTACTTCCTCTCGAAATGAATGTTGATTTATTAAATATATTGGAATTTTCGATATTAAATGTTCAAACGAATCATAAAAATAGTATTTTAAAAGTGCGGCGAGTCACTCCTTATCTTACCTGGCCTGAAACAAGCAACGCGATCCTTCGTGCGCGGGCCTGGAAAAGTAGTCGATTGTCAAAGTATACAAAGACAACACCCTCTCATGGCCTCACAGTGCAAGCAGATTTCCGAGCTCTAGCATTTTGTGTGTGCATGTGTTTTTTAATTTTATACTGAGTTTACAAAAACTGCGTACTAGAGTTCATTCAAATTACTATAAAGTAGTCTTTATATTTCGAATTCTTATTCTGACGACATTCCTAATTAATCACCTTTTGTAGGCTTTACGTTTAATTGATAAATAATTATAAATAAATATATACATACTGCTTACATCTCCCAAGAATTATTCAGCATAAGAGTCTTTGGAGGGTTTGATTTGGCAAAGTTCAACTACTTTTTATTCGCATGAATGCATATGACAATTTTTAATTTGTATAAAGCCTCCGATGACTCAACAAATGAATATCGTGGAACCTTGGAAAGACTCCATATTCAAACATTTGGACCCATTTCGTTTATTCGTTAAAAGAATTTTAATCCGGATTTTTTGATTAGTAATTGTATAAAAATCTCATTGATTTAATATAAAAATTCTACGATTTACTCATATATGCCTCTCGCTTTTTCTTGCATGTACGCAGAACCATTAGACGCAAGAGCAGCAGTCAATACAAAATATATTTTACTTCAACTGAAATGTGAAATAATAATTATTTTATTTAAGTTTGTGATAAGCTTCTCTAAATTTTAAAATTAGTGTATTTCAACAGATTACTTAGAAAGTTGAAACGCATAAATAATTATAAGAGAAGCCTTTCATTGTTGACTATGGTGGCCGTATAAAAAATAAGCTTTTAAGTATTTAATTTTAACATCGTTCTCATATCGTTGCTTATCTTATTTAACAGAAGTTTGTAACTGGAAGTATAACTCTAAACACAATATGTAAGGAAATAAAAGTTTGTTCCAGTTTTTTCCCTCTATATTCGAGACGAGTTAACATTTTCAAGAAATGGATTAACACATTTGCAACGGGTTTGAAATTCTGTTTCAATGTCATTGAAAATATATCAAAAATATCATTTTGTTTTCTGAAAGATAAGAGACTAATGTGAAAAGGCAAATGGAGATGAAAAGGGAGAAAGTTAACATTGTTTACATCAATCAGGACTCCATTCCTAAAGACTTCTAAACAATGTTGCTCTCTTCCCTATTCTGAGACATTGAGGAATTCGCAATAATATTAGCGAATAAAACAAATTATTTCCGCTGAGCAAAGCCACAAGAAAAATATAACGGTTCACGCATGTGCAATTCCTTTTATCCTGCGTGAATCACGGCGGCGCCACTCAGTCAAAACTGCAAAAGAGCGACTTGAAAATAAAAACAATAGCAATTCATTTCTGCAAGAGAGTGTCGTGCCACAAAATTTTTTCTAACACTACGTGGAAGCAGCACAATTTAGGGTAAATGTCCAAAAATGATCGGGCCGTAAAACAAACTGAAAAAAAAAGAGACTACGATGTGATTATTAACCTGAATATTAGGGTGCCTTGGTTTTGGTGTCATTATAAATTTATTTCTTCATGCTCTCTTGGAATAGTAACTAATCTTTATACATGTACTCACGTGGTTTAATGTTAGTTATATGATTTTAGGATACAATGTACTGGTCATTGCCCCGGTTTTAGGAATTTCAAGTGAAAGCTATGGGAAAGTGGTTGCATATGTGTTATTTGTTAACATTATATGGGCTGAAGGTAGTCAAATGTCTTGCTTCTGGCGTGTTCTGAAATCTTGAAGAGGAATACTTAAATGTCGTTCTCATCTTCTGAATATGGTCCAGAATTAGAAAATATATATCAAAATAATCATCGAAGATTATGCTTAACTAGCAGTGCTTGAACTTTAATAAATAGATAGGTTTAATTTACTGTTGACATGAAATTCATATGTAATATACAATCAGAATCATTGTTTTACACCGGCATCTTCAATCAGTGGATAATGTTTGCAAATATGACATGCCCCTATCGTATTTTGGCGAATTAATCTCTGGTATGCAGTTAATACTATCCAAATATTTTTTGTTGTGCTTTAGACCCTTTTATCCTTAATTGATTGGAACTAAAAGTTCAAGAACTACATTTGTAGTCACAAAGTCGCATACCAAATTTCATGTATTTAAGCTATCGGATTTGCATATTTTTGAAAATACAAACTATCAGACGTTCAAACCTTCGTTATATTTCGCTCAAACTTTGATGTTAAGTTTGAACACTAAATTTTATTCATTTAGCTTTCTTCGTTTTATAATTATCCCGTTGTTTATTATTCGAACCGCCTGAAGTACAGACTTCGTCGGAATGGATTTTGCACAAAATTTGATAGAAATCTACAAATATAATGTAAACCGTACAAATATAATGTAACCATACACCAATTTTCCCTCCTCTAACTTTTTCTTTGATACAGACAAACATAAGGCCACAAATTTGTTTTTCAAACAAAGAGATCCAAAACGAGGAAATTCGTCAAAATCTCAAGTTCAATTTGTTTCACGATAAATTTACTTCCACGCTCATAGAATATTGAGAATTATTTGAGAAAATAAAATGGCATCCGTTTTGAAAGCCTAATACTAGATTTCAAAACTAAGTCTTGGTGTCCTGTAATGTTTAAACAGGTCTGAGAAGCGCTGCCACAAACGCGAGGCTAGCAGGTGATAATTCCGACGCCGAAGGAACTTCTTTGATTGCATTTAATCTGCCGCCCTCGAAAGAGATCCTCGCACGCATTTGCATCTGAGGTATCCTTCGCGCTCAGCGACTCGCTCATCGAACTACTGAATTTAAATTTTAAATAAAGTGTCATGCGATTTAAAATGCAAAAATCATTATGTCTCAAAGGTATGTGTCAAAGGACGAAAGTAAATTTATTGTACAAGTCCATTACTTAATACGATAAGCCATTAAGTAAATTTACGCGACTTTGATAATTTTTAAGCAACTTCTTAAAAGCTTTTCAGATTGGAATTTCCTCTACCAAAATAGTTCTTGCCCCAGAAGCCTATAATAAAACTGAATGGAATTTTTTAAAAATAAATTCTAAAACTTAGTTTATTTTTATTTTGAGGAACAACAAAATAATAATCCTGCAAGCGTTTAAGCACTTTTATCACTGTTGCATGTACTTATAAAAGAAAACAAAGATTTCCTGATCAATTGCATAAAGAGATTCGATGTGTAATTTTTCCTTCCGGAAATATTTATCTCGCGTTGTGTCTCTGAAGATTTGTTGTGTAATCGGTCGCTACCTGGCGTCAGAGGCGAATGAAAGATCGGAGCTCGTTTTGCAACTGGAGCGAATCCCGTTGTGCGATTTAGGTATGCTCAGGATTCGGTTAAATCTCTTAACTTTTCGTCAGTAGGAAGAAATTGTTTCCTCTTGCTCCTATTTCGGTTACAGCTAAAAGCAAAAACTTCAGGGTTAGTCTCGGATGCTATTTTGGGGGAAATACTTTTTAAGCTTTTTTATTATGCTCTTCTAAGGATAAAATGGATAGGTAGTTTCTAAATTGGGGAATAATTAGAAGCATTCAGTCTTTCCAATATCAATTCCGTCTGTATAAAAAAAAAAACCAATGAGGAAGAGGAAATATTTTTCTTAATTAGTTTTCTCTTCTAGAAATTATCCTAATATCTTTGTATCGGATGGAAACTAGAACGCCATTTTCCGATTCTTACGATTTTTCCCGATACGCTTGAAACAACGAAACATCTTTTATCGAACTGCTTAGTATAATAAGTATTATTTAGCATTTTTAAAAACTTAATTGTTGTTTATGAGTGAGAAAACTTTACCAAACCATACAAAAGAGTTGAAATAAATATCGCAAGAAATTTGTCAAATTCTTAATAAAATTATAAATTCTTAATAAAAATATATATCCTAAATAAAATTTTCGATCAGTCATTGGTACTTGCTTATGACTATTGCGTATATTGTCTATTGCGCTTTTTTTCTTACTGTCATCTTTTTTAAAATAATAAAGGTCATTGATGCAATTGTATACGTATTTCTGATAAAAATATAATTTTATAAAATTATTTCTAAGAAATAATGTAAATAATTCAATGTAATGTTAAAATTGGATAAAGATATGAAAATATTTTGTAAATATTAATTTTTGCATTGTTTTAAATCAGCAAAAATAATTTTTTGCATATTTTAATAATAAATTGCTTAAGCAATAAAAAGTTCGATAGACTTTAGATTACGAAAAAAAATGGTAAAGAAAAACTGTTTTGTTTATTAATGTTTAAACTTAAGCTAATTTTTTGGCTCTTTTAAAAGTTATTGCATCTATTTAAATAGTATATAGTGTGTTGTTAATGATATTTTGTAATATTCATTTAACATTTGTCACTTAGTCACATTTTGTAATATTCAGGGAGAAGGATCATTTTTCAGGCAGAATAACCAAGTTAAACCCAATCACCGTTTTGAATGCTATAAAATTCCGCATCGCTCAAACGTTGTTTCCCAGAAAAGGACGTACGTCCTGCTCATATTTGAACAGAATTGGAAATTTCTAGAGGTAAAAATAAACCAATAAGAGGCTATATATATATATATATATATATATATTTCTGTATTTACTTTATACACTTCTGAATTTAATTTTTTTCATATGTTGGTGAATATTGATGAGCAAGAAACAAAATTAACTTTATATATTTTTTAAATCATTCGCACCTAAATAAATGTATGCAACGTCATCTCGGTTAAAGAGTAAGATTTATATCGACTTGGATCTGTGGCATACATTGTACATAAATATTAAAATGTGGTATTTTTAGCACTCTGAGAAAATGCAGTTCATTAAAACTTGGTTGGTTGGTTGGTACTTATCTCCATGTCCAGGTGTGTAACGCTAGACGAGGTCCATGAGTCCATTTACTCTCAAAAAATCAATGACGAGTAAAGGAGACTTGAATAAGTCTTCAAGAGACAACCCCAGGCACTTAAGAATATGCGCCGGTGATGCCGGTTCACTTTGACAATTAGTACAGTTTGGATGTAATTTGATCCCATTCTCGAAAGTAAGTCCCTTCAGGTGGCCACTGAAGAATCGTGAAAGTGTTGTCTGAACATATCTATCGCCACCAATAGCAAGGGATCTTCCAGGACAATCGACCTAGTACCAAGGATGGCTTGGGGGAATGAGCCACCTTTGTCTGTCAGCATATCTTCTAATAGAATACAGTTCGAGAAATGTCAGTGAATTGGTAACTGGTAAAGGTTCTTCAGAGCCCTCCTTCGCCAGAACGTCTGCCATTTCATTCCCCCATATGTCGACATGCGAGAGTATCCATTGAAGATGCACTTCACAAAGTGACGAGACCTGCTTAAGTTTGCCAAGAATTGCGATTCCAGTCCTATCACCAACCCTTCGCCACTTAGAAAGATATTGGATGGCGCTACGACTGTCAGACAAAAACCATATTTCCTTAAGATCTGTAGAATACAAAATAGCACTCAGGCCCTCTTCGATAGCAATTAGTTCACTCTTGAAAACCGAACTAAAGTCTGGATTTCTTTTCTTTATTTTAGTAATTGCATCTGTGGATTTAATGACAGCTCCACTACCGGACCGAAAATCTTCGCTTTTACTCCCATCAGTATAGATAAGAGTAGCTTCAGCGGGAATTGCGTTTATAGTTTCCAAGGCAGACTGTCGCAGCAGAGCAGGAATATCATTTTTCTTGGATGTCCGAGTCGAAAGTTCCATATGAAATTTGACTCTAGGAAGTCCCTCCGAGGGATCTAGACATTGCTTCAAGGAATGATGTTCAACATTGCAGTCAATTAAACCAGCACACTCAATTTGACTAAAAGGGCTATTTTTCCTAAGTCTTTGGTTGTTATTCCAGTTCTGCAGGAATTCTGAAGTTCTATTTTGGGAGCCGTAACTGAAAAGTTTATTATAATATTTTACCAGACTTGCATTTCTTCTGAGACTGAGGGGTGGAAGATCTGTTTCATACAACGCGATTTCATTCTGGCAACTGTTGCGTAAGCCAGCAATGATGCGAGCAGCGCTAACTTGGACTCTTTCCAATTTCTGGAGGTTAGTGGAGGAGGCACAGCAATAAATTGCTAAACCGCACTCTAAGATAGGTCTTATGGTAGCTAAATAGGTAGCTCTCAGAGTGCAAGCATCGGCTCCCCAATCACGTCCCGAGATATACTTTAGTATATTTAGTCGTTTTCTGCTTTTAGAAACCAGTGCATCCACATGTTTGTTACCAGTGATCTCTGGATCGAGAACGAAGCCCAGATATTTGGGATGTTTGTCATACGTAAGAAGTAAATTATTCATAAAAACTTTTGGATGATAATTGTACATCTTCTTATTGGTGGTAAAAAAACTGACAATGGATTTGGATGGATTAAAACTCAATTTGTGGTCTTTCGAGAATTTCCACACGTCTTCAAGGGTAAAATTGATGTCAGTCTCAGTCGCACTGACATCAGGACCTGAGCTCCAAAGGGCTATATCATCTGCGAATAGACCAACCTCGCATCGCTTTGACACAATCTTCTCAATCCCAGCCATATATAGACAGAAAAGAATTGGGCTCAACACAGAACCCTGGGGGACGCCTTGGCTCAATTTATGGATGTTTGATACAGTTGAATTAAGCTTTACTCTTATTAGTCTATTCCTCAAAAAATCTGCAATCCAGGTCAAGGCTTTGCCCTTGATGTCAAAGTCCTCGTATAGTTTAGCAATAAGTTTATGCTTCCAGACACGGTCGAAAGCTTTAGATAAGTCTAAAAAAGCAGCCACAGTATGGTTGGTAGGTCGCATGTTCTGGGCGTCTCTTATCTTCTGGCAAAGATATATTAATTGATCAGTGGTGCTATGGCCTCGTCGGAAACCGTATTGTTCTTTTGGCAGGAGGTCATGGGAATCCAGGTGGAAAAGTAATCGCCCCATGATCATTTTTTCCATGACTTTACAAGAGATACTGGTTAGTGCAATAGGTCTGAAGCTCCCAGGAGATCCATCAGCTTGTCCAGCTTTTCCCACAGGAATGATTGTGGCCATTTTCCACTCTTTAGGAAGGCGTCCAAGACTCCAAGACTGATTCAAAATATTCAGAAATTTCTTTTTTGCTTGAATGCCAAGATGCCCAAGCATCTGGCCATGGATGCCATCTGGTCCAGGAGACTTGGTCAAGTCAAGATCTTCAAGTGCCATCTCCAATTCATGCATGGAGATGGATTTAGAGAAAAGGGGATTGCCTGTGACAGCACTACGACAACCATGAATGATATTTCTAGATCTTTTTGCCACTTTCTTATCATCTTCTGTAAAGGTCAGCTCACTTATCTTTTGGTAATGGGCCCCGAGGAGATCAGCCGCAGCTTTTTCGTCTTTAGGGATGTTGCCGTTCGAATCTAATATAGTATTGCACCTCTTAATCTGAGGTTGATCTCTGCTGATATTTTTGATCAATTTCCACAACTTTGTGTCAGATGATCTAGCATCCAGTCCCTCACACATATCCATCCACTTTTTCCTCTTGAGCAGCACGTAGGTTCGCTTTATTTCTGCATTAATTTTGTTCATCTCCATCCTACTTTGCTTTGTTATGTTATTTTTCAATTCTAGACACAGTTTCTCTCTTTTCTGGAATAAAGGTAGTAAATCCGGGGAGTTATGAGTAAAGTAAGGAGTAAAACGTTTTACGTTTCCTCTGGGAATAGTTCTTTTTGCTGCCTTGAATAGCATGTGCTTGAATAAAAGCCAGTTAGTATCAAGGTCTTTTGAGTCGGGTTCAGTTTCAGCCAGGGTGTCGATGAGACTACCAAAAGCTTGCCAGTTCGCCTTAGCAAAATTCCAATATTTTCTACGATTGAGAATGGTATTCTGTTTCCTCTTTATCTCAATTAATATTGGAGAATGATCACTCCCAATGTTCTTCATAACTGACCAGGTACAAAGTGGAAAAATAGTGGGACTAACTATGGACAGGTCAAGGGCTTCGGATGTGTTATAGCTGTATGATGAGTGTGTTGGAGTACCATCATTTAGGATCATGAAACCTGAGTCATCAACAGAATGAAGAAGATCAATTCCTCTCTGATTCCGGGAAGAACATCCCCAGTCTGGATGTTTAGCATTTAAGTCACCAAGAAGAATAGTGTTTCCAGATAGTAGGTTATCAAAGACTCCAGGCATATTTCTAACGTTGGGCGGGTGGTATGAATTAACCCATCGAGCGTCGGCTGTCTAGCGCAAGTTTGTTCTTAAAACGGCGGCGGTCAAAATAAAGGTTGAACACAATTTACAAGAGAAGAAATTGTCAGGACGTTCCTAAACCGGCATGGTGTGTTTTGCTTTCCCCCGAGCAGTAACAGCGGGGGGTAATCTACCCCGCTTTTTAACAATAATACCACCCGAAATGCGAGGAATCGTGTGTCCCAGGGAACAGAGTGACAATTTGAGTCGTAAATCTGTCGAAGCACGACAATTACCGGGCGGTTTTTCAGATAAGAATTTGGTTTTCGCTCTGAGAACTAAGATCTTCTCTTTTAATTTGTAATGTTTTCAGAAAATATAATTTGTTCAAAAATAAATTTAAAAAATCCAGCAATATGATTTTATAAATTTGTGTAAAAAATTGAAAAAAATGTTTAATGAATTATTTAGAGGAATTATTATTCATCAAATTGCATTACGAACATAATACTTTCTTTTTGCCAACACTCAGAGAATCTTACTTAGTTTTTCCCGATATTTAGTTTTAAGCATTTTGCTGGCATATTTGGCATTGGAAATTAAAATAAAAGGATATATATGGTACACTGATTAAAATAGAATATAAAAAATTTATTAATATTTTTTAATACTTAATATTAAAAATACTACGTTCATTTTTGAAAATATATAGCTGTTATCAAAAATTTTAAAATAAAAATGTGGAAATTTTTTTCAATTTTTTTTAATAAAACAATCTTTTGTCAATGTATAGCAAGTAAATATTTTAGTAATAATATGTTTATTAAAATATTATTAATTTGGATATTTTTGACTTATTATCTTATTTTGAAATAATTAAGATGTAAGTTGAGATAATAAGTTTTTAAAGTTAATTTTAATATTGAAATAAGAAAAAATAATAAAGCATCCATTTGTGAAAATGGCTTATATCGTTTAAAAATTATCATTTCATTCTTATTTTTAGTAGGTGAATATTTTGAATGTCAATTTATTATATCATTCTTAAACGTCCCAATTATTTGTAAAAATTACTCACAGTTTGCACAGTAATATTTTCATAAATCCATGCATTTCTCTGCCAACAAATATTGCTAAAAACCTTTTCTTTATTTAACTTACGCAATGGAATCAAAATTTCAATTGTATCCACTTTATTAAATTACAACATTATGAATTTTTGTGAAACTTCATAAATTGTGAAATCTTGTAGATAAAAAGGAGACAGCTGCAAGTATCGACCAATTAAAAATTACCCCTTTCAGAACGTTTCTTCCATGTTCATCGTGCTTGGATAATTTCAAAAATTTCATTTACAATATTTCTCTGCATGTGAATTTCAAAAGATGGATGCTCAATAAAATAATAATAATAAACACTTTAGAGTACGTAATCATATCTTCAGCAAAAACCGTGAGTGAAAAATTAGGTTTTTAGTTCATTGAAATAATAAAAATAATTGCTACACATTTTAGTCCATTAATTAAAACAAACAAAAATTATAGATATTAATGAATCTATAATAGTTTTGCCAGTTTGTGAAGGATGATCAGAGTTTTTCATTTAAGTGATTTTTACTTCCAGTCATAAAACTCAGATGGAAGAAAAGTGGCTTAAAAATGGCAATACAAAAATTTGAATATTGTGCTAAATCATAATTAATTTATATATAAAGATAAATACAGAGGATCGTGAATTTTTTATTATAGAATTAATTGGTAAAATCTGGGTTTGGGAATCATGTTGCTGTGGTAAAGCAGCAAGTTATTGGTGGTCTAGTCATAGATGTATCATCGGAGTTCTCTTGATGTTAAAATCTTCTTATCATTTGTAATTATTTTTTTATCAAAGCAAAAATAATATTCACAAATATCTTTTAAAAATTTAAAAGCTAATATTTTCGTAAATTATTAATTCTTAAAGCATGTTAAAAATTTTAATTAAAAATTTTCCGGTGTAACTCTAAAAAAAATAAATTAACTAATTGGAAATTTGTGTATTAATTTATCTAATTGAAATATATTTTACATCAATCGTGCAGATAATAAAATTTTTATTTTTCGCTTACAGATTTTTGTTGATGCCAAAAAACCTCATCCCAAAAATAATACCATGTTCTGGCATGATAAAAAGGTCTTTCACATGAGGGCAAAGGGATCTCTAAATAAATCCGTTATCACTTTTATTTGCCTCTGCTTTCATATTGGTCACATGGTCAAATTCTAATTTCTCATTGGTATTTTTATAACAGTTTGACTTATGTAATCATTCAATAGGATTCTTATTTTTAGATTTTAATTCCAAAGGTTATTAATTTTTCCTGGCTATAATTTTCTTTTTGAAAGGTCTAGAAACTCGAGTGAAGTGCACTGCTTAGGGAACTTGAGTTGACCTTACGAATATTTTTTAATTAAATAAGTGTTGATTACCTTTATGAAATATATATCATCAAGCTTTTTTATTATATTACTGAAATTTACTATTGATATCTTGCACTAAATTTAATTAACATTATATTTATGCGAAAATTGTTGAGCTTAATATGGATTTAAATTCTAACGATTCTGACTGTGATGAATTAATTTTATCTTCTGAAGATTAATACTCTAAATCGGAAAGTGAATCTGATGATGATACTTTAAATGCAGCTCGCTGTAGGTGTCCTATTGGCTGGCAAGGACCTTCCAATGCTCCTCCAAATTTTCAATTTACTTCGACTCTTAGTATCAGTGCATGGGTAAAAAAATTTCCCTTGGGATTTAGATGATACCATGATGTTTTTCAGAATTTTTTTTCGTAACACAGTGATAAATTACATTATGGAAGAAGCAAATAAATGTGTTGAAGCCTTTTTCAACAAATCCAATTTGACAACATCCTTGAAAGTATTAAATTGGAAAAATACAGATATAAAAAAAACTACATCTACTTTTTGGTTTCCTTTTACGGCAAGGAATAATGCCCAAATCTGCTGAAACATGGTACTATAGTATAAGATCTATTTTAAGCACAACTTTCTTGTTATTTTATTAGGCTTAAAATTTCTTCTAGACGACATTTTAAAATATTTATATGGTACTGATTATCAGCAGCAATGTTACAGATATATAAAAACACTGTAATTTTTAATTTTTAATTTGTAATGGCATTTTTTTACTTTAATTTTTAAGCATGCATGTAAATCAGTACTCATGATTAAGTTCTGAATTCGCAGCCTTGTAATAGGTTTAAATAGAATGTATGTAATTCAGCCTTTATTGCATTTGTTTAATTTCATTAATATCTAAGACTAACTTTGTTTTAATGCAAAGTATTAATTGTAATTGGATATTTATTCATTATTAATTATTATTAATATTATTAATTATTATTAATATTATTGAGTATTAAT
>JAOUZG010032936.1:2791864-2802451 GCA_026289955.1 Argiope argentata | reverse complement strand
TATATATATATATATATATATATATATATATATATATATATATATATATAGTACAAATTTTCAATAATTAATAAAATAATATTTTTTCATCCAATCAAGTTCAAGTAAATTTTTAAAAAAACTTGTAGTGGATGACAATTGATGTTAATACAGTTTTTTCAAATACTAATTCATTAACTTTTTTAAAAATTAACTAAAAACTAATTTTCTAGCCAAAAATCTTCATTTCCCTGCTGCCAAATAAGTAACGAATTTAGTTTGTTTTTTCCCAACGCCAATGAGGTTTGGCTGACTATGTTTTCGGCCGATTATTTTAAACGATTCTGTTTATTTTCATAATGCTTGATGCATTTAAAATCAAACACTATTAATGAATCGGTTTTTCCTATTCATTTTGAAGTACTTTCGAATTAAAATAATACAGAATAGAGAAAATTAGAAATTTCTCATCTGTATTACGTACCCAAGTTATGTAGAAAAATCACGCATTTTGCGTTGCTACAATTGACTTTAAATCCTCGATTGGAGTTGAAAATTCAATGCTAGTATAGTTTTTTTTATCAATTATTTATAGTAATTGTAATTGTTTAGCCGAGATAGTCTGTTTGGTATGGCGTTGGATTCGCATCCTTCGCATATAGACAATGGAAAACTGCGAGGAAATTCGTTTTCTATTTTGCCGCTTAATATTGTGACTCTGTCATATTTCTAAAAATATTCATATTAATTATAATTATTTAATAAAGAATAACTAAAATAAAAAATTTCTTTGTTAACCTAAGCAGGAATTGATTTTAACTCTTTTTATATTACTTGTTAATTGGTTTGGCAGTATCTTTTTCCCCAAACATTTTCAAAATGAATGTGAAATACTGGATAGAATATTCTACTGTGAACATGATGGCAATATTTAATTGATTAGCATGCATATCTTATCCGCACATTGTTGAAAATGAAGTAATTCTGGAACGATGGCTTCGATCTTTCATATTTCATTTCGGTATATTTTATGCCACGTGTGATTAGATTGCATGCACACAAAGGAATAAAAGCTCTGTGTAGCGTGGTCGACTCTGTTTCGCTCAATTTTCTTTTATTGGGATACTAATAAGTGAACAGAATCTGATAAAATAGGAAAAGTTATAGGAGGCTTCCTGACCATTTCCGGTTTCAGCTATGAATCACTTTCGACTCGAGAGGTTCAGGGCCCGCCTCTTTTACTCTACTTCTATTTAATCTTGGACATGATAGCTGGATTTATTTCTGAAGAATAAAATAATTGCAGCTTATCCCTACAGATTTCAAGAGTCAGTAGATGGGGGGGGGGAACCGAGGCAAATTCTACACATCACCCGCTGGAGTGGGTTCCTCTCGTGTTCCTTGCCGCACTCCTGACTGAAGGGGTTGTTATCCCAGATAATATCTTGCCTGATACTGCAGTATAATGGATAAGAAGCTTTTATTAAATCCCTCATGTTATCATTAACGAGTTTTTTTTTTTTTTTTTTTTTTTTTTGAGGGATGGAAGCGACTTAATCCTTGCATGCAGTTTATAGCATCCGAATTTGTGCGTTAGATTGGATTGCGCATTAGAATTTGTGTGTTTTTTACTACCCGAAATGAAACAAAAGTTTAGTAGAGAACTACGCCCACAGCAGCAATATCACACATCAATATCTCTATAGCTTTCTTTCCCAAGTCGTTGCATTTTTGAGTTACTTCATTTATATGTTTCTAAAATTATAGACGGACAGTCGGTCAACCGCTTGCTCGATTTGGCTTTAAATGTATTGGTGGTGTGTACTGTATTTATTGAATTTGTTTATCGAATTTTTTTTATCTGCCTCTCTTTCTTTAAATGAAATTTGCTCAAAATGTGTTAGAAAACTGCACATTTGATGCAAAGACAATATATCAAATACCACCCCTGAAATTTAAAGCGTTTTTGCATAATCTTTTTCACAGGCAGATAAACGTACAAACAGGTATTTTCAAAAAATATATATATTGAACTTATGAAGGTAAAAAAAACGATTCGCTTGAATTTTTCGTTTTTTTATGATTTTGATGTTTTCTTTATACTTCGTTCCCGAGGAAACACAAACCTTCGTATTTTTCTTCAAAATAGGCAAAAGAGAAACACAGTAATCCTCAAAAGAAAAATTCGGAACCTAAAATATGTTGAATTTCTTTGTTTTTTACCACCCTAAACCCTAAATAATATTTTTTGAATTATATCCGTCAATCTCGGGGGAACCCGATATATTTAAAACACAACGAGGTAAATGGACAAAATAAGGAGCGTCATTTTTTTACCATAATCGTAACCTTAAACAGCTCAGTTGAAACAACTAGATACAAAGCACGTATGATTACGGCAGTATATGAAAAAAGACTGGATGAGCGAAAGCACTCAAGCTAGTTTTAATTTCGTTCAGGTAGCGTAGATCATGGATTCGGACCCGAAAGGTTCAAAGCCAAATTCTTCTCCGAATCATCCGTTCTGTGTGTGGTTCTACCGCATGTTGAGCCTAAACGTTCTCTTGTTGGTGTAATAAGGAAGTTTGGTAAAGAAAATGCCAGCCTCAGGTATCATCCTCGTCATCTGATTGGGGGTTTCAATATTAGGAATTCCGTCTCAAAACAACTTTCTTGCTGCTTCCAAAGTAGAAGTGAAAGCAACTGAACTGAAATTCACCTCCTATCGTGTTGTAAACATCAACATTTTAATCGAGCAAGCCTTAAAAATAGTACCATGCTTTATGTACGTTTCTCAACTCCTGGGGGAAAATTGGGATTAAAAAATGTGTTTATATCAAGAACTGTTGCTTGTTAATTTCAACTAAAGTTAACTATAAAGTGGTTTCAATCAAAGGATTTTAAATAGGTTGAATGGTCAAATGAATCTAAATGGATCGTTAATGACGCGTAAACCTAACGCGTGGGTACGTCTAAGCCCTGAATGTTAAAAGAAAAAGAACAATGAATACATTTTACTTTTTTTAGTCACAGAACTTGTGTATCGATTTTGATATCAATAAACGCATGAAATAAATTTTTTTAATTTATGCTTTCCCCCCATCAACTATCCATCCTTTTGTTTTAAGCTTTCTCAGTGAAGCTGAAATGATGGTCAAAGAATATATAAAGAAATCTGTTCTTATTTGAAATCTAAATTCAACTGTTCTCTTTCTGCTAAATGACCTAAAATCTATTTTCCCTTTCAAACTGAAAGAAAAACGTTTTTCTGAAATTACAAACAAAATAGTTTTCGAGTGCGCGTATCAGGAAATTAATAACACTCAACTTCCAGAAGCAAGCAAAAACAAAACGGTTTGTTCATCTGCTATATATGTTACTGATAATGAATCAGAGATGTTTACACTTTTTGTGTATTAAATGCATCAGTTTGCATTTCGAATGGTAGTTAATATCCTCCCTCAATTTCAGTTTTTGTCAACGAGCTGGATAAACTGAGTTTTCCCACATTCCCGTAGCGTGCTCGTGCCGGGTCAATTCTACTGACTGACAAACACAAACACTTTCATCTTTATCATAAGTACGAGAATCGAGTACAGAAAGTTAAAAAAAGAACATTAGTAATGAAGGTTTTTACATCACGATTCAATGCTACTTGCGAGTCTTTAATTTATTTATAAATACAAATATTGAGTAATCGTGGAATAAATTTTCCCCTCAAAGCTCCCATTAGCTGGAACCATTCGTAGAAAATCACGGTTTAATGAAATAAATCGATTGACTTACAATTAAATTCTGAAAATAAGGAATCGTTTGGCTTGTTCTTTTAGAGCACATCTGAAAGTTTTAAATTTGAAAATTTAAGCACATCAGGAAGCGATCGAAAAAATAAATTACATACGTGGAAAACATGGTCAGTCTCTTCTCTACAAACATCGAACAAGTCAAGTTGAATATAAGTTTGATTAGCTTAAAGGGGACTCTTACCCTTTCAAGAAAACGAATGAAAATGATAAAAATTTAACGAATTTTCGAACGAAATTTTAAACATCGAAACATCGGGAAAGCAGTGATTATTAATAGTAATTTCTTTGAATTAAAAAAAAAAATGCAGCTTGTCGAAATGCAATCAAACGTAAGAAAATTGCCATTGCTCCGATTCGCTCCCTGGCATGGATTCCACAATTCTGACATTGTTAACGAAAGTTCAGAAGGTCCTCTCTAAACTATTTTACTTGTCATAACCCAATCCTGCCCAATGGGATTTTTACTTTAAAAAATGTCACTCGGATTATCAACGGTCTCCCTCGCAACGCACTCGGGCACCGCCCATCCGATGCAGGTCTCCCCATTGCGTAACGCGTGCTAATCAACATGTCGCGGGCACGGAAACAATGCGTGCATCCCTCGCTCTCAGAATAATAAATCGCATGATCATGGAGCCTCTCCCTCGCCGAATCCGGGAAAACGGACTCTCCCGATTACGACAATTGTTGCGATTCTTTTGTTTCAAGCGAATATCCACGTCGGGGCCCTCGTGAAGAATCGGAGTGAGAACTCTGAAACGGAGTTCGACGTTCCACTGACCAACTTCGGAGAACCCTCGCTTTGACCCCCTCTTTGTCGGCACACGAGATGCTCGCGGAACGATTTCCATCCCGGTTCCTTCCCCCGAGCGCGAGTTGTTCGATGGAGTTCTTTCTTTTTTTCGTTTGGCAGCATCCCGCGCGCATCTCCAGTCCAGTCTGGGGAGTAAAAGTGAATTGAGATCAGGTCGCTCTTCTTGTCTGTGCGGATATTGGTCTAGTGAGCAGGTGGGAGAGGCTCTCTCTGCTGATATTTAAACAGCGCATAAAGAATAAATGGTGGTGTCACTGAGACAGTAATTCCTTTTTGCGGGCACATAAAGACAGCTTTATTTAAGGAATGGAACGGCAAAATTTAAAGATTTTTATATGGATTTATGAAAATACACTTTATAAAATGTTTAATAAATAGAATCTCATAAGAATTTCAATTTATCTTGGTTATCTTTATAATAATGATTCGAACTGAGGTTTAACTTCAAGGCATTTATTTGTCAGAATGAATCCACAAGCTTAAAACCAGTATACGCATCTGGAACAGAAAACAGCGCAAACAATTATTCATATTATATAATCTAAAATTTAATAACTAATTTTCCTATTGAAAACTTGACGTTCTAATATGCGAAGATCGAAATCGGCTCTATCTTTGAACCTGAATCTGGTTTACTCGTATTGAATTTAAACCTTTGAATTTGCCATAAGTCATTTATTAACCAATGATTAACCTAGAATGAAATATCCAATGGGAATCGCCAGAAACTCAGGCAAATGGGAGTATCCAATCGGACTAATTACGAAATGTTAACATTGGATTTTGACGGAAGTAATTGTCGTTTTTATTGAAATATTTGATCGAAACCAAAATTTCAAACTAATTGTAAAATAACATTAATGAACGTTTTCAAAAAGTAATGCCAAAAAAGTAATTAAATATAATCTTTTAATCCTTAAAAAATAAATCCCGTTTTTAATTAATGTTAATAATCAATTTTATCCCCTGCCTTTTAAGCATTTGCCAGGAAACATGACTGTCTAGTGAATCTATATGAGAAGAGCTGTAGGTAAAGCGCTGGACAGGTTCATAGTTATGGATTTAAATTATATATCTTTTTATCAATATTCTAGATGCCTTTGAAAATTCCGCATATCAAGTAAACACAACTGATAAGGAAATATTTTTAAACACCATACTACACTATACACCGTTTGTGTCCATACGGGACACAGAAATTTTTGTGTGAATCTAATTTTTTTTTCTGAAAGACCCCACTTTGGAATTTTGGGTCAAGGACATCGAAACAGTGCTGATCGCAATATGGACGTTAATTTTTATCACACTTTTAATTCTGAAAACAAATTTTTAGAAAGCAGTTATCTGTTTCTATTCCGTAACGTCAAATGTGGCCGAAATGCAAAACGCAAACAGCAGTTTATTAATTCCTCCTCGAGTTAAAAATCTGATATAAATCACGAAACAGTAAGTCATAATTTCTTGTTCTGTACAGGATTTAAATAAGACATTAAAAAAACCCTTGAACCAAATGTTATTATTGTTTCTTCGAGGTTTCCATTTTAGAGGTTCAACAATGGGAAAAGAAAAAGCAAAATAGAACGTCATTTGACAAACATTCGAGTCGAGTATGCAATTAACTTCCAAAATCATTTCTGAGACAAGCATTGCATTCTAGAAAGCAAGTTTAAACTGCAATTTAATACAAGAAGTAAGATTTTTAGTTTTCAGCATTATCGCGATAAAAATTCTAAGGTTTTCAGAATTTCAATAGAATTCCAAATGTGCAGAGCCTTATTATAAGATTTTACTACAGATCAATTTGTTAATTCTTGCAAATGGGTACATATTTTGCTATTTAATTGAGTAAGAATCATGCACTCAATCTCAATATATGATTTCATTGATTTATTTTTTTCACAAATCTTATGCAATTTTTAATATTTGCACCAGATTCAAAAGATTTTCTTGGATTAAAGGGCATTTTTTGTACCTGATTTCCTTTTTATTTTTCTGAACTTTATTCAATTTTAACTTATTCAATTTTATTCAATTTTGCTCTATTCGCATTCCATTCACATAACTGAAATTCCATTGTAATAAACTTTTGATGGTTTGAGTTGAAACAAATAACTATATTTTTCATTCGTAACATCGTATAAAAGAAGTTAGCCATAAGTAATTAGCTAAAGCAGAAATAACTTTGATATTTCTAAAGAATCTGTCTTATGAGCCGACAATTTTTTCTAAAAGATAATTTCAGTGTTATCTTAATCTCGAACGCTGTCAACTTTTATATTTACTTTGAAAACTTTAAAATAAAATGCGTCATGAAGGCCTGTGACAGGAATTAATTCAAATCTGGAGGAATATTTTTTAATGCAAAAAATATGTTTTTCAATTCAAAAACTGTTTTTCACCATTCGGAAATGTCACTCTTAAAATATTGCAGAAATTTAATTTCTTTTAGAATAATGTTAGCTGTGGTAGCTTTTAAGCATTTTAATTATTCTTATAAATAGCTGCAGATTTGTACTAGGGTAATCGAAAAGCTGCCAACTGAATATACAGGAGAACAAAATATATAACAAATTAAATGACCTCTTTCTTGTTCTAATCTCGTTTAATGATGCATAAGGCTATCCAAAATTAAAGCTTATCTTAAGTTCTGCTTAATTGGCCACGTAGTATTATGATCAATTTTAAAAAGAAAGGTTTATTTATAGTTATTTAAAAAATTGTTTTTTATTTTGTCAAATATATTTGCATTTTGCATATTTAAGCAAATAAAACGTTTGCTTAGTTTCGTGTTTTTATAAATGTTGTAAATGTTTCATGCTTTTATAGGTAAGAATACAAAATTACAAACAGCATTTGCTGTTTTAGAACGAGTGAGAGAAATTACTTTAAAGCCTTTTACAGAGTGATTTGCTATCAGTAAATTAATTCCTCAAGCTTTTACTTCTTCGGCATCTTTAAAAAATCATCAATCCAATGAATCAACCAGATAAATGAATTCGAATAATGATTCTGTCATCTAGCATCATCATGATAATTGTGGAATGAACCACTTTATAAGAGCACTGGTACGGCACTGGTTTCGTTGTCAGAACTAACTGCAGAGCGAGTATGCGTACCTTAAAAAAAGTAATGAGCCCACGATTAGCAAATTGTACTTTTGTTTTGGCATCTGAATTTATCTAATTTGATAGAATATCAAATAGAATACAAATAGAATAATACAAAAGAATTGACGAAATCCGAGGTTTTTTTCATATTATTATTTCTTTCAATGTATGTTTTCTTGAATCAGAATAGTAATATAATCATTTAAACAATTTATATACAAGGATCTGACGTATTCGGCTCGTAGTCTTTTCTTCCGAGTTATTTACTTATAAAGAATGAGCTTTTCAAAACTTAATTGTATTTTTAATTCGTTAAAAAACAATCGAAATTTGTACCATTTTTTTTTCATAATTTCAAATTGTATAATCTCAAAAAAAATCCGTCACTTCAAAATTAAAAAAAAATATTTAATCAGAAGTTTATCCTTATTAAAAGAAAAGAAAAAATTACTCCAAAATAAATTATTCTAAATTCAGTATGCAATGATTTTTTTGTGCCACGCATTCGGTAATGAAATGTTCATATGTCTTCTTAATGTTGTTATAGGATTTCAAAATGTCCTTCAATTAAAAAAAAACAAATTTTCATTTCAAAAATAGTTTCTTTTCTAGATTTGTTTTCTTTTAATCCAGCCTCATAAGAAATATCTCGCAGCTTCGATCATTTCGCTACATTTTCTTGAACTTGTAAGTTCGCCTATTAAACGACGCAGAAATATTATAATAAAATCGGAGATAGTGTCACATCGAAGTGATCCGACTTTTCAGGATTTTCCGCAACCTTTTCTTCAGTTCTCCCCTGTTGGCCGCGAACGCAGTTGAAAGGATAGTGGCGCCGCAGCATCTCATTCTTAACTGCGTTCAGATGAACATTTTAATCCCCCAAATTTCTCGGAATTTCTTATTAACTTTGAACATTTAATATCTGCTTGTGAAACATTTTTATTTTAAATAAGTCAGTATATAAATTAAATAATTTTAATAAAAATGAAATCTCAAAATCAATTCCAAATAGAAACGTACATAATAATAAAGCAAAGGGTGAAATTTTGAGCTCGCACTCTTTCAGATTCGTCGACATTTTGAGTTCATAAAATTAATGAAAGATTTTTTTTATTACAAGAATTCCACTTAAATTGAGCCACATTTAAAAAAAAGTCGATTATCTTTTTTTTCTTCTTTTTTTTTCGTACTTTAAATTATTCTTTATTCTCTTATTTGCTAAACTTTTGAACGTTAGAAAATCGTTTTAAGCGCTTATTTTTTTAAACTGATGCTGATGCATTTTTCTACGAATAACATAAAAAAAGTGGCGAGTGTGCGCTGCGCAGTGAAGCACGGGCGGAGCTGGAAATGTAATGCGTTTCTTTTCCTCTTCGGATCCGTAGGTTCGGAAAAACATAATCTACGGATTAGTGAAAAAAATGCGTATATCGACACCACTCTACCATTTCGCATTGTAACACGACGAGATTCCGTTCCTTCTTTGAGGAGCTCACCAAAGATGGGATTTCTGCTGGCGCAACGCGGCTCTTCTCGTGCCTCGTGACCATCGGGCAAGATTGGCTCCGGAATCGGAGGGTGTCAGGTTCGAGACCCGATTCCACCGAAGAAGCGTCGCTGAGCGAAAGTGATGCCCGTTGAATCCGTCCGAGCCAATGTCCTCCAGCTGGTGTGGTGGGAAGAGGGGGGCTTAACTCGTCTGTCGTCCTCGTCATCTAACCGCAGTGCAAAATGATGGGACTCATCCCAAAATAATCCCAGTGCTTCTTTAAATCGGGACGTTTGTGTAACTAATCGCGTGCTTCATTGAAATTCGGGATTCTCTTCCGCCGATCGAGGTGGTGGCAAAGACGCATTCTAAATTTTTTGTGCCACTTAAAAGCACGAAAGTATGGAAGCCGTTAAACGTTATCTCTTTCGAGGATTTACTTCAGATATCCTACCAGACTAATGAGGAATCTGTGTGCTTGATTTCAGCTAATAGCTGTTTGCTTGATTGAGTTACTATATTCGTTGACAAATAGGCTGGGAATATTCATCTGAAATTTATTTTATGTTAAAAAAATTGTGATATAAATACCACATATTGTAATGCACTCTAATAGCTGACTGTTTCGGAGATTTACAGTTATAATTTCAAAGATTGGGCCCAGGAAGACATAGAGTAACGATATACATCTTTAAAATTTCGAAGCATAATTAAAAAATATTTTCCCTTTGTATAGGAAAAAGTACATTTTGATAAAAATATTTTCATATTTTGGATTGATTACTTACAAGTCACGTGAAGAATTTCCTCGTTAGCTCGATAAGGGCGTCTTCACTTTCCAAAACAATTTTTTACGCTCCTCATCCCCCACCCCACCCTTCATGGAATGAAGGTCACCTATTGCCCTAAAAACGTCGTATTTTTCAGCATCCGTTTTGGGGCCTTCAGCTCAATTAAACATCGTCGACTTAAAAAACGTAATTTTGGGGAGGAAAAAAAATTGTTTAAGGCCATTTAGTCACACCCGCGGCACAAAGCAGAGTGGATGAAAAGTTTATCTTAGACAGAAAAAAAGTTTTATGTGTTCATGTTCTCAACTTATGCCAAAGTTGAATGAACTCAAGAATTTCTTTTTTTTTTAAGCATTGTATTTTTTAAATGCGTATTTAGCAATCAATAGTAGGCAGACAAAAAAAAGCACTAATTAGATTTTTTAAAATATAATAATAATGTGAATATACCAATTTATTTCAAATTTGGAATCGGAAAAAACATTAAATTTTTAGTAAACAAAAAATACAAATAGAAAATATTAAAACTGTCAAATAATTCAACCAAGAGAAATCGACGAATCTTTAGGTTTTGGGTTCTTAATATATATATATATAT
>JAOUZG010032936.1:2636404-2783999 GCA_026289955.1 Argiope argentata | reverse complement strand
ATATATATATATATATATATATATTTTTGTTTTGAGTTATAATGAAATAATTTTAAATCTAAATTATTTTCGTAATTTTGTCTTAAATTAGTCCATTTTAACTCAAATCTAAAATATTCTTTCATTTCTAGATATAATTCGTACTTGTTTATTTATTTAGTTTTAACATGCTCTAACAAAATTGCTGATTCAATGGTTCTATCACCAGGGACGAAAGGATAAAAATGTTGATATTTAGCCATACCTTGCAAATATATCTAAAATTACCTTGCCAAAGGGAAAGAAATCCATATTAAAATCTTACAGTAAAATCACTGAAGGGAAACATTTAGGACACTTTGGTCTCGTATAGTGATGTAAACAGACGTTTGTTTATCGTTGTGTTTTCGTGTACAAATTGGTATTACGTGTAAAATAAATTTAACTAAATTTCAAAAGTTTCTTCTTTTTATTCACTGATCTGCAAAATCTTGTTTATATATATGTTATATGCTGTTAATTGTTTTTCACCCTAACCAAAATAGATGCTATTAATTAAATATTTCATATGATACCAAGGCATTTATTCCTAACCTGCCCTAGTTTAGTTCAATTATATTAACGCCCCTTTTGAAAGCAATACGACGGCTACATGGAACAAACCATGTAATTTTGATCCCCAGTCAAATGTCGAGGATGACGTCTGGATGGCATTCCTCTCTCTAAACTTACACATTACACCAATTGAGAGACATTCGGTTCACGAAGTTTGATTTAGCATGCATCAGGCCGACACGAACGACGAACCCTTAATGGAATTGATTCCCGAACTTGAAATCCTCTGACCCTGCAGCCGAGACCCTCATACTAGGACAACACAAGCCTCCTCTCTAGTTCAAACTATATTTATTATTAAGAAAATTAAAAATACAATTTAAAAAAGGCAAAAACATTTATATTTAAACGTATTCCTTCAATGTATTTAATTCATCGTTTCTAATCAGAGTCATTTGCAGCACCATCTGGCAAAAATATCGGCACATTCTATCGCTTTCAGAGCATTTCGAATAGTTTAGTTCTTTTATAATTGTAATAAATTTATAAACTCGGATGCACTACGGAGTGATGAATGCTCTCCTTTAGCACATTACGAAACTTCAAAGCGCCGAGTAGAAAAGATTCCAACAAAAGTCGTGATTATGCTTTACTCTTCTACACTTTAAGACGGGAAGAATGCAATTTACGCTCTACTGTAGGCTCTGTAAAAACATTATTCAAAAATCGTTTTAATGGCAGAATACGCATGAAACGACAGTGCAAAATTTTGTGTTAATTAATTTCTTAACGTCCTTATTTCAGTGAAACCCTTCTCTAAAACGTTTGGCAAAGGTGTATTCATTTTTCGACTTCCCACTGTTGTACGGAAAAACACCTTCATTCATTTCCTCTAATCTGCAAACTCGCTGCAATTGGAATGAGATACTCTTTTGTGAGGGCTTGAAGTGAAGAGAAGTTTTAAAGCTCTGTTCTCCACAATTGTGGAACATCTCCTCCCTACTAATGCTAATGTAAAAACTTTTTTTTGAGAGAGAAAAATTTTTCAACATTTAATTTTGTATTTTTGCAGTTTCAGTTAAAATATACACCTGATTCAGCCGGATAATCTTTCTCGGACAGCAGTTTCTTGTCTTGTCAATCCAATCATCCTTCTCAAAGCATTTCGTTTTTTTAAATTCCCAGTAAAATTTTATTTATTTTAATTAATTAAAAGTTTAATAATTTTATTTTAGTAAACTTAAAACCATCCCAAAAAAATCCCAGTAAACTTAAAACCATCCCAAAAAATAATGATGCATAATACAACCTTCCTATCTGCCTCTTTATTTGTGATTAAAGTTTGAACATCATTTGCACCGAAAAAATTTCAGAATTATAAAAAGCTCATTTTTTTCTGCTGCAGTCATTTTTAAATAATTATACTTAATTATATATTTAAAATGGCAACAGAAGGCAAATAATCATCACGGACTCTGCTGTAAATTATTTACTATCCTTAACGGAGTGTGTGATAAATTGTCAATCAAATGTATAAAAAATAGTTTGTATTTCTTTTCACGATGAACTGCTTGCGAATTATATTTTTTTATTTATATTGCTTTCTTTAAAAAATATAAGCAAAATACTAAAGGAACCGTTCTTATTTCTGAATATCTGCTGGGAAGCATGCGAGATTTTCTTATGGCTCGTTGCCTACTAATTTTCAAGAGAGACATTAGAGAGTTCAGGGTTTCAAGCGAATCGGAAAAAACAAATAAAACTACAATGCGTATAATTTCCTGCTCTTAATTATTATCAAGAATAAAACAAATCTTTAAAAATCTACCCGTCATCATTCTTTTTCTCTGAAAATTCGGAAAAATAATCTCCCCAATATTCAGAAGAAGAAAAATGTGAGAAGACGCAACACAATTCACCATCACGGAAAACTATTTTTCGTGTCCCAAATGTTCCATCGTCCACAAAAACAAAATTCTTAAGGACACAAAAAGATTGTTTCTTTGTAACAAGGACGGGGAACAATGGGCGGGAAACTGAAGATCGCAAAGGCCCAGAGAATCCACTCGGTTTATTCGAATGGAAGGGGAAAGAAGGTGAGATTAAAACAAAGTTCTCTTCATGTCATTTGCTGGTTTTCCTTCGGGCGGGAACTCTGGGACACATATTCCCATGGGAATCCGCTTTGAGTGGCACCTTTCCTAAAGGAAGCGACTTTCGGTTTTGCTGAATGAGGGTGAAGCGGCTCCTTTTGCACAAAGAAAATAAAATGGTACCTATCCAATAACTTTCGTGAGATTCATCTTCTGTGACCAGGCACCGATGGTGGGAAAAAATCCCTATTCTACCCAAATACCAAGCGTGTTTCCGAAAATATGTCTCCTAATTAGCAAACATGTTGCTTGAGGTTATTCAATAATAGCCGCCTATGGTGACCAATTCGTTCGCCCAGGTGACTGACTTTTTAGTAAGTTAAATAATCAATAAGAAATTTGTTTTGCTTTAGAAAATTTACCTGGTCATTTGATGCGATTGAAAAATGCGGATTTAATTGAATCAGTTTATTGCCAATTGAAAGCCGAAATTAAAATGCTGCCATGGAGTTAATGTTAACGGGATGGAAAGTTTCGAATATTGAAACCCATCATATTAAAATACCTTGTTACTGATAGTGTAGGAAATTGAATATATTTATGTAATATATAGTTTTAAGATAATACAAAGGCAATTTTTTGTATGATAATTTTTGGAAGATTTGAACACCAGTTTCCATAATTCTGTGATAAGGGCCACCTCAATTTTTTATTACAGCTTCATACTGATATTTTCTTGGGCTGAAGAGAGCTTTAAGATCTTCCTTCGTTACTTCATTACTATGATGCAAGGACAATGAATTCTTTTTTTTTATTTGACGAACGCTTCATATGTACAAGAATTTTCAAATGGTGCCGTAAGTTATCAATAGTTTCCTTGCCATGATAACATTTTAGTGCTCTTTTTACTAAACCAATCTTTCTATATCTTTGCTTTGTGGCAAGGAAATGAATCTACCGTCAACAAATATGGTGCACATTTTTAAGCCATTTTCTACTTGTTTCTGTTAGCAGTAATAACATCTGATTGGCTCCCAGAACAAGAGCAATGATTCGTCAGGAAAATCAGAGATTACAATTCACTTCATCGCTGACTTTGTTATTCAGATTTAAGAAACAACAGCTTTTTTTGTATTGCACATATTTGAATTTTGCTTTTTATATTAAAATTAGCCATAAATTCTCTTTAAAATGACATATAAGAATTTTGGCCACCACTGTATGTAGATATCGCTTTGCATATAGTTCCATAGTGTGATTTTTGAAATGCAACGCTATTATATAATAAACAGTATTATCTGATATTGTATTATCGATATTTTATCATACTATATTATTCAATGTTGAATAACTATATAGAGTGTTGCACTACTTGAATCAGATATCCTAAATACTGTGCGAAATTGTTCTGTTTTGCTAAGAGTATTTGTGCAACTGTGTCTGCGTTACATTCCCTGAATGATTAAATATGTTTTCATCAACTTATGGAAGGAGTATTTTAAAGAGGCCTAACCAAAAGAAAAATTCAAAAAAATTAGACAAGCTTTAGAATAAAAATGATATATTCTTTTTATACAAAAATCAGAAGTCACTTTTGAATTAACTAAACACATATAAAATCAAATAATGTTTTAGATGTTTTTACATTAAAAAAATCGTTCAAAGAAGGGAAAACATTTTTTTAAAAAAATGCAGCAAGCAAATTAAGTTTAAAAGAGGTTAACTTATTATCTGTGAGTTTGTCTACGAAATCTCAGTATTTTGAGATGGCTGTCACCTTGTTGATGAGCAGGGCGACGCTCCTTCTCCCGTCTCTCGAACTTCCATTCCACTCCAGCCGGAAATCGAAAGGAGCCCGTTAACCTGAGTAGAAACTTGTAGTCGGATACCGAGAGAAAATAACTGAAGCATGTTTTTGCAGCATGCAAAAGCCTCGTTTCTGTTGCCAGTGGTTTCTCTGATGACAAAATAAATGAAACTGAACGGTGGTAGCGATAGACGCTCTTCTCAGTAATTTTATCTCAACAGACAATGTAGAAAACAAAATCAAAGAATTCGATGGAAAGGCATCTTCAAATAATATTTTTTTGAAAACGTTATAACGAGTATCAAAAAAGGATCCAAGATCTTTTATTCCTTTGAATGGTTTCAATGTAAAACCAAAAAGAGTTTCACAATACATTTCGGGCTGAAATTGTTTACAAATTTGTTTCAACTTCTTCCTTACATTTTTTATCATATGGATATTAATTTTAACTCGAAAAATGAATAAGTAGTTACTAGAAAACGTCACACAATTTTATCCCATTGACACTTCGAAGATTTTGAACTTCTGATTTATTCGATAAATGCTTGATTCAGATAGCAGTGGACTTGTAATTGACACAGTTTTCTTGCTGGCTGACCACGTGACATCGCTCAAAAGTAGGTGATGCGAAAAGTGGAAATTTAAAACTGGAATAAGGTTGCTGTAAAGAAAGGCATTTATTATTAAAAAGATCTCTTAAAATTACTTCACAGTCATTTTTTGCAACTTGACCATGACGGACTTTCACCTAATTTCGGACCTGTCTCGCGGTCAGATCTTCACCTGTTCATATTACATAATTTCGCCGAAACCCACCCCAAAGAAGAGAATGAGTCTATCTTTACAAACAAAAACTCATCTGATTTTGTGAAGTTTAAAAGGTTACCAGGGACAAGATTTCGACCGGAGCATTTCATAACTCCCACCTACGCAGGTAGTTTTCCATTTAAATACTAAGTAATAGTAAACATTATTTAATCTTATGTCATAATTATCTCGGTTTGCATTGTACATCTAAGAAACCGAGTAGTCGTTATGCAATTCCGTGTATTATCTCTCTATTAAAATTTGCCATCAAACCCTACTTCAGGAGAGAATACTCTAGAAAGAATCGTGTCGAAATCGGCAAATATATGACCGATTAAGTAATGCGAACAGACGTCTCTGAAAAGAATCCTTCTAGCAAAAGAAGAGGGCCGGAAAACAAAAATTAATCAAGTATTGAAATTTTGACCGTGGCGTTACATAAGATGTTTACACACCATCTTTTGCATTTCAGTATTAAGTAATAGTAAAAACTATGCGGAATTATGTCATAGCTATTCCTAAGTGTAACAGGAATCCTACACCATGTAGTTGTGAAATCTATTATGCAGCTTAGTGAGCTATCAGCGCTTCCCGTGTAGCCCTATTTCTGGAGGAGATGACACTTTGCAACGGGTGCGTTTTTCCTCATGCGGCAAATATGGGATGGATTGAGCAATCCAGAAGACTCTAAAGAGACTCCGAAATCGGGCAGAGAGCGGAGGTAGGGGAGTTGAGGAAATGTTCGGAATTCAGGGTTTGAAATATAGTTTACCCCAAATATTTCTGGCCCTGGGTGACCCACATTCACAGCTGGAGCTGCTAATTTAAGGAGATTCGTTTCCAAAAGTCTTTTCTTCCAGGAACGGAATTCCACCAAAGGACGTCCACTGTAGAGGAGTGGGTACAAATTGCCGTACACGCTGACTCAAACCTAAATTCTGAAATTATGATGTCATGCAGAGGGGGAAAAACACTCTACCGTCAGTGTAAGACCACATGTCATATCTCGATGGATTGTGATGAATCGGCTTCTTTGGAGGGGAGGGTGGGGGAGCTTCTTTTAAAATCATCCAATCAGGTTACTGCGAGGAAAGGAAATCTTAGTTTTTATTTTATAGCATCATTTTCAAAACATGACCAACTACAAAGCACAAAAGAAAACTTCTACAGTCTTCTTGGATCTTTGGCAGATAGCTTACTCGACCACATCATTGACTTTTTAGGATGTGAAATAGCTTAAGGAGTGTGTGTGTGTGTGTGTGTGTGTGTGTGTGTGTGTGTGTGTGTGTGGATTATATTTCAATTCTCTGTTTACAAACGTGGGTTTGATGGAATTTTAAAGAATACCCAATACAGCATTAAGCATTAACGAATGGAATAAATTTAACAACCCAATTTAAAAAAGGCTTTGGATTAAAATTCTCGCTTATTTTTTAGAAAATATGTATACTGAAGATTGTAAAAACTTCTGTATAAAAAAAGAAATTAAAAGAAAATAATACATTAAATACAAAATATTTCAAACGATTATTATTGAAAAACCTTTTAGCAAGCAAGTAACATCCCTGAGAAAATATTTAAAATAAAACATTAGCGTTATTTTAAAGTGGTTTTAGATAAACATTTTATTCAAAAAGTATCAAGGACTACTTTATTTTAAAATAAAAATAACATTTCGATTTGCATCCAAATGTTCATTTTATATGAAAGAAATTAAATTTGTAAATTACATTTCTGAAATTTTTCAAAGTAAATTTCATTAATTATTTCATTTTTTATGTCTTCTTGGATCTTAAATATTAACTATATATGTTTTTTTACAAGAAATGGGTAAATGATGCATATTTGAAATCGAAATTTTTTACATATTGAATTATATTCTCGGAAACTTTAATATTTAGAAGTTCTACTATAATATACATTTATGTTCATGTCCATGAATGTCTCATTTAATATTTAAAAAAGCTGGCGCGAGGGAGTATGAAACTATGCATAGGCGCTATTGAATGAAAAATTGATAAGCTATGCCTTAAAATTCAGTTTGATTCGAAAAATTGTAAATCAGTTTAATAAAAAAAAATAAAGTTGCCTTCCATTTCCTTCCACAATTTGAAACATAAATTGGATCACAAAAGAAAAGAATATGCAACATTTAGGAAAACAACATTTGAGAATACGCAATATTTTTACATTCCAAATGGAAAATGTCACCAAATGTTTCACGCAAATGATTTTATATGCTACTGCATGATTTCAGTGTTGATATCTCAAAACTGAAAACGAGCATTGAGTTTCAAACTAACGTTTGCGGCATCCATCAATGCGGCTGAAAGCAAAATCCTCGAGAATTTAAATAAGATTTCCCACGTGTGGCATAAAACAATACACCGTCACTTAATCTCATAACCCAGCTTTAATAGGTCAAACAAAATAAAATTTCAAGGCCTCAGTGTGACGGCCCAACCCCAACCTCGGGACAAGAAAAGCCGGAGTGTCTGGACGAATCGTTTTGTCAGGGAATGACGACAATTTCCCCAAGATGACTGATTGAAAGGAATTTGTTATAATTTACGCGTTAATAGCGGCAAAATACATTGGATTAATCTAGGATGGTTTTAAGAAAAGTAGGCTCGTAAAGTAATATCAATGTGAAATTGAATGACACCGTTTCTAGTATCTCTACGTATAAAATGCTATCGTACGTGACCCAGAATTCGCTCTGATTACTTTTTGTCTAATAGCAGGAGTCAAATGTAAGTATGGAGTGATGCAAACGATTCAAACTGCTTCATAATTCTTACAAAGAGCAGAGAAAAATGATGAATCAGCCAAACGGAGAGCATAAATCTCAAAACTCTACTAAACTGAATTGCCTCATCGAAGCGAGCGTTAGCCTCAAAAAAATTTCAAATTAAATTTAATTACTTCATTGCATATTTTTTGAGCTGTACTTAATTTAACATTTTGCTTGAAGTAACTAAGGGAGGTGCAGAATATTATTAGAAATTATAGGCTACGATCTAAGAACTTCACTTCTTCAAAAGATGGAATGTGTGAAATACGTTAGAAACAACGCAAACATCGAACAAAGCAAAAATAAGTTGCCCCCAGATGGATAATTACTGACTTGATCGTGAGAGCTGACGACCTTATCTTCGAAAAATACTATCACATGAAAATGAATTTCGCATTATTTTAGATCTCAAAATATTATCTTCTTAAGGATACTCATTCCATTTCCTCGCAGTTTTTTCTTTTAACATTTAATTAGATGTACAAATGTAAAGATGTTTTAATGTTATACAGAAATTCAAATACGACCAACAAAATAGGGAAGTGCGTGCTTTTGTCAATGTTATGATGGAAAAGCCTTGCTTTATTAAAACCGTTGCTTCGTAGTAGAGTTTCCAATACCATTCTTATTGCAAAGTATATGCACTTCGTTTGTTTTTAATTTGCATCCCAACTATTTGTAATGGACTAATTCAATTAAGTTCGTAGCTTTCCGTATAGTCATCAAATTACACGATGGAATTCTTTCATGAGATATTTCCATTTTAAACCTTTTACTGTCTAAAAAGTTAAGCATGTGGGTAAAGGCAGTGGGCTCTAGTTAAGTCTCTGTAGAAATTGAGTTTAAAGCCATTTAAAAAACATGACTAGCGCATAGATATTACAGAATTGCGTCATTTCCAATTGCTTGCTCTTTTATACTTGCAAATATAATAACTAATTTATTCAAATTTCGCACATCAAATTTCGCACTTGCCATCTAATTTAGAAAGGAATCTAATACAATTTAACACTGTCTCATTTGCACAACTCGGCTAAAAATAGCCTTCTCATCTTCATGTGATTTCTGAATGAGAGAGAACACTACGAAGAATACAATTTCGAGGGGGGGTACCTATACTAATTACTCTCATCAATGACTTACCTACACTAATTATTCTCATCAATTAATTGTGAAATTATTATAAAATGAATTAAAACAACAAAAATGCGTCAATGATATTTACTACTATAATACGCTAATAATATTATTTTATGTCCACTTGCTCTGCACGAAATGCTGAAACATGATTAGACGCATTAACATCCTCGAAATCTTGCCATCGTTTTCTTTTTCATATATTAGTAGCTCACACTGAAACGATCCTTGGCTGTTTCCGGGAGGATATCTTATTTCCAAACAGCAATGAGGATAATGCACAACTTTTCCTATTTTCATTCCACACCAACAGCAAGGCATTTCATCACCGGTTAAAGATTTAAAACGCGCCAAACCCTCAAAGTTTATGAGCTCTCGGTAGAATTCCGCTATTATAAGCCACGATCTTCTTGTTTTATTCCACCAAAGAGTCGCAGTCATCAGATTGTTGCCTGAATTCTGACTGGATATTTCATGAACAAAAATGTCTTATATGCTTTTTTACACAGGGTATATTGATTTTAAGAGGACTTTTAATCCCACGTAAGTGTTTCCCCTCTTTCGTCTTTGATTTTTTTTTCTTTCGAACAATAGCTTAAAAAACGCGTTCTATCCATTTCCTCTGACTGCAAGAGTTCGCTGGAAGCATCACTCAGCCGACAACAGAAAAGAACAAAGGCTTCAAAGGAATCACCGGCTGGAATATGACAAGCAGGTGGCATGAAGTAGCACAATATGATGCATTCATACCGAATGTGCGTCCGCCAATTAAGCAATAAAACTGACAATGTGCCTTCTTTTCAATTGTAAACCAACTGGTTTAAAACTAAACAGTTGATAGAGTTTGTTTGAAATTTAAAGCATGAGTTTTGACACATAACAAAACAATATTTACATTTCGCCGGTATTGCTTTATGAATTATCTAGTTAGTGTCCGAGAGCGGACGAGCAAATGGAAAAACAAATCAGACTTTGTCCACCATTGCAAAATTGTCCACAGATTCCTTTGATATTGTCCACAGATTCCTTTGAAATATGTTATTTTGATGCTCAGATCTCATATCAAATTTCATTCCTTTAACAGTTCACATTTTGAATCATTATTTTCATAGGTAGAAAAATAAATAAACATAATTCTTCTTGGCAAGGGCACTCATAGAGGTCTTAACCAGTTAACTGTAGAATTTACATTTTAAAATGCCCCTTTAGTAAAATTTCAAGGGTTATGTATGAACCCCTTTTGAAAGTTAAACTATGAATCCTTTACGCATCGAACGTAATACAAATGGCTGTGGAGTAAATTTTGAGTAATAACATAATAATAGCAAATCAGCTCATTTTTATTCATAAAAGATTGCACATTAACCTCGCCAAAATGAAGATTTGGATTGTCGTGTATTGGAGCAGTTCACTGATTAAATGTGGAATCTCAGTTGTGTTTGGCGATGGGATTTTTAAAATATTATATCAATGTCTCCTTCATATTTCAATAAAATGTTGCTTTTTATAGCCATCGATATATGATATTAAATTTTATTTCTTAGTTGGTATAGTTGTTGTAATTAAAGAAATATATTTTGTAAACGGTAAAATGTTTAAAAAAATATCTTTCAGCTAACTGGAAATAATTTCATCATAATTCCTTAAGTATATCATCTTTACCTTTTTTCCTTCTTTGATTTCATTTCTTTCAATATTAAACAAATATCCGAGTAAAATAATCAGTGTTTTTTTTTTCAAAAATTCGCGTTCAGGTATTCCACTCTTGTCATTATTTTTTTTTCTTCTTAAAACACATTCAATGAGAGATCTGTGGCCAACGCGTAAAATTCTGAAATATTATACTTATAGTCTTTTTATTCAAGAATAGTTAAAATAAATTGAAGAACTGAACTCTGAAACTGAGAAAGCAGTCAAGTTTCTCAAATATGTCTTTGATCACGTCAACACCATCAGAAAAGAAAATTTAAAAAAATCCAAAAGAAGATGTTAAAACAGAATGATTTGAATACTTCAAAATGAAGAGTGCATTCATCGTGAATTATTTTTTCAATGGTTGCGTAAAATGGATGCTTTCATTAACACCGGAATACTAATCAATACCTAGATTCGCGAACTTCTGCAGAGAGGGCAGCTCCTCATTTGCCGTCGGCTGAAGAGATTGGCAACAATGGTTTGGGCGCGACTAATTATCCCCAAACGAAACAGGCCTGATCAACATGCCATAAAACAAACAAAAGGGCGTCTTATTTATTTATTTTTCTTTCACAACGATGAAAAAATCAAAATCACTTATTGTAAATCGGGACAGGTTTCCCCCGAGGGAAAACGCTCACCTGGTCAATTTCATTTGCTTTCCCTCTTTTTTTATATTTATAACATTCGATTTTCATTCTAAATTGGTTCGCAACAAGGTCACTTGACCACGGCTCCGTTTCCCCCGAAGCCAAGCGAGATGATCAAGAAACACACCCCGGAATCGCAGCTCGCCGTCCAATCGAGGCAGCTCCATCGCCGTGAGTCATGAGCTTTTCGCGTTCAGGGTTCGGCCCGTTCTCTTCGTCACAGACGGGGGAAAGGGGCCTGTCCTTAAGATTTCCATATTACCGTTAATAATTATTATACTCTTAGCGATAACATTTGATTTTTCCCACGAAGGATTGACTGGGGCCGAAATATATGTGTTTAAAAAAAACACCCACGGTTGTCAAACTAAATTATATTGACTTTGTATCCTGTTGTTCTGCCGATTGAAAACCAATGAATACAGAAATTGGCATCAATCACATCCAAAAACCGATAACACGGTGCTCTTAGCTTGTGCCGGTTTCGTACTTGGTATTTTCCATGACCAATAAGAAGTAAAAGGTCGTATTCATCCTATTGATCAATACGATCTTTTAAGAATGAGTGAATTTAAGAAGAATGCCTTTTACAATGTCAACCCACCGGTCAAAATGCCGGTGAGGAAGGACGCCGGTGCTTCACTCGGGTTCTCCATTATTCAAATCAAATTTAGAATTTCCTTACTCTTGAAAAAGATGATTTATTATTACTTCTCATCCCATTTTGAAGAGGTGATTCGTGTTTTTTATGAGCGTGTTGATTGAGGTACTATATATAGAATATTTCGGCAGATTATACCTTTCTGATGGATTTAAAAGTTGAGAATAAACTTCAAAAATGAAATAATTGAACTGACCATCGATAATCGTGACGGTTATTTTCTTCCATTAAAAAAACTCAGAGCTAACATTTTCCTGGCTTGTTTTATGCGATTTTTTATGCAGAAACAAATACTTGCTTGTGTACCGAAATATGTTGTCTTGAATTGAGCTCCGATGTTCCAAAATGGATAACAATAATGTTTGATCTACATCGTATGAGTGTATCGCACTGTACAATTTGTGGGAGAAAAGAATCCTTTTTGATCTACAATAAAGCACCGCCCGTACATTTCTCATTTACACGTTACTTCATACTCAACCATTCAAACGAGAAATTCGTCGAATTTCCCGTCGAATTCCGGATCGCTTTTAAGTAGTTTGTGGATTTTTATGGAGACTTTAGAATCTGTTACAATCGGGGCATGCGGCTAATTGACACGACAATGAAGAAGATCCTCCAAAACAGTAAACCAACTTTGTTTGTCACGGCACTAACTTAAAATGTCCAGTGAACGTAATCCGATTTATAATACTTCAAATAATGCGCAGAGATTGTGAATATCTATACAAGATATTTTTATTTCTTGCTCACAAGAAAATAAAAAAAAAGTCCAATTAGACAGTAATTTTTTTAAACTTTTATCATAATTGTTTAATTTCAAAATCTAATTTTTGTTCTAAGCCTCCAGCTGGGTCCCGTGATTTCCACAGGGCGGCAATCAGTCCATTTTCTGTCGAATCTCGCGTTTTTCGCAATTTAGAGGGATTGTTTTTAAGATTGCAGATTTTTATTATATTATTACCTTGTAGCGCATAGTGTCAGTTCACCGGCTCGTGTGTCGTCCTCGTCATCTGACCGCAGGTCAAAACTATGGGACCGTCCCAAAATAGCCCTAAAGTTGCTTTACAATGGGATGTTAATGTAATTAAACTAACAATATCAGTTCACTTCCTCTGAAAAATATTTTAACTTATTTGCAAGTATCACACCTACAGAGATTTTAAAGAATTACGCAGTCAGAGGGTTAATACTTTGTTGCAATATCAAAAAATAATTTTCAGAGTTTTCATATAACTAGTGCTTTTAAAGAAATTTATATTAATAATATTACATTTCTTAACATTTAACATAATTAAAATTCCTTTCACGCCAGCCACTTCAAAAAGTGCCGCATTTATACTCACGACTCACAATCAGGCTGAATTTTTCATTTTTCCTCGTAGTATGCGAGAGATTTCTTTCTTCAAACTCATCGGACAAACAATAGTATTTTCTTATTTTCGGAGTGACCGTAAAAGAGATACGAAAAAAAGTCATTTATTTATTTAAAAATTAATTTTTTGTTGCATCATTTTATTAAAAATTCAAATATTCACTCATCACATTTAAATTCATAAATATATTTTCTCCTGAATCTTAAATGAATGAAAAATGATTTCAGGCGGGATATTTGCGCATTAATCAGAAATCCGATTACAACGATATTTTTAATTAATTAATTTTTTTATCGGATTCGAATTAGCATTTCAAACGCGATACAACTTCGCGTCTTCACTTATTTTCCGGCAAATAAATAGAAAGTTTTACTATAGACAAAACATTCGACTTCTAGATTACGATGAGTGTTCACGCCCCCTCTTCGGCAGAAACATAATTCGGAATTATTTCCCCCCCCCCCCCCATCGACCCACTGATTTAAAAAAGAGAGAGAGAGAGAGAAGAGAGCCATCTAAACGATTGAAAACGGTCAAACCTATTTTCAATTCCATAACAAATTTATTTGTCCTTCCTCCCGCAACCAAATAAGATAATTCACTCGAAAAGGGAATCAGATGGAGGAAAATTATTGTAAGGTTGCAGCATCAGAATTCTTTACCAGCATCAAATTTTTGATCAAATCTCGTTACCAACTGTCTGTCAGCGTATCTATTTATGCAAAAGCGAAAATTTAACTGGATGGATATAGATTAAGTTAAGTCATTATTTAAAAAAAAGCCCTTTCGTGTCAACATTTGTGCTTAAGGTATCCGAACACGTTGAAAACGACGATTTCGACAAAAATGACAATTAAAAAAATCCTTTATTCCATATATCAGTTTTTGAACTGTCCAAAACAGGTTCCCTTTTAGCTCTACGTTAATAAGTCAAGATATTAATTTTTTCATAATGATCGGTAAATCGGAAGTGGACATTTATATAGTCGGAAGTACCAATTTAAAGGACCAAAAACATGTTAAAAATTTGTATAAAAACAAAGTTTTCAATTCGGAGCCTTTCTTGCACTGCAAAATACCAATGAGAGTTTTAATAATGTTTTGTGGGAATTTTATCTAAAAAATGTTTTTATTCAGCTCTGAACCCTCAGATTAGGGGCATGTTATGCCTATAATACATTTCAATGAAGGCTTTATAGGATTACTGAATGTCCTTAAGGTTATTGGAGTGTTTCCCAGGGCAAATGCAGCTGGGGCATCTGATGAACTCCGCAAAGACAGAATAGATGAATGTGGGCGGCATTCATTGCCAAATGCAAAAATTTACAAAAAAAAAAAAAAAAAAAAGATTAAAAAAAGAAACTTATTAAAAGCTGAGAAAGAAGGTATAATCTATAAATATGGTAAATTTTTAGTATGTACACTCATTTTATTATTAAAACATGTTACTGTATTTTCTCAAAATTGGTTTTTACTTATTTTTTGCTCACTTCAAATAAAATAACTCAAAATAAAGCAATCATATTACTATGAAATTTGGTGGACTTTGTTCTTATTCTATTTTCTAGGGAATGAACTAAAATAATTTAGATTGAGTGAATATGTTTGTTATTTACAGCCTAATGTTTGAATAATAACGTCATAATTTTCCTAATATTTTTATTTCTTGTCATAACTATACTGTAGTAATTCATTCTCTAGAGAAAACTATGTAGCTTATTTTAGTATATGTATTATTCGGATATTTTAGAGTATATAGAATAATATTTTTTGGGTAGAAAATTTGAAATTTTTAAAGAATTTGCTTAAATTTAAATAATAAAATGTGAATTTCCAAAAAATTGTATAGTTAATTTCAAATATTGACTTCTTATTACTAATTTTGAATTTTCGGAAACCCAGAAATATGGTTAAAGTATGTATACACCATGTTATATATATATATATATATATATATATATATATATATATATATATATATATATATATATATATATATATATACTGAAGTGACAAAAGTCATGGGATGACTGTTAATATCGTGTCGGTCCTCCTATTGCCCTTCGAAGTGCAACAACTCGACGTGTCATGGAGTCCACAAGTCGTTGGAAGTCCTCTGCAGGAATGAGCCATGCTGTCTGTATAGACGTCCATAATTGTGAAAGTGTGGATGGTGCAGGAGTTTGGGCACGAACGGACCTTTCGATGATGTCCCGTAAATGCTCGATGGGATTCATATCGGGCGATCTAGGTGGCCAGATCGTGCGCTGGAATTGTCCGGAATGCTCTACAAACCAATCACGAACAGTTCTGGCCCGGTGACATGGCGCATTGTCATCCATAAAAATCCCATCGTTGTGTGGGTACGTGAAGTCCATGAATGGCTGCAAGGGATCTGCAAGCAGCTGAACATAACCATTTCCAGTCAATGATCGGTTCAGTTGCACGAGAGGACCGAGTCCATGCCATGTAAAAACAGCCCACACCATTATGCAGCCACCATCAGCTTGAACAGTGCCTTGCTGACAGTTTGGGGCCATGGCTTCGTGGGGTCTGCGCCACACTCGAACTCTACCATCAGCTCGTAACAACTGAAATCGTGACTCATCTGACCACGCCACGGTTTTCCACTGGTCTAGGGACCAGTCGATATGCTCACGAGCCCAGGAGAGTCGCTGCAGGCGATGTCGAGCTGTCAGTAAAGGCACTCGAGTCGGTCTTCTACTGTCATAGCCCAAGGAAGACAAATTTCGCCCCACAGTTCTATCGGACACGTCCCTCGTACGTCCCACATTGATTCCTGCAGTTATTTGACGAAGTGTTGCGTGTCTATTAACATTGTCCATTCTACACAGACGTCGGCGGTATCGGTCGTTAAGTGCAGGTGGTCGCCCACTGCGCTGTCCATGATGGGATGGGATGCCTGAAATTTCATACTCTCGGCACACTCTTGATACTGTGGATCTCGGAATGTTGAATTCACTAACGATATCCGCAATGGAATGACCCATGCGTCTAGCTCTAACTAACATTCCACGTTCAAAGCCTGTCAATTCTCGTCGTGCCGCCATAATTCACGAAAAACCTGTTCACATGAATGACTTGAACACAAATGAAAGCTCTGGAAAACGAACTGCGCATTTATACTTTTTCGCTGCCATCTGTATAATTGCATATTGCTATCCCATGACTTTTGTCACTTCAGTGTATATAAAGGGTTCCGAACGTGCCCTGATATCTTCATCCGGTTGAGGGTAGTAAGTCTATTTAGCATTGTATGTTTATGTGAATACGACTAATTGAAATCTCAAGAAAATAAAATCGGATCTTGCCTCCAAATTATGGATTTTTTAAATTGGACACTTAGAAATCCCCGTTCACCATTAAGTATCACATGGGGCTTGCAGAAGTAAGCAATACATTAGCTAATGACATCACATACAGAACAACTACTCACGGAAACATTCGCTCGCACAGTCCCTTTTTTACAGGAGAGCACATTCAAACCTATCGCAGATAGAACAGATGAAGAACAACCATGTCCGAACCGGGACTTGAACCTATAATCACGGGGAAGATACGCTATTTGGTGCCAGGATGTCGCCGTATAACGTATGTGCATTGAATCCTAGACTCTGCTGAGAGATCTGAATTGTTTACGCTGTAAATAAATTAGACTGTACTGAAGATTGAACTGTACTGAAGACAAAATTTGCCCTGTGCCGGAAGCCTGCATAAAAGTGGAGGGGAGAATTATCTCGATAATTGTTTCATTTACAATTGTAATATAAATCCAATATACTGGATTTATATTTATTGGATGTTTCTTAACAAAAACCAACTATCACGATTCTCGTTCTATATCATGCGATTTAAAATGGGTTGCAGTTTTATTAAATTAGTTTACTGTTTTCAGAGGGGAAAATATAGATAGAATAGAATATCGAAGTATATTTTTCAATTTTGTAGACATTAGATTTAGTGTCAATCAACTTATTAAAATATATGAATTAAATTATCCAAAATCCTCCATTTGACGATTTTGCCCCTCCTTCTCTTTTTCACGTGATGCACAAATGGCGAATCGGGATGCTGCTCCGGAAGAGGCCGAGCAATGATCATGGTGGCTTTCATTCTATTGAAAAGAGAAAGCCGTTGTTCGAAAGAATTTCAGATTATTTTTTAAATTTTAAATTAATGAGTATGAAAATTGAATTTAACAAAATCAATTTTCCAAGACGCAGTTTCAGAAGTTTGTTAAAAGAAAGAAATTTACATTTTCAAAGTCTTAATTTTCTGTTAGAAATATTATAAATTTTTGAAATCAATTTGTTTTCACATTCACTATAATATGGTGCATCTTAAAGGGCGGCAAATAAAATCACTCGATTCATTATTAAGGAATTCTGAAAATTTTAAAATAGTATATTATCATTTTTAATACAAATATGCACAGAATTCTAAAATTCTAAACCATTAGAATTAGAAAGTAACTCTGCATAACATGAAATAAACTGAGCTAACGAGTTTAAAAATGCGTTTAAATTACAAAAAAGGACAGATATGCAATAGAGGTATTCAAATTAAAAACACAGGTAAACAGCAGGGCTCAAAATTTCAACGCAAATGTTTTGTCCTCTGAACAATGAGAACACTTCTTTTTTTTCTCAGAAGCGAAAATGTTTCAAACGCCAATAAATCCGCCTGTTCGAAATGTTGACGAATATCTACCTTTCGAACTCCTCTGCGATCTCAGCACATTTTTGGCATTATGCTTGTTAGTCTGTAACAAAGATAATCTTTGAGTTAGAAGGATGAAATTCAACCGTGTTAGCAACAAACATATTGATATTTTTGAAATTTTGAGAAAACTCTATTCCGAATTCCGGTTCTGGGATAAAATTCGTGAAACATATTTAACATCTGTCATGCAAATGCTTTTGAAATATTGAGACAAATCCAACAAGAGGTTGCCATCTGCCGATTTTTACTTTCAGAAACATGTGAATACGGTAGCTAAAGTATACAGTGGCTTTTACTTTAGCTATCGCAAAGTGAAATGGGTACGGTATTTTTACACATTTGGGACGGAATTTTCTGACTGAATGCACATGTTTGCGTTAAACATTTGTTTGAGTTGGGCGCCTAAAGCAATCATTTGATTTTACCATCTTACTATCCGCCTTCCAGAGATTAACCCCCCCTCCCCCCACACAAAAAAAAGACTCAAAAGATGACAGCGATAAACCGTCACTAAAAGATGTATTTCGTAAAAAAAACAACATTCGCGCCAAAAGTTAATATTTCGTGATTGTTTCCCCTCAGTTCTTTGCAAAGCGCTCCCCGGGACGAGGCATTTGTTGGAGAGCGCCCGAGAAAATTTTGGCGATGTTATTCCTGCTGGTTTCGTTCAACTCTGTTGGAACAGTTACATATAAGCTCATTTTCATTTGAAGGGCGGTTCAGTTACAGATATTATTGGATGAAATAAAAAATAAAAAGGGTTGGCATACTGAACTCATTTTCAAACATTTTACGCTTTATGTAACAGTCTAAGGTAATTCTTTAACAGCCTTTGTAATATTTATAAATTTGAACATAAATAATAATTTTGCGTATATTAGGATTAAGATCAATGTGTTTGAGAAAAATGATGTAGGAACATAACTACACAACTTCTTGTGAGATAAAATTGTATGCTGTAGTTATTTCGTATTTGATTAATTTATAAATATTAGCTACACTAAAATTCCCAAACAAAAATCGATTAGAAAATAAATGAATTTAAAGGACTGATATTAATATAAAATATCATAATTATGCTATTATCGAAATCTGAGGATTCATTAGAAGGAAACATTTGAAACGTGGTAATCTTCCATTTTTCTTCGGCAGTTTTTTTTTCGAAGAGAAAAAAAGATAATTTGCCAATTTCTCTACGCATTAAATATTGCTTTAAACGTCCTCCGGACCGTAATTAAGCGCTCAGACGTCGAAGAGTTTATTTATAACGCCTGCGAGTGTCGAATTCCAGCCACAAATTACGATGCCGAAAGTTAATCCACGTTAAAACCGCTTTTTTATGAGCCCCAGAAGCTTGATAAATGGCAATCGCAACCTGTCACGCATGTCTGATAAACCTCTTAGGATCAAACAAGTGGCGAAATAAATCTATAAGCAAAGTGTGTCATTTTGTTACCATTTTTGTTCAAATTTAAAACTGGAAAACTTGATTCAAGGTCTATTAAGGTCTATTAAATATGGCAGACTTTAATTATGTATTATCATAGTTCTGTTAGAATACATTTTATCCGAATATAATAAAAAATAAAACAAATTTTAAAGAAGAGTAAACATAATCATATTTTTTACTGAAATAAACCGATTTTTTAGCATCTTATAAGAAATATTTTTAATTACATCTAAATGAGAGATTTCTAGAACCTTCATACTTTAAACTAATGATAATCTTATTATATGCAGGGGAAGTTGACGAAGGCCGTCTCCATTTCTTTAATACAAAGCGATAGAAATTTAATATAAAGTGGAAGAAGAGTAAAATTTTATATTGTTTATTTTCAAAGCAACGCAGTTAGCATTTATAAAAATATCGCACATGAAGTAAATAGTTTCCCCTATTTATCCATCATGAATATAAGACTACACCATCGGCAGAAGAAAAGAAAGTAATTTTCTAAATTAGTCATTTTAATTAACTAATTTTTAAGCTCATTTAAAACAAAGTAATGTTTGAAACTTAAATTCACTCCAGCATAGAATGTGCGGATTCAAGGAAGGACACAGTAACGTTTCTTCTCCCTTTTAACTTACTCGTATGCGAAAAAAGTATTGTCATTGACTAAAAATTCGGATTCGAGATTTTTATACGTTCTAGATCCAAAAACACAGGTTTGGAAAATGTCTTTTGATGTAAAAGATGGCTCAGAAACCTTTTGAGCTGGATGGACGAAATTTGAGTTGCAGAGCTTATACCAAATTTGTAGATCTCCATCCATCTGTCGACACACTCCTTTTATACGAAATCTGTGCTTTCGAGTTTGGTGGATAAAATTCGGCGCATAGATTTGATACCTATAGTGTAATCTCACCTATCAAATTTTGAGCCCAACTAAGCAAGGCTTAATTTGTACTTTTTTTATTTTCTTCTTACTTTTTAAATCACACCACTCTCTTTCTTAAGCTCTCATTCAAGCTGGGATCGCATTCTAAATCTTGAAGGTAATCTTAACCGCTGGGCAACTCATGGTACAATTTTTCTACACGCTTTCCAGGGGGTGTCCATGATCCTAGAAGAGGATGTAGATGAGTAGGTCCTACGACCTACTCATCTACATCCTCTTCTGTCCATTGGCATTATGAGCGGCGGAGGAATTTTTTATTTATCTGACCACAAATTAGCGAGGTTCCACATCAGGGATGCATTGCCCTTTTCCAGCAATTAAAAGTCTTCTTAATTGATCGAAATGCATCCCCCCGCATCTCCAAGGGAGAGATAATTAACTGTCCACGCGATGCATGGGAGGCGAAAGGGGAAATTGAAATCTGTGTTTGAAGACCTTAATCTCATTTTTGCGTCTAACTTTTTATTCATTAGGTTCTGTAGGAAGGTCCGTTATTGATTCTTGTAGTCGTTTCTAGCTTTGGTGGGACAGTTATTGAGAAAATAGCCCTGTAATGTAAATCCCAACTGGATTTCCGCGGATGGCCACGCAAGCAGGGGTTTTCAAATTGTATTAAAATGGTAATTCTATAAATAAACATTTTTTTATTGCTATACCTGGTTCTTAATGTAGAATTTTCATATTTATATATATATATATATATATATATATATATATATATATATAATGTCTGTGTGTTTCAAATTATAATTAATTCACATGTATAAAGTGAGGAAAAGATTCAAAATTAAAAAAAACAGAAAACAGTTTTCATATCGAAATAATCAAAATAATCCAATTGAATTTTTACTTCAATTAAAAGAAACTATTCTAGTTTTTTCGAAAAATTATGCTGCCAAACGAATGCAGCATAAAGAATTAATTCATTGATTACATACTATTTGTGTTTATTATTAAAAGTTTTTATTAACTAAAGGCTATTTTTTTCAGCCAAATTTGTATCTTTTTCTTAACAAATCATAAATTATGGGGGTGAAAGTAATTTGCACTTTATATATTTTTAATTTATTCAATGGAGTTTAATATTTCCAAAGGATCCGATTTGCAAGAATCATTTCGTGCAACAGATATTCAAATTTAATTAAGATGTGCTGTAATCAATTAGAAGAATCTGGTTAATACTTTATTCTGTACAAAATATTATACATATTTTTATAAATTTTTTCAGTTCTTCAGCAGAAACGTTAAAATTCAATTAATTTTTAATTAAAAATCTATCAAATTTTCGAAGCCTCTTTCTATGAAAGCATCTACCACGTAAGTAGCAGAAGGAATTGAATTTACCTTCCGATGATGTTTAAACAGAGACAGTACGGTCATTGAAAGAAAATATAATCATAAAATTTTCTTTGCCTATAAATGTAAATAAATTATTTTATGCTGTATAGAAATACACATGGTACAGAGAAAAAGGGCGGAGTTAATTGCGTAATTACAAATCCTCTCAATACCAACCAATGATCTATAGAAAAGACTGGAGGATACTTTCAATGGTTTTGTGTATCAAAGAAAAACAAATACATTCTCCTGTGAAACAATTCCATATATCGTTAAATTGACGATGGAATCGATGTAAATAATCCCTAAAGAAACTCCAATCGATCAGAACTTTTAAATTTGTTGATTTCGCCCATAAAAAAATAGTTCCTCAGAAAAATGTTACATTGATATTTTTAACTTTAACCTTAGTTGAACCAACTAGTTTATTAAATGCAATCCGAGAATTAATAACTTAAAAATGTTGATTATATTTATTTTTATCAAAGTATACATGAAATTAAAGAGTTTACTTTTTAAATAATAATTCTTTTTCAGTAGCTTTGTGATACATAGAATGCAAACAACAAATTATTGTGTTAAATCCTCGCTTTTCTTTTTCTTTTTTCAGTTTTCCAAAGGGGATTATTTTTTATTAAACTTCGACATATTTCTTAAGGTAACATTATACTAATGAATGCATTTTTTTTTCGTTATTTTAGTAACAACTTTAAAACGTTTTTCTGCACTAACAAATTATATTGTCAAACTATCATAAATTTCTTCTTCTTCTATTTTTTTCGTTATCTGAATGATTTAATCTTTACAGTGTATTCTAAGTATATAATTACTACAGGCTGATTATTCTTCTGTAATTTGCTTTACAATTACGATAAAATACGAATCGATAATTCTCGTGATAGCAAATATAAACAGAAAAGATAATAGGTACAAACAAATTGTATGTAAATGTTACTTAAAATGATTATAGCACTGCACAATTAATTGAAAGAGAAAGAAATTTACTCGGTGACAAGGGAAGAAGTCCTGCTCATTCGCACCCGCTGGAAATCGGACTACGGTCAGAGTTGTTCTCGGCACAGTGTCTGGCACCGGCAACTAGGGGAGCGTTGCAGGTGCCGAAGACTACTTTCCAGTTTTTATTTATAGACAGATGAACAGATGATTTTTTTAAACACACCCTCCGTTCCATGAAAAGCACGCAGCTATTGGCGAAGGATTTGGGCCGTGGGAATCCTTTTGCCTGGTGTTGGAAAAATAAACTGAAAGTGGTATGAATAAAATTTAAGGAGCTATTGATTTTATCAAAATTAATTGATCGGACCAAACTCGTACCGTTAGTTCCATATGATTTTTAAAAATCCAGAGTTCTTTTACAGACACCCTGCGTTTGATCCCTTTTAACAAATCTGCCCATCCTCGTGATTCATTAAATCTCTTTGTCTGCGTTCCGACCATCGAATAACGACGTGTTCCGCGTCTCAGGCTCCGCCAATCGCCTTCGCTAAGAGAGACTACGATAACGTAAGATATGGTACAGCATCATATTTAAAAGCAAATGGTCAGAAAGTCCAGTAAAAATTTGTATGGAAATAGTTCGAACGTGGAAGTATTTTGCTCCTCATCTATTAAACAATAAATTTCGAAAATTTGGAGTGCAAAATTAAGGAATAAATAAAATAGAAGAAAGTTTCTACAGCCACTTAAATTTGAAATGTACTGTTTAGCATGAGGTTTTTTATTCATTTGTCAAAGATACTTGAATGTGCGAAAAACAAACAATTTTAAGTTAATTTGCAGTTAAATGAATCCGTGCAATTAAACAAACATAGGGAGATTTAGAGTCGATTAGAGTTTCGAATATCTGATCAGATTCTTATTATTTTCAATCAATATGTACTTTTATCATAGTTTCAAAATTTCTTTATTTATTACTTGATTTGATAATTAAATTTTAATTCAGTGTGAATGAAGCTTGGTAATAAGGTAAATTGACTGCAAATGTCCATAACATATGTAATAATAAATTACGCATTAAAAACTAGGAAGCAGAACATTCTAATAAATTCTTAACAGACTAATAAAATAAGAAATATTTTTTTAGATAAATTATTTTGAAGCATAATTATTTTTCCAAAATTCGGTGCTGTCCGCGAGATTTTTTTTCGTCACCAATGGTTCGGAAGAGACAATTTATTAAAAATAAAATATAGAAAGAAATAATTCAGAGCAAACCTTTATTACAGTATTGGCAGTTATTACTTCTCAGTGGACATTGGCATAACATAATTTCAGTCTTCCTCTACAGCAAAAGGATCAGTCAAGTTTTCAAAGACACATATAAAAAACGGCTTTCTTTCAAATGTTTTTCACCTGGAGAAAATTGCAACACTTGAAAGCAAGCAGATGCGTTTCTAAATGGATGATGGTTCCGAACAGTAATTTAGATACATCAGCTGCGATTTTCTTTTTCATCGACAGTGACAAGTGGGGGGGGGGGACAACGAAAGAAGTCGATGTCGCAATCTTTGGAATTAGTTTCATATGAAGACCAGGATATAACTGCACTTCCATCGCTCTCCCAGTGTTTGCCATTCAGGGATTCCTCCCTAATTTAAAAACTTATCAGTAAATCAGAAGACTATTGATTTCAATATCCGAATAGTTAGTCTTAAAAGGGCTAGAAAGACGGAGAAAATGAAATGAAAAATTTTAAAATTTTAAATCAAATGTTATGAGTAATCAATAGCCTTCTGCTGTTCAGTTTGAATGAAAGTTACCGATTCTACCAAGAGAAGGTAACGCAAATTTCAACTAGAAAATAAAGTACCTTTCGAAGTCAATTTAGGAACAAATAAATGTGTGTAATACAGATGCATTTTTGCAATTTCGTCAAATAGAGAAAACGGGCATATTCCAATTGTCATGTTTTGTCATTTGTTATAATTAAAAACAAAGCACTGAAAAATATATTAAAATACCCAAATTTACAGAAATCGTATTATTTATATACTTTGATTTTTTGAAAGAATAAATTCCTATTCAATTGATTACTCTAATGATAAAAAAAAAGATTATCATAATGGTAGTCAGAAAAAAAATTTTTCCCCCCTTCTTAACTCAAGCGAGTTCAATTGCGCTAATCAAAATGATTGGATACTTCAAAATGAATATGAAGCGATAAAAAAAGGAAGTAAATTAAATTTTTATTAAAGTGAATCAGTAAAGTGGATGGGATTAAATCAATTATCAGGGTTTGGAAGTTAGAGACACATTGCATTGTTGGGTTAAAAGGAATCACGTCAAGCTCACAAACTGAGAGCGCAGCACTTTAACAGTTCAGTATAGGGTATGGTTATCCAAATTGAATTGTCAAACCGTACGGGCAGCAAAAGGAGCATGACAAGAACCTGCTCTAGCGGGACCGTAAGCATTTCTGCTCCAGGACAGTCTCCAACAAAAGATCTTGGGACGCATTAATCGGCCCCCCACTGCTTAATGGAACCATTTTTGATCAATTGCCATTTGCTTTTCTGATGTTTCGGCGCCACTGGGAAAAAACTTAATATCTTTTTTTTTTGCAATCATTTTTCATATTCATTTTCAAATAGAGGGGATTTTTTCGGGACACGTTCAACGTGAGCGCATTATGTAATTCCGCTACATGAAACATGCATTATCGGAAAGCACTTGCATAAATTCAAACATGTCCCTCGTGCTGTTATTGAAATTTCCTTTTCTTAAATAATCAGCCCCGCTGTGCACGAATGAGAAAGAGGCATCCCTTTGTTCTTTACTTCCTGGAGAACGAAGAGGATGGAGGCTATTTCAATAGTCCAAAAAAAAAGTTCGGACTCAAGATTTTGAGAATTCTTAAAGCAGATTTTGAAAAATATTTCTTCATCTGTTTATCCGCGATCAAAGGTCACTCAAAACTTCTTTGAGCTATACGAATGAAATATGGTATGCTATCAACACCAAATTTGTAGATTTTTATTAAATTTTGAATGAAATCCGTTCAGATGAAGTCTCTCTGTGCAGCTATTCTCTCTGTGCAGCAATAAGATAACACGGTAGCTACAAAACTGGAACAACCAGAGGAATAACATTGAGTACACGGATTTAACATCCATGTGTATCAAATTTTGAACCAATCCATATCAAATTTTGAACCAATCCATATCAAATTTTGAACCACATCCAAAAACAGTTTGAGAATCTGTCGATGTGTACTTTCAGAATCAAGTGAACGCGATAACACAGAAACACAATGATTTAAAAGCAACAAATTTGGATGTGGGTCGGTGACTACAAGTGTTGTTGCTTGCCCTACTTTTGTTTCGATTCGTAGGCGATCCGCATCTTAAACAAAAGTTTTATATTATTTGAGAGTATGCAAGAATATTTTGCGAAGACCAGTCCCACTGGTTAAGAAAGAAAAATTAGAAGGTAAGGTTGAATTTACTTTTCGAAACTATTTACTGAGTGGTATGAGGACTTGTCCCAATTTTTTATCGTCTCATTGTACGAATCGACGTTATACGGGAATCCAATACATTCATTAATTTTTACGAGCAATAAAAATTTTACAGAGCTCCTTTTTTTCACTTATTACATTTAAAAGAAGTTTAAAAATAGTTACCATAGTTACTTTCCCTCATTCCCTTATTGTATTGAAACTAAAACTCATTGCTTGTTTTTACATTTTTTTATGCTTTTACGCAAGAGTAGCGTCCCTATAATAAGCCAGAAAAATTCCCACTCGTAAAAGCTATTGTGTTTCTCTTTCACCAAAAGCAAATTGCAACCTTGTTTGAAGCCGAGTTTATTTGACTCTTCTCCGCTACTAAACGAAGTAGTTCATTGTTGATTTCAAAAGTGAGGGATGTAGTTCGCAAACAAAACATGGCATTTTATGGAATATAAATGGCGATTGTGCAATTGAATCTACATTCGAAAATTGAGTGTGATACAATAGAATTGACCTTTCATTCTTCATATACCTTGTCAGTAGTGATGGAGGAATAATACAGAGTGGCTGTTAACCTTATTTTTTTTTTTAAATCATCGATCCAGTTATGGCCCGCTGTTTGCCGGGTCATTTCGCCATCAATAAGCATTACAGCTGGTCATGCACCAGAGATAAAGGAAGTGAAAATAGACGTTTTTCTGTAAGATTTTTTTTTTTTCGATTAAGAAAAAAAAGTAAATTCAATATCATAATGCGATTCGAAATCAATGTAGCGAGGAAATCAATCAAACTTAGGTATGTGTCTCGGACAACTGATTAAGAAATTAGAATGAATGGGGACAATAAAGGAATGAAAAATAGTATTTCGGGAATGTATCTTGGACTAATAACTTAGCAGTTAAATTTAGTCTTGCCATTGAAGTTTTTTTAAAATTGATATTATAGACCGGAATTGCTCATATTGCTTCTGAATAATACAGTATACGCCAAAATATACAATACTCAAATTAAAAGAAGAACAAAATTACATTGTTGTTTGCTGGGAATTTATTTTTCCTCAACGGAAATCAGCATATATTCAGACACACTTTCAGAGTTTTGGATTATCAAGATATTCGCGATGTAAGTGCTCAAAGCGTACACCGCCTTGCTGTAGACAATGTTCATTTTGTTCACGCAAATTTTCAAGCATACCCTGAAACAAAGGTTGCTGCAGTCTAGTGCAAGAAGAGGTGATTTTCTCACATAATGTAGGTGCAGTTCTTGATGGATTTTCACAGTTGAACGCACTCTCCAGTAACAATCCGTTCCGTTGACGGCGAAATTTTGTAACAGATCGAATAACTGTGGGCCATCTTATTCAGCGTCTCTTAGAATTGTTCTGCCACCTTTTCTAAACTCGATGCACCTTCGTGAACGCTTCCGTATAAGTTGAAACAATGCTCAACTACAAATACTTTTTTTCTCCGTCAAGAAAACCATTTCCAATTGTACCTGCTCAGCACAACTTCCTTTTCATTGCTTCGAGCACGTATAGAGTTATGCCTCGTCGACAAACGCAGCCACGAGTTCTAGATGCGCGAGTTTCAGTGCTGAATAGTTTGGCGTACACTGTATTAAAATTCCAAATGTTATATAAAAAGATTCTTTTTTCTTTGTACAAAACAGCAATATTTGTACAGCTATTGCTTTGAAAAATGCCACACTGCAAGCACAGATGTACAATGAGAACATTGTATTATAGTTTTCCTCTCCTTGCAGAGTTCATTTATAAATATTCCTGATGACGCTAAAGATAACTAGAATGAGTCTCTTGCCCGACCGTGTCATCATATGTGCTGGGCTGGATCCTATGATCACAGGAAAAGTAAAAAGAATTGATTTATTTCGATATAAAAAAGAAGCTCTGCTTCTTTCACTTTATTGAAACTATAATACTATTTTGAGAATGGACGCACTAACTATTCGCCAAAGGCAAACAGGGTTGAAATTACATTCTCTATGTCTATATTTTATAGCAGTTATTTTTATGGAAGATCCCTGGATGCGATCTGAAGGGCTTAGCTTATAAAAAACTTTTTTAAAAACCTCTCTGAAATGTCTCATGAAATGATCACAAACAAATGCTATACGGTATTCTAATTATTGCATATACAAATTTTATTATAAGTGTGATACAGAAATGTTTTGTGTTAATATGCAGGCTTCTTTTTTAATTCGCTAATTTTTGTAAAAACGCCTTTTATAGCCATCTATAAAGGCCTTTTGTCAAATAAAGAATTTCTCTTTCAATTGAATTAAGAGAAGCCTGATAAAATTTTGTCATAAAATCAAATGGCATTGATGTTTTTTAAATTAAATTTTTAAAGGAAAGCTTGATAATAATCCCTTTGTAACTCTTCGGAATCGTCTGAAAAGTTTGAAAATGATCTTTGAAATATTGGGATATTTTGCAAACATCACAGTTAAAATTGTTGTCAAATTAAATAAACAATTGCAATAAGTATGATTTTATGAAAAATATTTTCTAATTTATTAACAGAATTCTAAATATTTTAAAAGAAATGCTAAACTGCTTGGATCATTTAGAAGCACTTTCTTATGCATGAAGAAGCATTCGAATTTTTAATGTTTCTCTATTTCTCAGCTCTAATATTACCTTCATATATTAAAATGATTTTTATTCTTTCAGGAAAGGACTAAAAATTCATGGTTATTTTTTTCCCATATAATTTCAATGCTTAGTTTTTATCCCGTTTATTTTTTAAAAACTGGTAATTGCCTTTTTGATCAAAAAGACCAATTATTATGATTCCCAACTGGTTACACATTCTATTATCATCACTAGAAAAATATTCTTTATATGTACGATGTACAAATTATTGCATTCAGTGGCTAAATGATGATATGAGCTATACCTTTAAAACTAAATCACTTTTTTTCTTCTTTTTAGGTAAGTGATTTCTGTGATTTTTGACATATGCATAAACTTAATGATGTGGTTGAGCTTTATGGAATCCACTCACTTTGACGAAAGCACCATTTTATTCTGATGAGAAAGTTAGAATTTTAGCACAATGTCACAGGTATGTGTCTATTATCTGAAAATAATTGCTAATCGAAAGTAAAGATTAACAATCATAAGAATAGAATCAAAATTAATCGTTAAATAATTTAATTAAGAATAAAATAAAAATTAATCATTAAACAAGAACATATTCATAATCCAGGGCTATGTATTATATTCTTAGGAAAATAATCGTTGAATAGAATGACCTATTAAGAAATAAACCGATTAAAAAAAGAAAGACATTTTGTTGCTTTAAACACAAACATTACAAATGTAATTGATTAATTAAAATAAGTAGATTCGTTGTACAAAAGGAATGCAATTTCAACTATCGTGACTGAGTGACATATTGGTGGAGGAAACAGACCTGATTGGATGAGGGGTGCCACATGAAAAAAACAAAAAGAGACAGAACACGAGCAAGGTCAGAATGCCCAGCATTTTTTGTGGCATCTTCTCACACTTTTTCTATAGAGCTACTTTCAATCCAAAAGATAAAGTGGCAGGTACTCACAGTTGTGTCTTTCGAAAGTTGAAAGGAACAATTTTCTTTGGCACGTTAATTTTTCTGCCATTTTACTTTAATATAAAGAGTAATCATCCATCAATGTTTCCGTCTTTTTCTTTCTTTATACTCATTTCAAAATGCCCTCTTAATAAAAAAAAAATATGAAAAAATGACCGATATCGTAATCCCCCCCCAAATTTAACTTGACAGGAAAAGCAGAGTTTAGGGATGTCCAATTTTTGGTTGGAGCTAGTTCGATTTAAATTTGGCCACAAAGCACTTTTGCCTATCACCTTGCTCATCAAGTTTTCTCAACTGAAAACAGTTTTCAAAATTTCATTCGGTTTTGCACAATTCTTTATAATTTTATAATAAAATGGAAGGTCTATTTTTTTCAAATAATAATGATTAAAAATATAATCATTTCTTATTTTTTTCAATGTTTGGAATAAATCGAAGAAGAAACGAAATTAATAATCTAAAATTGACCGTTAATTATGATGGTAGTCATATTCTATTTATTATACTCAAGATTTTACAGCTAAATAACTATAATTAGCTACAATCATAATTGGGAGGGGATTATATTCTAAAATAAAAAATAATTAAATTATTTTTCACTTTACTTTCTTAGAATTTAACCTTAAAAAGCAAAGTCAGTATAGATATTTTTAAAAGCGCTCTCACTTTAATGCATTAAAAAGTATGAATTTATTTCAATTACTTTTGATTTGCAATCTTTGATTTATAACAATAGGATTAGGGCAAATTTAATTAACAATTAATAATTACAACAATAAATAGATTTCTTTGTTATTTCAAATACAAAGTGGCACCATTTATATGGAGTTAGAATTTGATTAGATATTGTGTTATTTAATGAGTAAATTTTTTAAAAATCCATTTTTATAAGCACAAAACATGCCGTGGTAAATAAGAGCGTCTAATGAAGTGAATAGAAAAAAATAAGGCCAATACCCTCCAAGAGGAATTGGTCTCCCCAAAACTCTCTCGAATACTCTCTAACAAAGGTGTCTGTTAACCCAGAGAATGCCTTACTTGAGACCGGGATCGAGTAGTTTGGAAACATTAACATTAACATTTTTTCTGAATTCATAGTGTCATTCTTCTCGAATTTCTTATCGATTTGTACCGGCACGCGGTTAATTGCATCAAAATATCGAATTTCTGTTTCAGACTTCTTTTTCCCAATGACTGAAACAGAAAATTTTCACAGAACTACAATTTCAATCACAAAATCACTTATCATATTTCTTATATTTAATTTTTTAAGTTTTTGAGTTATCATGATATGACATGCTTCTGAAAATACAGATTGACAGACAATTAGCACTCTCTTTTATTTGTTGAGGAGAAAGCGACTCAAACACAAATTCCATTTTCGGATATTATACTGGTGGACATTTGCCAAGAACATATTACAATAGCCAAGATGACAACCCCAAAATGGAAGGCAGGCAGATGTAGAAATCAGCAAAAGCGCGGAAGACAATAAAATTTGTCGTCTGTTTGCAAATAATGGATTGCCGAACTTGTTCGTCGCATGGCAGCGCTGACAAGAGATATAAAAGAACGGATGCCTGCCGACCGCAGCTGTTCAATCGCAAACTTGAACGCGAATGAATCGCTCGACGAACTTGCAACTTTCGGAATGTCTGCCAGCATCAGAAGATTTTACACGCTAAAGATCGAAGAATGGTGGAAAATAATAGATGTTTCCAGATAGTTCGATAGCAGCTACAGTGTTGTTTCAAGACGCTGGAAATCCTTTCCAACAAATAGAATGTGTAGCAGACGTGATGGGGGAGAAGGTATTCATCCCTGTTGAATATAGCGCTATCGACAAAAAAAAAGAGCGGACACAGAAAGTCAATTTCTTACAGATACTGGTGAACGGAAAATTTGTCTTTAGATGTTTGTAACAACGAAAATTACATGACCGTCGTCATGTCGAGTGTATCCCATACTGCAAATGCCATCATTCCGCCCGTTTACAGGAGTGTCGTCAGCGCCAAAATCGGAAGAAAGGGGACTAGACTTTCGTGTTCTCAAACGAAAGTATGTCCGGTCTCTCGTCTAACTACCAAGGACAATTGAGCTTACGTGAGAGTTGCCTTGTACATAATCCAGCAAACACAAGAAAAGGTTCTGATATTCTTAATATAATGCTGCAGGGCCGTGCTTTCCTCATTGTGTTTTTTTAACTCGAACTATGATTGGCGAATGAGACCTTAGAGAAGTTCTGCTACCACATGTTCACATGTTCAGAGATGCTGTCGTTGATGGATTTGTTTCCATTGATGACAACGAAACATGCCATCGAATAAGAGTATCCAGAGAGCCGTGATATTCAACATCTCGAATGGCGCGCATGTTCTCCAGACATGAATGCAGTTGAAAGTGTTTAGGATGCTTTGAAGAAGAATCTCGCTGGTAAACAATGCCCTCCAATAAACAAGGACTCAATAGTGTACAGACAGAGGAATGAAATGAATTACTCTAACAGTTGATAGATAATGTGCAAAGCATACTTCAACGTGTGGCCTCTTGTATTGCCCTCTAAGCTGACCATATTCCAAATGGTCATCTTCCGCAAGAATATTGAAGACGGAAATTGGATTTTTTTTATCTATTTACGTAATTTCTCTAAAAATGACCAATTTCCTCCTTGAACACTTTTCAAACTCTTTTCGAATACAGTGCGCAATAAATTATCGTTATTGTAAAATCCTAACATTTCTGAAACTATTTTATTTCACTTTGCATCCAATCACGCTTTTATCATGTGCTGTAAAACCGCTTTATAGCATCTAAAGCGGCTTGGCAATTGTCTTATCGTGTATTAGCAGCTTATCAGGGATCCTGAAGTCATCGGAAAAATTGGCAAAGACCGCACGATTTAGTAAAATGCTGAAGTATCGGCGAAGGTAAATAGTTCGCAATTACTGTGCGTCGATGTCATGCATTGCCCTTCCCTGCCTCACCCAAAGTGCACAATTTTTTTTTCCAGAGGAGGAATGACACCTTTATTGAAGATCATGATATAAAGTGCAGGGGAATACTTTATATCATGGCTACTTTATATCATTTAAGTTTATATTTATTAAAAATTTGATTTTAACATGAATATCATATCGCATATATTGCAATCTACCCTTCAACCAGAATAGATAGATTCCACTAATTCTTAAATTTAATTTTTTGATTACAAATCTTAGCTGGAGTGAAGTAACAAAATAATATCCTAAGTAATATCCATCTTCACGCTTTCCGCGCGTTCATTACCAAAAGTTTTGCATCGATAGAAAACCATGAGAGATCATTAATTAAATGTAAATTAATTTTTATTGTTTCAATTTGTAATGATGGCTTAAAAACATAAATATTCATGTTTAAAATATAAATATATTAAAATTATTTGTTAGTTTGCTCTAGAATAATTAATTATTTTTGATTAATAATCTTTTCCTAAAACAATGAAAGAGTAATTTTTACATTTTTACTTACAAATTGCTTTTTCGTCGAGCATATTCCCAACAATTTGAATAAAATCTTACCCAGAATTTTGCTATCTATTTTGATTCCAAAAGGTCATTCTTCAAATCGGAAGTACTCGTCTGAGTTCGGAATTAATTGCGTACCAGTTTTCCTTCATGGAAGATTGAAGATTGAGATCTTCTCGCCCAAAACGCAGTTTACCTCACAAGGCCTAATTCGAAAAACATCCCCTAACAAAACTTTTTACAATTACTCATCGTTTTTTAATTTGCTCATAGCTAGCTGCCTGCGAAAACTGGTTTCTAAACACTAAATTGGCAAAGAAAATATTTTTTTTTCCGTCATCATCATCAACAGCTTGAATGAAAAGAGCCGGTTGTTTCCTCTCCCGAAACAATACAAAATCATCTGCGGAATTTTTCGCCGGCGAACAAGTGTTCGGCAGCGCCTCACGGTGGCCTTGACGACGGGCGTTGCTGAACAATGAGCTCCTTCGCGGCATTTAAAATTCTGCTTGAGACGATTCTGACTGAAAAAAATAAATGAATAAAATGAAACAAAACCGATCGGAATACACCAAAGGGAACGAGTGAGCAGTTTGTATCATGCACTGTGGTTAGTAATCGCAAAACCACGTTGTTACCCTCGTGTGCAGTTCAAGCACGTGGATTTCCACGTTGTTTTCACACGATTTATGTGTGTAGTAAATGGCACACGTGAATTTCCACGTGGTTATTACTCTATTTTTTTGTTTGCAGTAAGTTATACTCCATTGTTCCGGCATGCAGATCACCGATCTTGACCTTAAACACCGTTAAACGTAGACATAAGTGACAGTCATGAATAGACAGGTATGCGGCATGCCCCCAAACACGTGCTCACATGCGCACAACCTGACACCAAACACCGCAATTAAACTCATTTTTGTACGGGAAGAGTGGGGAAGGCCGCATGTTTATGGGTACGAAAGCGATAAATAACCTTTGAAAAAATAGGTAAGGTAATATTCGACCTTGTGTGTACTTTAAATGCACGTGGAAATCAACGTGGATTTCCGGGTGTTACAGATGCGCGGTAACACACTGCGCAGTGATGTGCTACAGTGACTCATTAGTCATGTTAAATCTGTTGACGCGCACGACACGGCGCAGGTGAGTGGAGAATTTATGTTTTACGGCATTCGACTTGTTTATGCGAAGCTGCAAATTATTCAGGGTAATTATCTGTCATAGAGATCTTGGTGATCTATTTATGAAACTTACTGCATCGCACAATAATGTCCGCACGTTTCGGACTGCATGCATGCTTACAGTCCGGGAGGATCTTCACAACTTGCTGGAAATGGGGGCCCTCTCGGGAAGCAATTACGTGAAATAGAATTCTTGTAAGTTCTATAATTACACTCTTTTTTTTTTTAAATTCATATATGCGCAATTTGTCTTTAATTTTATTTCTCAAAAAATAAGGAAATTAGTTTCAGGAGAGTTTTTTCCCCATTTTAACTGCAATGTCATTCCAATGTAATTATTTCAAACATTTTATTTTAGTTATCTACTATCGTTACTCCTTTCCAAGAATTATGTACTAACCTTGAGTTAATCTTCCTCAAATCGGTGAAATGTATCGCACGGGTATAAAATCTTTCTTATAATACATAAATCTTGGATTAGATAATTTTGAAAAAATAAAAATAATTAATCCTAATAAAGATGCAAGTGTACTCTCCTGAGCAAGAAAATATCTATTAGAAAATGAATCCATCTCTTAATCTGACCTTTACGTTCACTAAGTATTATAACAGACGAAATTGATACGATTCGATATGCCTTAATACGATTCATATATGCCATATTTAAATTGCGTTACTCATTAAACGAGCACAAAGTTAAAAATCAGATCTTTGCATCGTGATATAGCTGATGAATTCTCCCAAGTTTAAATCTTCATAATGTCGGAATTCTTTCTAAAATGTTGAAAAAGTTTAAAATTTTGAATCAAAATTCGAATTTACGAAAAAACTTATTTTTCTCACATAAGATAATATAACTAGATTAATAAGATAATATTTAAGTTATTTCATTTGAAATTTTCAAATATATAGTTATGGGAAACTATAATCTTAATTCAATCGCGATAATTAAATTGACAAAGATGAAATTATTTTTTTAAAAAAACCTTGTCTATTCAGAATATAATGAAATAAGTTACTGTTCTCTAACGAATTAAATCGAAGGCTATCAAAACTATTCAGTATTCAAGTGCATTCTGTGGTTTTAATAATTTTTCATTAAAAAATTTCCTTCTCTTAAGGAACTCATTTTCACTAAAGTTAATACTTTTGTATTACGTCATTATTCAAAAGCAGTTTGTAATTAAAAATTTCTTTAAATACGATGAATAATTTTTTTTTCAAAATCATTTCAATTATCTTCCTTGTGAATCGTCTTTACCTCACCTTCCAATCCCTTTCACAGCTACTTACCCACACTTTCACCAGCTGCTCACCATAGCTAAACATGTAATAATATTTTTCATAATTCTCCGAAGAAAGCAACCAAAGTTACAAACACTGTCAAAGAAAAGGCGTCGGCATTCAACCCGAACGTTCTTAAGATACTGACCGTGAGCCACGAACAGTGGTTATTGATGGATGCTCTGCATTCGCAACAGGAAATTCATAGCGACCCAACACAAGATTCATGGTTCCCATTAAGCAAAACATCGCAGTTGGAACGAACAAATATATGAAAACGAGTCTGGAAACTGTATCAGAACCCCTCCTTTGTACTTCAAACCGCTTGCAGAAATACGCACAGTTTTTATTCTTTTTGCCGCTTTCTTGAATGCACAGTTTACAATGAGTAAATATCGCACTCGTCGGAAACTTTGATTTTGAGGTTTGTCGAAGGAAACATTTTTGCCATTCTATTCGTACATCTGAACCGGCACGAACGGCGGCTTGAAAACGGAATAAGCGAGACGAATGCAACTTGGCACGAAATCACGCACCGAAATTGCATACCTGTATAAATTTTGCATTAAATTCGTTTTGTCCGTTTGACTATAAACATGCGGACTCCGTGTTTGAATTTTAAATGTGTTCTTGATACAAAAGTTGTCTTTTATTTTGAGTCAGATCCACCAAAGAGACCATTTGTTCTGTCCATGAATTTCTAAACAGAATAACTCAAAATCGCAACAGAACAGAAAAATTAAATTTATTGTGTATACAAGTTTGTAAGTGCGTATCAGTTCGTCTCTGGGAAAACGTTTTGTTCCAAAGGATTTTATTCAGAATTCGAGGCTCCATTTTCTTCAAGATGCGAGAAAGGACGCTTTCACTTTTTTTGATATTTGAGAAAATGAAAGCAATGCGTATATAAATAGATCGCCGCACTTGGTAGTACGATCAACGAGTGTCAATGTAACTGGAGAGAATAGACGACCCTCAACGCTCTCTAATGAAATCGTCATTCCCGTGGGCTTTCGATGAAGCAGAAATCCAAATGAAACTGGACCATCTGTCAGTTTGTATTTTTAGAAACAAGAAAGTCCATCCCAAAAGCTCATTGATGTGAAATTTTATGACCATAAGTAATGCTGTCCGAAAATTAAAAATTGTGTTTCAGATGCGTTTTGTCTCCGACTGAAAACAAACTCTGACACCGAACTACAAATGTAGTTACGAAAAATCACATACCAATTTCGATTTATTGAAACCATTTTTTTTTAAGTTATCGCGGTCACATGCTTTTAAAAAGGCTACCCGACAGACATTCAACTTGTTGGATTACGCCCAGAACTTTACAGACGTCTATGCAATAAATGCTAAGTCTGTGCTCCTCATTTTATCCATTTAGATTTCTTCGTTTTTGCACTCATCATTTCAACTTGCATTCACGTAGGTAGACAAAAAAGAGATTTCTATTAAATTTTGTAAATTTCTGTTCAAATTCCCATACCAAATTTCATTCACTTATTAGCCTAGAGCGTTTTTGAATTATGTTAATTATAGACAGACATTTTTTAAAACAGAGATTTATCAAAATCTGGAATTCGAAGCGACTGACCATTGCAACGCATTCTCTACATTTTGTATAAAAGAAAATAAAAAATAATTTTTTTTTCGCAAAGTTGTTATTTTTGTTTGTACTTTAATACTAAGAATTTACTTTTGTTAGATGCAAAAAAAATGCATTTTTACGTTAGTCAAATTTTATTTATCTTTTATTATAAACGCTGTATTTAGCTTATTCATTTGCAATCTAAAATGCTACTCATGTTATTCTTACAAAAAAAAAATCTTTCATTTAGAAGTTTCTAAAGAAACGTTTTATGACGCAGCTTGATTTGAATGAAGTACTCTTCCCTTTTGACGTCTGATAACTAAGCTAGAAAAATGGATGGTGTTTTTCTTATGCTTAAAAATGTATACCAGCATAGCCTGATTCTTTTTTTTTATCTAAAAGGAATTTTATCCTTTTTTAAAAAAAATAAATTAATTCGCATAGAAACTAGTTTTCACACATAAATACTTTATACCGAACTTCAGTTTTATTAAAGTATTTTAACATCCAATGATATCAGTTGCTTAAGATTTTGTATACTTCTTGAGAATTTCAGGCGATTTACAACAAAAAAAGAGGGAAATCAAATTAGCCAGAAAATCAATAGAATTGTGTTGAATGAGGAATTCAAACAGTTTTGGCCTCGCTGTAAAGCCTCGCTCCTTCGCCCAGTCTGCACATTTCAACACATTGCGAACTAAATCAGTATGTTAAGTAGGTTTGTTGTTCATTTGAGAGACTTTAGGGCAATGCAAATTTTTTTATCCATTTACATAATTATGATCTCGCATCATCCACATTTACACGACATTATTTAAGCAGAGATCGGTCTTTATAAGCATTGAAATAGCGAAATGACCGTTGGGAAATAAAAAAGGGCTGGAAATAGGTCTAACTCATACTATTCTAATATTTATTAACGTAGTTTTTTTTTTTTTTTTTGCAAATTTATTTATCGGGTTAAGCATTTTTTTAATCAACTGGAATGCACTGTCAGTCCAGTGCCGTGAAAGGCTTCCTTAATCGCAAATACGCCATATACTCGCGTGGGTACCTCTTCAAGAAAAGAAAGATTCATCAAGAGAATTACTATTTCCAAAATCGCATGTATTATGCCTGTAGTTGGTAGCGACATTCCCGAAGTCTAGTTTAGCTCCCATCTGCAGCACCTTCCGAGTGCAGGCTCCCGGCATTTGTGCCAGGGTGGGAAGCCTTGGGTGGTCTTCGCTGAGCTCCTCGGAAATTCGTATCTGTACATCCGATTCCTTGCTATTTCATGTAATTCATTCGCAGTATTTTCATTTATTTGTATTCATTTTGTAACTATCGTGTGACGGAATTCGATAGAAATATACAAATTTTGGTGAAAACACCGCATGCCAAATTTCATTTGTCAAGTTTAAAGCATTTTTTTGTATATCTTTGTCACAGACGGACATAATGCCAAAAATATGTTTTTCAAATTCAGGTTGATCTAAAACGTACAGATTCCTCAGAAATTTCAAATTGGGGTGGGGGGGTTGGCCGGTTTCAGTTACTTTCCTACGCGAGAAAGTAGTAAGTGAGCGTGCGGAAGCATCTGGCGCAGAACCCAACAAGAGCCGTTGATCTCTCGATGCCTCGTTCCGAGTGCATAAAGCGTCACAATCTGAATAATTCTCCCGCCTTTCTGAAATGGAGTGTCATAGTTGAAAGGATTCCGGGGCATACCCGCGCGAATTTTGAAACAAGCTATAAATCTGCATCCATAAACAGAGTCGTAAACAGCGGCACTTGTCTCGTTAAGAGCTCCCAATGTAGGTTACACGATTCGCTGGCTTCTTGCGCTTATGAAAGCGGAGAGAATGACCCGTTGCAAATGCCGCGCATATTATTAGGCTTAACCTCTACTTTTAGGCATTAAATGGAACCTTGAGCTTTGATTTAGTACTTGCTTTGTAATTTAGAATGGCGCGGAAAAGCGTGCGCGTATGCTGAAACAAAGCGCTAATCGGCGCAAACATTAAACAAATATTGTAGAAAATGAAGTCGCGCCGAAGTCTTTTTGCTGTTGGACAACGAGCTTGAAATATAAGTTAAGATTAAGGTATTTTTTTAATTAAAGTCATCACTTCAGTGGCGTAGCGAAAGTAAATGTTTAATGATTTTTTCCGCCACTTTTCATCAGTGGCGTGGCAAGTTCATTATTTGGTTTTAGAAAGTGACATAAACATTGATGTTTTGTCTCCAAATTATTTCGTAAGGTTGGCTTTTGGCACTCCCCGTTCCTCCTTCTGAGGAGACGTCTTGGAAAGTATTTCTTCTCGATGGATTTAATCTACCTCAGGGCTTGATGCATTTACTGCGGAAACTCGCAATTCCATTCCACGACCAAATCCGTTCAAGTTCATGCAATGCGCATCATATGCGCGAAGACGTACTGGTTTTGAATTTCACTCCTTCTAAAAAGAAACCGGTGAAATCCGTTTCCCTAAAACTTTCTAGCATATTCTCTACTAAAGAGGTCATATCCCCACCATCCCTTACAAAAAATGTGTGGCCCATCTATAAGGATGACAACGCCTTAGATGTCATTGATGTGCAATAATTATGGAATTTTAAACTTTGGCTTGAATATAATATCTTTACTAAATTTATCGTGTGATCCTTGGGGAGTTTTTTTTGGGGGGGGGGGGGGGTTAAACCTTAGCATATGGTCAATAGTATTCGAAAATCCAAATTGTGTTATAGACAGTTTTTCCCAAAAGAATGAAATCGAAATTTGACTCAAAGCTACACTTGCAGTTACAAAAACACATATCCAATTGAACATATTTAAGTCATTGCCTATTTTGTTTTGTTTTGTTTTCATGCATTTAAAAGCATAGACTGGCTGATGGGCAACTCCTCGTTGGGCTTGGTTCAAAATTTAATAGGGGTCTGCGCAACAGAGTACAAATCTGTGCACCGAACCTTATTTATCTGACTCTCTTCGCTTTTGCAATTATCGTATAACATTTGAACAAGCGAACAGACTTACACAAAGTTTTTAAAAAATACAAATTTGGTATAAAGATTGTATACCAAATTTTATTACTCTAATTCAAATCGTATTTGAGTCGCAGACAGACAAGCATAATGCAAAAAGAGTGTTTTCTGAGCTCAGTTAGCTCTGAAACCTGAAAATCGGCCAAAATCTTGACTTTGAATTTTTTTATCAACTACAATACTGTTTTTATATTTTATACTTAGTGTACGAAAAAGCATAAATAAAGACGTTAGCTTACTCATAACTGGACATTTCTAAGAAGAGTTGGAGGCTTGACATATTACGATATTTATCAAAACGTCAGTGACTCATTAAATGAGACATTTTGATATACTTCTGCTAAAAATTCGTATGCGTAATTTCTTTAACATCTTACGTTCTTTTGTCTAAATAGAAAAAAAGAATGACACCGAGCTGATAATTTAGATGCTGTGTTTAATTTGTGACGCAACTCGTTAGTTTCGGGAGTTTGTGAATAAGTTTTATTTGCACTTGAACATTTGAATATTAAGTAGCTTTGTTATCTTAAATTATGTATTTTATACGACTCATTTCATTCAACTTTATACGAGCTCAATTCGAAATCATTTACAAGAGAACTGGTTTTTACTGTAATAAATTGACTCAAGATACAAAGTTTTGAAAAGGGATAGTTCTCAAAAATCGAACTAAATTATTCAAAGAGTTGTGAAATTTCAGTCCACAATAAATGTGTAAAAATTGGGAGACATTTTTACAGGGTTACCACTTTAAATATTTCGATATAAATTTATTATATTAAAAACAATTTCGCTCGAACTTCTTGTAAAAATGACCCATTCTCTAGTTTAAAATTATTTTCTATTTCTCGGTTATTAATTTAAATTTCTGAGAACATTGATAAAGCCGATATGTTGAATATAATTACAATTAAAAGCTTGATGTTAGCATTATTCCAAGAAGTTTTTTTAATGCCTTAAGGTATCCGACTACGTTAAAAACACTGGTTTTCGACCACTTTGGTGAAATGTTTTTTATTACTATTTCTTGTTGTTAAGACTTTCCTCTTTCCAAAACAGTTTATCTTTTGTCTCTAAGTAATTTAGAAAAAAAGTTATCGTGATTATAATATACTTTACCAAAACAAAATAAAACGGGAAGTGACATTCTGAAACTAAAAATAGCCTTCATTTTGCCAAATTTTGATATTTTCTTTTGATTTTACTTTATAAAATAGTTTTATTTTATCTTGCTGGAGACAAGCTATACATTTTTAACGCATAATTTCCTTATTTCTTTGAAAAAATTGGAAACATTTCATTACTATTCATTTACTGTTTCTGTTTACAATCTTGTGCTTGCTTTTCTAATTTTATTTTTCTTTTTTAAAAGACCAAAATATTAATTTTCTTGAAAATTTTTACAATTTTAAACGCTTTTATAATGGGTCGCCAAAAAAAATTATCGCTCAAAGAAGAGGAAATTTTCCTGAAATATGTAAAATTCTGGATATTCTAAAAACGGCACTGAAAGTGAAATTCCAACTAATTCTACTGATCTTACAACATTAAGTTCTTCAAAACTCAGGGGTAACAACTATGTTAACATTCCAGGATAAATCAGCAGGACTTTTACTGCATATAATAAACAAATTTAAACCCGTTTATAAAATTATGTGGACAGGAATTACAGCGTAGAAGTTTACATGGAAAAACGTAAAATGCCAATGAGAGTTTCAATGGCATGTTATGAAACTTTCTACCGAAAGAGCATTTTGTTGAGTTGCAAACTATACAATTAGGTTCATTTATAACTGTGCTTCAATTTAATGATGGTATAAAAGGTCTTCTAGAAATTTTAAACATTTTAAAATTGAGTGCAGGGAATAATATGCGAATTAATAATTCTAAAAGACATTCACTAACACAACTAAAAACTCAAAGAAAAACATTTCCTAGCCTCCGAAAGAAAAAACCTGAATTATTGAAGAAAAGAAAGGTCTGAAATATCATACAGGGGAGTTTTAAACAAATTTAATAAGAGGAACCATATTTTCAAACTAAAATTTGTTTTTAACTTCCATTTTCTCAATTTTAATTTTTGTGAAAATCCTCCACCGTTAACATGATATCTCAAAAACTATTAGAGGTATTTACATAAAAATTGCAGCGTGTGTTTCAAATAATATGGGTAATGAAATGAACCAAAAGTTTTATTGTGAAATTTGTGAAATTTTGGTGAAATACTTTTTCATTTATAGGTGTTTTTAGAAAAATTAAGTTATGAATTTATGGGGAAAATGCATATATACATATATTTTTACCCATAACTTTTTTGCATATGATTATTTTTCTTATATTTTGGTTCATCTCATTCATCAATACTTTCTATAACCTGTGTACAAAGAAAAATAGAATTGTTGCAATACAATTTTGTGTAGAAAGTTAGCCGTTTTGGTTCAATTTCCTTAAATTTTACTAAAAAATTTCCTATTTCTCAAAATATATTTTCACATATTTTTTGTATTTATGGTGTTTATTATTGACAATACATCAGAAAACTATAAATAGTTTTTAAAAAATCCAATATTTCAAAAAATTTTCTTCGAACGTAGTCGAATACCTTAAAATGTGGGGCCATCCTATTCAGTAAAATAATTTTTAAAACTTTCTTAAAATTTCGAAATTTATTAATTGTTAGCATTTTACCTGTTAAAGAATATCAGTTTATCTATCGAAATATCTATTTTTATAATTTAAACTCTTAGAAAAAAAATATATAAAAAATGCTTATTTGGCTTGGAATGACAATTACATTTTACTTATATAAATAGCATTTTTTTTTCTATGCCAATTCAGGCAAAGAAACCAAAATTCAATTTTTTACATTTTTTTTTAATATTAGCATAATTTTTTTTAGATATTGGGATATGAATCGACCGAAAGATTTTCTGCATATTAAAACCAAAAATTCTTTATTCCTGATGTATAATTCAGTAAATTTCAGATACATTGTTTTGTCTCTAGTACAAATATGGTTTTTTTAAATGTAAGTTTCTTGCAACATTTGAACCATAGTGAAATTTGAGAATATTATTTTTTTAAACTTGCATTAGAAAATTTGTAATCCTAATAGGCACTAGAACCTTCTAGTTCAGAGATTTTTTCGTTAGAACTCTGGATATATTTCATTCACAAATAGTTCAGGACATAACTAACAAATGTTATTAAATAAAAAAATGGGAAGAAAAATGTAAAGGGAACTAATAATTGAATAATAATAATCCGCTAGGAGTATGATATCAAATACTTTAAAATATTATGCAAAAAAATGATGAAAAAACTAAAAACTAAATGACTAAAAACTAACGCACTGAATGGCAGCCAACTGGTGATGGATTTCTTTCGAATTCAGTTCTCTTCCCTCCGTATACAGCAAAATCGAATCATTTCTGTCCCCCCCCCCCTCTCAGCAGGTTTCTCTTGCTCATCCTTATTCTAATCTGCAAAGTTCGTAAATCCCAGCTGGACGCCTCTTGGAAGGCTACTGGGTGGGGGTAAATTTTCTGATGCCTCAGTGATTGTGACTTCGATTTGCTGGGGGGAAAACTTCCAGCAGAAGCAACAAATTGAATAACAAAAGGGATTGCTTTCCTTCAGTGGCAGATTTCCGATTAGGCAGACTCGACAGCTATTTAGGACAGCAAGACTAGGGGGTGGGGACCACAAGCGGGTAAATTATAAAATTTTATTTTTCTAATTACCAAAAATGAGTTAAGTAGCAATAACTAAATTTTACAAATTATGAAATATTTGAATAATATTAAATTCTTTCGAGGTTAATAAATTAGGCTGTTTTATGCCTCCTAGCAATCATTTGCCGCGGTGGTCTTGTAGTAAAATTTCGATTTCGGGACCGGAGGACTCCATATACAAATATCGATTCCATTGAAGAACCAACGTGTAAGGGGACTGCTACGCATTAAATTCATTGATGGCACATGTTCTCATGTTTGTGTGATGTGGAAGTTAGGACAAAGACATACCAGATAGAGGGCCATCCTCGTCATTTGACCAATGAATGAGAACTAGATCCGTCCCAAAATAGCCCTAATGGTGCTCTAAAACTAATTAAACTTGCAATCAGTTAGTTATAAGAATATTCGTAACTTCGAACATTTGCTTCAATCTTACAAATGCGGTTGCTGGACAGTCGGGATTCCTACTCAATAAATTAAATCTATGGTCACTAAATTAATAAGATGATAAATATTAGGCTGAAATCGATTCTTAACGCGTCGGAAACATGTCAAAATAGGAAATTAAATTGACTGCCTTATTAAAATCGGAACCTCATTCTGCCCGCTGCTTCTACTTAATACGAATCTCCCTTTAACTCTCCAACTATTATAATTTTATTAATGAAACGACCACAACATGAAGCTTAGTGAGCTGTTCAGCTAGAAAAATAGATTCATGTCTGGCATTTCTCTTTCTGTACAGCAATGCCCATAATTTAATACAGAAATTCAATTTATCATGATCCAGATGATTGTGTTTTTGATTTATTACCTTAAATTTGATAGAGGCAGACGAAGAAACGTATTTTCTATAATTTGATTTCAGCCAGAATTCTATAGGATTCTGCAAAGATGGAAGGAAAATAGACAACTCGCCAAATTTCATGTATATAGCTCTATGTGCTTTAGAATGACGATGCCCATGGACCAATAGAAGTTTCAACCCTTTAATAAATTCATACGAAAATTTGATGCAAATATGATGATTAAACTGCATGCAAGTTTAATCTTTCATGCCGCTGCATATTTGAATTACCATATTCATACATTTTACGATTACTCTATTTACGATTCGTTAAAATTGCCCTAATAAATGGCATTTTTTTCTTGTGACAAATATGCATCAAGTTTTTCGAGTTGTATCAAATACATAAAAATTGGATTTTCTACGCATATCTGAAATAAGCAAATTCATCAAAATCCGTTGGTCGAACCGATTACTACAATAACGCCTTGATAATGACGAGCCCCTCCTATCCTCAGGCACAGCTCAAACCGAGCCGTTGGTCCGATCAACAAAATGTCCATTCAAATAACGTGAAGCACCCAAGAATAGGTCCCCATCTTTTTTGTCAATAGCCGTTATGTTCAAAATGTAACACGATCCATATTTCAAATGGTGTGGTCTTTTCTTCGTTCAAGAAATATCTTTCCCTACCTCAACATTCTTCAACTAAATAACACAGACCGCGAGCCAGATAAGACATACATAAAACAAATTAAATCAATTTTATGAATTGATTGGACAGAAAATTCCAATGAAAAAGCAGTGGCTAATTTTACTATAAAGGATATTTTCAGTCATTGTTTTGAGTTCACATATACTTCTATTGAGAAAAAAATTAACATTTAGAGCACGTCACCATTTTTTAAATACTCAAAAGAACTTAAAGAATGAGTGCATTGTATAATAAATCTGCTTATGACTTAAGGTTTCGATAAACCGATTTGAATCTCAAATTTAAAGGTTATAAAGTTTACTCTCCGGACAAAAGTAGGTTTCGAAAAATACATTTTAAAATTCCATACAATCTCCCCAATATCTCGTTCTACCACAGACGTTTCTCAGATTTATTAGTCACGCTTGGGTAAATTTCTGGTAAATTTTACAAATAAGATTTTTTTAATAACTTAAAAATACGAAAGCGGATTTTCATTCATAATTTATTGCATGCGCGCTTAAGATATCAGAAGATAACTGTATTGACATATATATGGAAACATCAAAAACGACAAATAGAAAATCACTCGTGAAATGTGCAAAATGTTATGTGTTTTTGAATAAAAGCGAAAGATAACGACTATTTATTCTCAATTTTTTCAAAATTATTCTCAAAGAAATGATATGAGAAGGAAGGAAATATTGAGACAATGACTTTGATTTGTTTGCTTTGAAATGCAAAATCAATTTCCAGTTTCACTTGTACAGTGATTCGTTTATTTATTTATTTGACTTGATCATTTTATCCTTCTTTCCTGATCTGAAGTAATGGATCTATTTTAATCACGGTCCTGCCTTTTACGCAGAATGACGAGAGAAAATGCATCCCTTTGAATAAATATTAAGACTGTTATAAAGCTCATTCCTTTACTTACAAGGGCTTTCACTTTTTATTTCTAAACTGTTTTAGCCGTCATACACTCTTATATCCTGCACGGACGGCTAAGCCTTTCGCAAAACTGGAGAACTCTCAACTGCATGAGTGCGCAAATATAATCCTTAATTTTGCTCGTGATATCTAACTAACACTAACCTAACATAAACGCTTAAATGTCTATTAAATATATATATATTAAAATGATTATTAAATATATATTTGTTAGATTGATTAATAAATAAATGTTAGGATGTCTATATTTATTAAATATGTATTAAAATGACTATTAAATGTAAATTTTAAATGCTTATTCAATTCCAATAGATTCGTTTTTTTTACATTTCATCACCTAAAAACAATACTGTCTGCAGTAATAATTTTAACATATAAAACAACATCTTATATACTTTATAACAAATATTATGATTAATATCATTTTATCATAATATGTCATAAGGATAGAATTTTTTTTTTTTTTTTGCATCTGAAAAGGCTCCATTATGTAGTTCGATGCTTTTTTAAATCACCGTTGCCACGCGCCTCGCTCTTTTAAAATGCGCTTTGGATAAATGCCCGATATTCTAAATCTGCTGTGAAGCTATTTTAATTTTGTTTTATTCGTAGCCAAAGGGATTGTTTATTAAGCTCGTGCCCGCCTGATTTCGCTATTGAGATCCGGAGCTTCACGACGCACGATTATAGCATTAGGTTTTCACAAAGAGGTGCGGTTGCGCACCACACACTGCAATTAAGATTCATTCCCAAAAGCAGCTACCACGATCTAAAAGGATCGTGGTGGGGACATTTTATTTAAATGCAGTCAAATGGTAGATCTACAGTTTATGTACGTGGATTGAGAATACAATAGCTCCTGCTTTGAGTTTAATTCAAGAAAAATCATGTCTAATAAATGTTATCTCACATTACCTTTTCGTTACATACTACTCAAATCGTAATGGTGATAAAGAATTGAAATTCGCGATTGTGATAAAGAACTCCGGCACCAGTCGATTTGCAAATGCGTGCTCCTATTCTTGTGATAAAAATGGATTCGGGACCGATCCGGATGACACAGACAAAGATGTTTCATGCAGAAGTAAATAAATAAATTGCAGCTATGCTAATTTCGGCTCGGTGTATTTTTCTAGGTTAAAAGGTCGTGAGGATAATTTTCGCACTGCAAAAAATAAAAAATAAAAAGAAATAAAGAAAGAAATAAAATAAACCCACGAGCAATTTACTTTGCGTATTTGAATAGCTTTCTCGAATTAATGCGTGACGAGCCTGCATAGTTTGAAGTAGTACCTTCTTCTTGAGTACAGCCGACCACCCCGCCACCACTAAACGTAGAAGTATCGACAGGAGTTGTTGTGGCCGACTACGGTTTTCAGCAATGTCCATTCTTACATCGACCGAATCTGTAGGTAGTTAGTACCTGAAGGAAAACTATGAGCAAGCAAACTATAAGACTTTTTGTACCTCGGCGGCTGAACAGCGAGTGAGTGCTGATTTTTATGCATTTTGACTGCATGACTGAGAGCTGGTGGTAACCGAATCTTGCGCATCCCACGTGGCGTACATCAAATCTTAATGGCGCATTTCAACTCGCTGATTTGTGAATCTGCCGTTCATAGAAAAATGAACCAGTCAAACTGAATAATGTCACTTTTTATGGCGCGGTTGTGTCAATTCAGCGATGTCTTGAAACCAAAATCCAAACAAGAATCAACTAGTTTTTGGATGGATTCTTTCAGGGAGACGGTCTCACGCATTCGCTCTCGTGCCTTCATTACCTGAAGAATTTCACACAGTTAGTTTCTCTGATATTAATCCTTAAAGCACAAAATCGTAACAGGTTGAACAGTAAAGTTCTGTTAAACCGTTTAAATTTAAAATCGCCTCCCGTGTAGCAACGAAAGCAACGTGCGTCAATATAAAGGGTCGATGGCTACTAATTGTCTCTAGGAAAGTGGTTTTCGTGTTGTTACTTATGGCCCTTTACGAGCCCTCTAACAGTTATCTGAAAGCGATTTAAGCCCGAATGAGCGTCTCTTGTTTTTTCAGTAGCGCCAACTAGGACCAAGAGTACGACTTAGCTAGTTCATACATCACATTCGCTTGCACGACACCTTTTTTACAAGGGTGGGGGCTTATTCATACCACGATTACATTTGAAGAGCTTTTTAAATTAACGGAGCGGCCTAAAATAAAAATGAACAGTAACAAAATAAATACATCTTAATCAAATGAAGCACTTGGGAGTTGCTGGGGACAACAAATTCACATTTTAGAAAGAAAGATAAGAAAAAAAAGATGGATTAACATATAAACTAGAGTGAGCTGTTGATAAATTTTATAGAAAAAGGGAATATCATCTAAGGAGAATCGACACTGAAACCAATGAACTCCTTGTTCTTTTCAGATATAGAACGTGGTAACAAAGACCAATTTTGTGTGTGTGTGATATAAATTTCGTGAAACGGCCTTAACGATTTGGATCAAATATCATATTTAGATAAGGTGTGTTTTTTTTTAAAGTTTATCTGAATGGGTGTCTTTACTGAAAAAAAACGAGATTTTACACAAAAAAGAAAAAAAAAACATTTCTTTATAACTTTTAGTCTTTTTCTGTATGTTTTCATGCTGACAATACCATGCAGCGTGACCTCGTTGATTTCTGTGATACTTGCATTGTTGCCATATAATATCCTATCGGTACTTCAAAATTTTGTGAGTTGGCACAAAAAGTCATTGTCTGAATACGAATACGTTCGGCTCACACCCAATAGCCGCAATTATTCTATTAACTAATTTGAATAACAAGTTACACTGTCTTTGTGATTTTTTTTTATTTAAATGACCAGCTCTAGTGTAGATAAGATTCAAAAATATTCATATGTAATCAGTTTGTGTTTCGTATCTAAATATTTTCTCCAGAAAAAAATTGTTGAGTGAAGTTCGGTTTTCAAAGTACACTCAAGAAAATCGAAGACTCGCTAAATGCAATCCAAACGAACTAAGTGCATTCATGATAGTTTTATCTAATCCAATTTTTATTTAATATTCTCCTATCATTATAATTTAAAAATGCATTTCTACCGAAGCCCTTCCAGTGAGCCTTATATTTGGCCAATGGATTTCAGAGCAGTGGAAAGGGTCACCGAATTTACTAATAATGAGGTGAGAACAGGAAACCAATGTTTCAGCAGTAAAGATTATGAGACGTATTTTGACAAGTTCGAACAACATCCTGCAGATTAATCATGGCTATCAAATAATAATTCTAAAAATAGATGGAATAGAAATTTTTACATATTGTTTGAAAGATGATAAAAATAAATAGGAACTGCAATAGTAGTTACACTATGAAAAAAGTCTTACTATTATGAGAAAAAAATACCGATAAAATACTTATGGATTCATTGAAAATATGTCATCGCGCCTCGAAGAATGTGCCAGTTCCTGCCATCGTCCACTGTGACGGACGGGTTGGGTTGGAGAGAGCAATCGGACCCAATGAGACTGCCAGCATTATTCCGGTTGGGCGGTGCAGTTGGCTGTACACAAGAAGTAAAAGCAACGAAGTGAGGAAGTTTCAAACATTCAAAAAACAAAAGGGATCGATTAAAAAGTTCAATTAGAAAACACATGATATAATGTAATTTAAAAAAACATTAAAAAATTGCTTGGAATTAACTGTAAAATTTCTGTGATATTTGTGATAAAAATTATGATCTCTCCGTGATTTGAATGGGAAACGTTCTTCCACAATAGGGAGTGTTTTTTTTCTCCTGTATTAGCATACAGTTCTTCCAATTTAAGTAATGGCAAAGCGAAATCTAATTAAACTCTTTACAAGCCATAGAACTAATTTTATGAAATCTATTTCCGGTCCTCAGTGACGTGGTAGTAGAGGTTAACGTTGTAGACCCGATTCCACCGAAGAGCCGTCGTATAAGTGGCTCTAGTGCAGGTTCAGAACGATGGGGTTCAACGTCCACCTGCTGAGGTAATGTGGAAGTTTGGAGAGGAGTTGTCAGCTTAGATATCGCCCTTGTCACCTGACCGCAGTTCAAAATTACGTGGTCCGTCCAATAATAGCCCTAGTGTTGATTTAAAACGAGGCGTTAATATAACTAAGCAAAACTAAGTCCGGTCTTTCATCTCTGACCCCCAAGAAATCAGGGGAGGGAATGGCGGAAGGAGCGCGAAATGAAGTTATCTTTGCCTCTACTTTAAAAACCAGCGGGGGGGGGGAAGATTCTTGCTTGATGACAGAAAATTCTTCATTGACGATCGGGAGCTTATTTTAAAAGACGTGAAAGAATTTATACACTAAAGTGATCAGATTGTCTGAGATTCAATGTAGGAAAATCCAGACGCTAGAATGAATCAATTTTTTTTTTCCAAACAGAGCCAGAATTCATATCTATCCCAACAAATCCAGAAAATCTGGTCCCTCTAACTATACATCTCGCTCGCCTGACAAAAATGGAGTGACATGCACAGAGATTGATGTAAAATTGATTTACATTAGTAGTTTCAATGCCGGAAATGAAAATAACGTATAGATAACTATGAAATTTAAGTATTGTTTTTATTTTCCCAGATATTTTGGATCAGGTTTGCTGTGTTTTGGTCTATCCTTTTTCTCCCTCTATAAAATTCTCCCTCTACAAAAAATTATAAATTAAAATTAAATTCCGAATTTCCACGTTATTAGGGTTTTCGAAAATGCGAGAGTTTGAATTTTGAAAAATTGCTAAAAAAGGAAAAATTACAAAAAAATTCTTAAAATACTTTAAATAAATTCTTAAAAATTTAAATGAAAGCTGAAATGGAAAAATGGTTGCAAAACTGGTATGTCTTTGATAAAAAAAATACTAATGAATGATAATCATAGAATGATGACGCTGTAAAAAGATGATGAATCAAGTTGCTGTATAATAGACAATATAAATTTAATTCTGAAATAAAACATCAACTTGAATATTTTTTTAGAAAAAATATTAGTTCATAATATTTTATTTCTATTATCTCGCGTTGGTTCACTTATTATCTAATTCATTATTAATTATTTTGCTAAGCGAATTGCGTGAAGCATGGAAAAAAAAAGTAGGACTTCAAGTGACAAGAAGAGGAATAACTCGGAGTGCAGAATTATCAATCTGCAGCTCGCATCCGCGAGGTTGTCTATGACTGGCAGATCGCATTGGCAGCGCCTGGAGGTGCGTAAACACTCTCGGGATTAATGGTGCTGGACAATGCTCTGATATGGCTTAATTGCATATGAGAGGGACTGAATAAACTTCTATGCGTCCTAAATAGACCAATTAAGTGACAAATGCCTTTTAAAAATTGGAAAAAAAATCTTTTTATTGGCTAAAAATAGATAAAGCGAGTCTTTTAGTTAGATCAAATATTTGCTTAAAATTTCGCAGATGGCTGAAGAAATATGTTGCCTAGTTTTTGAAATAAAAAAATAATCTTTTCTATCCTCTCTTTAAATATCGGGGTTAACTTATAAATTTCAAATTGACCTCATTTTTTTTTGGGGGGGGGGGGTATTGTAAAGCATTAAAAGAGCTGTAAAATATTTTTTAATGAATATATTGCATATTAAGAAATACGTAGCGACACATATACAGAAATTAATAATACCAAATTTGAACAAAAAATATACATAAGATTTTAATTTGATTTTTTTTTCGCTAGAAAATTCTACCAAAGATTAGAATTTCAGAAAGTAGTGTTTAAAGATGTGAAATAGTATTAAAACGAATATAAAGGCAAATATGAAAATCGGTCTACCAAAAAAATAGATTTAAAAACCGGATTCAAATGGCTTTATAAAGAAAAACTGCTAAAAATAAGGACGTTTAAAAGCAGTTCCCCACCTTCACTGAAACTCGGTGTGCAGTGACAAACTGTAGCATTTTTCTTCCCGTCTCGCGCATTTTTAAGGGAGGGTAAAGAAATATCCGTTTTGTGCGAGCTGCATTCAGCGTTGTATCCCATTCCAACTTTTTATTGACCGTTGTGCAAAAAAGTATGCTAGAATTGATATCCGATTTTTGCCGTCTTTCCTTTGCGCTCTGGGACTCAACGCAAAGATGGGGCCCTTTTTAATAAAAGCACTCACCTGTTGCAGGATTTACTGAAAAAAAAAACATCTATTGTATATTTAAAGGGCGCTCTTAGTGTTATCTGTGTGTTATCAAAATGTAGATTTTCATTTTTAAAGACTGGAAAGTTTTATCATAAGAACTACTAATGCAGATTTCTTGAATGCATAATTGTAATGCTTTAAAAGAAATTCAGTTTTCGTAATGTTGCATATTAGAAAATAATGCCACTGCATCAGAAATCTTAAGAGGAAAAATACCACTGAAAATCAATTTTTTCATATAGATAGATAGATAGAATGTTTTTAAAAATTTTCACTTAGCTCTGGAGTTATAGTTGAATGAAAAAATGAAAAGAAACAACTTTAATTCTATTTCAAAATTGAAATATTTAATAAGTATTTACCATTGTTAAAAAGGAAACAATGAAACACCTTAGTTGTATTCAATTCGAAAAAAATGAAACAGAACGACGTTAATAGGCTTTTAGAAATGAAACGCTGTTGAGGGGATCCTCGTTTATTTCCACTTGTATTAATTATAAGCTCTAATATATTCATTTGTTCGAGCCACTGATCCATTTTTCGCATTTCAATTTCATCATAATGCCAACAGTATTGGAAATCTCGATTCTTTTTCCTTCTCATCTCGCTTTGAACCAATAGATTATCTATAAATCAAAGTAGGTTGAAAAAATTCATTTACTAACGTTAAGGCCATCATAAATAAATTCATCAATAAGTCGAAAGCCAGTTCTTTTTTCTTTTTTTTTTTTTTGATTTAGTATTTTTCAACTTTGTTTTATACTTATTTGTCCTTCAAGCAATAAACTATTATCAATTAGAGTTAGTTGCCTCTGGCAGTATTAATACAATAGTTACCTTGAAACATACAAAATACTCCTTCTCCTGTTTTAATTTAGATGCATCTGACAGTAATATGTTAGATTTAATGGTCTAAGGTAGCGTTAATTAATAAGATTTATCTTATCTTTATTTATCTTTATTTGTATATTTTTCTAACAAAAATTTGCTTTTAAAGCTGCATTGCTTGAAAATTGCTTCAATGTGGAGTCAAAGCTTCTTCTTGCTTCTCGCATCTCCATGAAAAATCTTTGGAATCGCTCGTGAGGAATACATTATTCATAAAATCACTTTCAGCTGGCTTCTTCTCGCTATTGCCAATTTGCTTTGAAAATCGGTATTTACTTGAGTGACGCCGTTGACGTTACTTGATGACGTCACGAAAGAATGCAAATAAAAAGTGTGCCACCAGGTATCCTGTCCTTCAAATTAACGCATTTTCTTAAAACAAGACATTGTTTTAAGAGGAGGGAGAAATTTTACTGACGTCACTTCCGTTATCCGGTTACCTTGATTACAAAAATTTTGCCCTGTCGGTTATGTGAGGAAGACACGCCCAACGGATAAGACGAATCAAACCATTTCAAGAGCATTATGAGAGCTTTCGACGGGCGTTGGGCACCCAAACGAGTTTGAAGCCCGCTCCAGACTCGACACCAACCGCGTGGACTGAATTTGAGAAAAAGCTGATGTTGACATTTTAGGAAGGGGATGCATTGAAATGGGATCTTTATTGGTCTTAGTCAAAAGTCTTAAAAGAGCAAGTCCGGCTGAATGTTTACATATGAAGTTTCAGAACAATTTTATTATCAAGAAAAAGCTTGAGATTTGAATGCTTAGAAAAGATGATGAATGATTTAATTTGAATGGAACACATTTAGAGGTTTTTTAATACGATATAAAATGTCGTTATAGGCCCAATTCCATTTCATTTAAGAATTCGTTTCAATTCATCTTTTCAAATTAGACTATACGAAGAATTTGTTTTTCTGAATTGCATCAACCTGTGAACGCAATAAACGAAGGAAGTAGCTTGGAAATATGAAATTTACTATTGAGTATTTACTCCAAAATCGTTGAATATTATCCACGTTTGTATAAAATTCGTCTAAGAGAGCTCTGTTAGCCATTTCTTGTAAACATTATAACCTTAAGACAGACAAAAAAATATATGTGGCTCTGATTCGAAACTTAGATATTCAAATTTTGGTTTCATTACGGAAGTGGATTGATCTGTGGTTTTGTCTACTTGCATCAGCAGAACTTTTCAACCAGTTCTCTACTTGTATTTCTCTGCCTGTCTACCGGTGGTGGTTGCCCTCCCAACACTTTCTCATACACTCCCTACTCAAGACAAATTTGTTTTGGACATGTTTTCCTCAACCAACTGAAACCGAAATTTGACACAAAACTACATTTGCGTTCACAAAATCACACACCGAAACTGATGTGTTTTTAAGTCATTGCATTTTTGATTAATCGCGTTTTCTATGTTTCTGAAAGTATGGATCAACAAACAATCGCCCTTTGTTAGATTTGACTCAAAATTTGATAGAGGCCTAGCAACAGACGTTAAATCTGTGGGACAAACTTTATTCCCCCTGACCTTCTTCGTTTGGTAGCTGCCGTGTTTGTTGGCATTCGAACAGTCAGACAGATGCATTTTTTCCTCATTTGACAGATGCCTACAAATTTAATACTGAGACTTTCTACCGAATTTCATCCATCTAGCAAAAAAGTTTGAGTGTTCATTGTTACAGACATGCAGGCATTTTCCTAAAATGTGTTTTTCGAACTCACGGAGATTTAAAGCGTTGAGATTATTCGTCAAAATCATGAAGTCGAATTTTTCGACGATCGCTGTGCTTTCCCTATACTTTGATGTTTGAAAAAATAAAAACACAACAACTTCAACTAGTTTAGCTTGGCGACCCAATCCGTAATCGCGTTATTAGATGCATACCGTGCCCGATGAGTCGCGAGCACTCCAAGTGCCAGCTCGGTTTTCTTTGTTAGGAAGGCGGACAGCTTCCACAGAGATACCAACTCTTATAAGAACAAATGTCCAGAATGCTTCTTATATTATGAGAGCAAGCGGGAGAATCAAAAGGAAGAAAACCTTTCAATAGTTTCAAAATGTATTCGGATCTTATTTAGTAAGGGAATGGGAATAATTGTGGGCATCAAAGTGTTTCTCCTATTCTTAGTTTGAACTGTAATCAACTAAAACCGACATCGGCATAAAATGACCCATATATTGATACAAAATGCCCTGCCCTGCAAAGGACTTTCTGAATTTAAAATTAAATAATATATTAACGAAGTGGATAGAAGAAAGAATTTATTGTTTCTAAATATAAATATATCTATAAAGATCTCGTAGCATTTTGAACTATTGCCGTCAAATCCAGCTGTGTACTATAATCTCAGTATGCGGTCCAATAAAAAAAGGGCCATCTTGCAATCAATTTTCTACGCGCATTTTTCAAAATGCAGAAATGGAGCAAACGAAGAATGAAATTTTCTGTCAGTCTTTGTTGCATATCAATGGAAATGGATGCACACAACTCAGATTTTAAATATTCAGACTCATCTGGAAATGCGGTATTGTGAAGGGAAAATGTCACCTTCCACGAATCCGCAAGGCAGCAGATGGCCACTCAGTGTCTCGACCTGGGAATGCATAGTAATTCAAAACGAAGATTTATAAGTAAGATTCATAAAAAAGTGCTTGATAAATGCAATAATATTTGATATTTTCTCACAAAAAAAAATTCTGAACAGAATTTAATAATCCCTTTGTGACAATAGCCTACTGCGTCACCTCTCGTTAAAATTTTAATTAAATTTGATTTTTTTGTAGCAGATTTTTATGGTTTTTAAAATGAACATTTTTATTAATTGAAAATCTTATAAAAATCTTGAAAAACTTTCCTATTGAGAATCTATTATCCACGGAGTAACTGGGTACCAAAGATCTAGCTTCGATAACTCCAAGTCCAGCAGGTCTGTCTGATAAATTATCGCACCTTTCTTTTTTGTATAGTTTTTACATCGTCGTTTATAAAATGTATTCAACCTGTATTCATTACCCTTTTGAAGAGACTGTCAAAAATAACAGAAATAGGATAAAAATTATTCCTTGATTAAAAGCTACGACTTAATAATGCATCTCTCGTACACACAAACCGTTTGTTTTGAATTTGTATCCGATACATAGTTACAAAGTATCATTCGAAATTTCAAAATATTGGCATCTGTACATCAGATTGACACAGCCACCAGTATATTTAAATTATCATGCGTAATGTTGCTTCCCTTTCTTAATTTTTTGATTTTCTTAATTTTCTGATTTTTCGGAAATAAGGTTGAAGTTGAATTAAGATTAAGTTATTTAATGAAAGGGTAAAAATGAGAGAGATAGTAAAATTTGAGATTGTTGATGCTTTAACCTTAATATATTTTACAAATATTCAAAATGGTGTTTTGATGCAAGAAGACTTAGAAATCTTGATTATTCGTGGTTAAAATTGCAATACGTGGTTAACATGGTAGTCAGCTCATAAGTAATTTCCTAAATAAGTCAGTCTCGTAAAATATATCTCAAAGCAATATCGTAAAAGGAAAAAAGCGAAATAAATAAAAATAGCACTGTAGACAAAATAAATAATACTGTAGATAAAACAATACTGTTGACAAAAACAGTTTATAGAAAGATATTCATATCTGAACCGAGACTAGAAATCATTTTTATTTTCATATATTTATTTATTTTGCTTCTTAACTTTTAAATCTTAATTATAAATATTGTGAAATCTTGAAAAAAAGTTTCAACTTCTCTACGACGCCACTTGTATGGAAGGAAAATTTAATTAAATTAACTTATTAATAGATTTTTAAAACACAAAAAATTTGCCTTCGCATTAGGAATACACAAGTATAACTTTTATGAAAAAAATTTAATGTTGGATAGTGAGTCGGAAAATTGAACATTAAACTGCATTGCACATATGTGAAATCAGTCCCTTTAAATAAAAATTTTCAAAAAAATCCTAATCGCTAAAGAGAGGAATGGAAGGCAATTGTGAGGAGCCCCAAATGACAGCGACGATGGGCCATCTGAAGCTGTCGAAGCTGCTCATTTTCAGAACGGAGGCGTAAGGAAATTAAAATCGATTCTGATTTCATTTAAACATTCGACTCATTGCCCCGACTAAAATACTTATGTAAAAATTAAACAATAGCGATTTTTTTATTCCAAAATATTTTGGACAAAAATGGGAGAATTTAACAAAATTGCTTCAGAAAATATAATTACTCTCTTTAAGTTAAAAAAAAAAAAGAACTAGTGCTAATCCTGCGCTTTGAGCCGGAATATGTGCGGAAAAACAACACGGTGGTTGAACAGTTGTCAGCTCATGCGAAGAAAAATAATCCCTTGGTGCACTCCGTCGTTCTCGCGTAAAGCAGCGAGTTGTGGAAGTCTTTCCGGGGCGCTCGGTTCGCCGCCGTCCCCCTGACTTGCTTCCTTCGCGAGCGATCAATCGTTTGACTCCAAAAGAATCGATACATAAGTTTTTAGCAACTCTTGTTAAATCTTATCAATTAATGCATCATTTATATGGTAAATCTTGTCATGCTTTTACTTTTTTTTCTTTCCTTTCAATTTTACGGTTCGCCAATCTCTGCCCTCCTCATTGCGCGAGACTCTCTGCACTCCGCGGAATTTCACTCATCCCAAGTCGAAACTTTTCCCGAATGCAGCCGAAGGCCCCTGCCCATGATGCAATGAAATGCAATAAATTCCTATAGCGTCGAAATTCCCGGATAAAAGTAGCCTTTGAACTGAAAATAACTAGGGGGACTATCATTAGCTGGATCAGTCCTGTTGTTGACTGAGCTAATTATAATTGAAGGCTTTGAAAATTCCTCGAGTGTTCTAAAAAAATGAACATCTGTTCGTTGAACTAGGATGAAAAACAAAAATCGAGTTTAACGTAATTCATAAATGAGACGACATTCGCTCGCTATCAGTTTCTTATTTTATTTCTTCGAGATTTTATTTTTCGTTAGGTAGAAAAATAATGTTGATTATGTTGTGTTCAAAGATCGCTCCAAAAAGTTTTTTTCCCCTTAAAATTACAATTCACCTCTCGCAGGTCAAATAAATTTGCTGCTATAAGCCGCGATTAGATTTTACATTTTTCTACTGCCAAAATCTGCTTTGACCAATCAGGCTCTCTTTTTATGTATTTGATTTTCTTTCTGAATAATTTTCAAGTAAGGGTCAAATAAAGGGTTTTTTTTTTTCATCGGCACTTTCTCTTGTCAACAAAACAAGATTCAGGGTCCTCTTCGTACCTTATCATGCATGTCACTGAACAACTCATTTTTTAATAAAGCGGAATCTAAAAACAATGGCCGAGATCAGAAAATTCGCGGGAAAGCAATTATTATTAGCCTGTCCTTCTTTCAGCTGTCACGTGATGTTTTGAAGTGGGTTAGGAACAAATTCGAATTCGTAAGTCATGCTGCTTGATAAGGGATGCCTTTCGTCTCGTACTAGAAAGAAGTACTTTCAGTTCTAATTGAGCAGAAAAGACAGGGTTACAAAAGCTCGTTTCTGATGACTACAAACTAAGAAATTTGATAATTCTAATTGTTTTGGCCCTTGATAGCTCCTTTTTCATAAAACACAATGGGATATAAATTAAACACAAAATTACGGACTGCATCACTCATGCTTTATTTTCAGCACTCAACAGGAGCGTACCCAAAGGGCCACCATCATTTGGCGCAACAAATTAGGCAGCGGGGCGTTCTGCTGACTCTTTGACGCCAACAGTAATTAATTTTAAAAACACTTTTATTAGATGTGATTCTCAAATAAATAGATATTTAATTTAATTAACTTATTAAAGCTTGAAAATATTTAAAAAGTATATTATTGTCAAGAATGAATGCATTTAATGTTTAATTCTGTTAATATACCACTCGGATACAACAGAATGCCATCTTGGGAGGGTGTTTAGTTTCGACTCTCGGTCAAATGGCTTGGAACACAGGCTAAGCAGACACCGCCTCTCTAAGCTCATGCGCCACATCAGTGGGAGAGCATTTGGCCCGTTGCATGAGTACAAATAGTCTTGAAGAGCACCTTATCCCTATCTTTAGCTCAATCGGGTTTCGAACTTGGCTCCCTCTGGCTCCGAAGTCGAGATCTTACACAAAGTAACGCGATCTAATGGTGCATTCAAAATCTTAACATTTACACACAACGGAAGTGGATGAAAAGACTGTTCCATAATTACGTTTTCGCAAACAGCGAAGTCAAATAAAAGTGTTTAAAAATGTCTTTAAATCATGAGCTTCAAAGTACATATAAATGATCAATTAAAAAAATCGGTAGACAATCTCCAGACGTGCTTAAAAGGAAAATAATACTCGATAACATAATGAGAGTAGTGAAGGGGTGCGTGGAATAAGATCAGTTTTTAAATTCGCCATGTTGTAAAAAAATGTAAGATTTTTTTAAAAAATTATAAAAAACGTGATCCTGACATAAAAATGAATGATCTGAATTATAAAATGGTCCTTGTTATTTTGTGGTAGATTGTAAACTTCCCAGATTCCAAGAAGCTCAAGTTGGAATGGAGTAGAGGTTGCTAGGCATGAAGTTCTCGCATTTTCTTTCCGAATTTAATGCTTCATAAGAGTTGCCATTGACAATCTTCTAAATGCTAAGAAACAGAGCTTTAGTGAAACAATGAACTCATTTTTAACCTTTTCTTAAAGTCATTTAATTAATAGCATCCAAAATACACGCGGATCAGGCAATCTTTAAGAAGGATATCAAACGTAATAACGAAGACAGTTTATGACCTTCAGTATTGTGAAGACCCATTTTAAATTAAATTATTGCATTTTATATTTGACTTTGAGTGGAATTCGATTAGGAACCCATTTATTTTATGACAAAAATATTATGCGTCCATGTACCAATTGCGAAACGTATTGCTCTTATTATTCTTGTCACACTTCCTGAAATTTCACTTGCTTAACACATTTTATAACTCTTCAGGCAAGAGTCTTCGAAGCAATTGTTTAACATTTTAATTTTTGAAATTATATTTTAATCGTAAGTTATTCTGAATAGTACTCTATAACTAACCCATACAAAAAAAGTGAACTATTTTTATTAAGTTTTTGTAAATCTTAAATTTTAAAAAACTGAGCATTTTAAAAACTTTTAAGGGTTTTTTTAATGTGCAAATTTTTCTACAATTTTTTCCTGACAATGACTAATATACAACATAAAACGTACAAGGGATCTCCTTCTGCTAATGATATTTATTATGTTGTTCGGAAAGAAATTCTGACATATGCAATAATTTTGACTTTGAACCTTTTCAAAAATTATTATAATTCTTAATTTCATAGCAGGTTTTATAAAACATATCTCACACGATTCAAAAACAATTTCATACCATTTTTCAATTTTGAAAAAAAAAAACAAATATTAAGCTTTTGAAAAATAGTATAAAAACAAAAACAGAACATTTAGAAAAATGAATTTAAAACTTCCATTCATCAATCACATAACATAAAATTCATCCAATTTGCCTAAAACTTTTACAATATGCGAGTTGATTAATTCTGAATTGCTTAATTAAGAGGTTACAAACAGTTTTTGAAGTAAAATTATATAAGGATTGTGTTAAGAAAAAAATATACGAATGATTAGTATTTTCCAAATTTTATATATATATATATATATATATCAGTTATAATAAAAACTGATACTAATAATAATATAATAACAGTTAATTTAATATAATAAAATATAAAATACATAATCAGTTAATTTAATCCTTTATTTAATGAAATAAGTTGCCATCAATTTTCCGATTTCATTTTTGTACCAGTATCTAAGTTTCCTTACAGAATAATCCCAGAGAACCCAAAAGAAAAATTTTTATTATTAGAAATATCTTATTTAATTTAGTTATTAATTAAATATTTTTCATTCCTACATTTAGCTTTATATTAACTTCTTGCTATTTTGGTTACTTTCTCCGTGTTTTTTAGAATACCTTCGGCAAAAATAGTCATATTAATAACATATAATCCAGATTTCAAACTTATAAGTACCGTCAGTAGATAAAGAGTTAATGCTTATATCTGCAACAAACAAAACTTAACAATATGTATGAAAATAAGAAGACTTTTATTTTATTGTTTTGAAAGCTTTTGTGGATTAAAACTGTAAACAATTAAAATCTAAAAAAGATTAAAATGAAATCTGCGATGCATCATGTCAGAAAATAATTTCTCTCGCAAGTGAAATTATATTTTTATTCATTTTAATTCTTTCATTGAATGAGTCACTTTAGTATTGCAAACTATCCCAAAAACTTTGTATTGCAATTATTGTTTTAAAAAATATCACATTTCCTATTTATTTCATTTCATATAATCACGTGCTCAAAATGACATTTTTCTAGATTTTATATGCTGTAAATATTTATTTTTTTCAATCAAAGCTTTTGTTAATCCAATGGCAACACGTTATTAAAAGCTGGGTTTTTTTTAGATGCTAGTGTTGATAATAATTTTTTTTATTTTTCGCCTACGGATTTTTGTTGAGGCTAAAAACCTCATCCCAAAAATATCATGTTCTGACATGGTAAAAACCTCTGATTCAAAACTTTTAGTTTTTGAAGGAAAACTTTATGTAGATTAAACTTGCTTCGTTTCAATTTAACCATACTTTTACGCGCGGTAGAAAAAAAAATCACTCCTTTTGTGTCAGCCTCTGTTAGAGCTCACAGCATTGTTTACTATTCGGCTATGCATCAAAACGTCTTTGGCAACCTAATAAAAAATATATACAGCTCAAAACACATTTAAAAATTCTCAATTTATGATCAGAGCTATAATAAAAAAATGTTTTTAAACCATTTTTTGAGTAACGGGTTGCTTTAAATTTAAAAAAAAACTTTAAATTATATTAAAATGTCCTAAGAAATATGGATATAACTTATAGACAAAAAAAAATATCGTTCCGTGTTCTAGGAAACTTTAAAAGCTTTGTGAAAGGTTCAATGTTAATATGAAAATTCTTCAGAAGGATAAGAATAATAATCTGCTGCAGGTTAAAAACTGATGCTTCTTTTGTACTTTCTCTTATGAGAAGCATAAGAAAGTTTTGTAATCATAAAAGAAAAAAAAATGAACTCGAGAATGTCACTAATCTTCACGTGTTAGACCTCCCTGAATTCAAAAAACAAGTTTTTGCTATTGTCTGTCTGCCTGCTTGCTACAAAGATAACTCCAAAATGCTTCAGACTGGAAAGATGGAATTCAGTATGTGGTCGTTATGTCAAATGCGTGATTTTCTAACAATTTTTGAGCAACATCGGCAGAGCGGAGCTGTCTGATTAGATGTCAACAGACGTCAGCTGCTCGAATACATGTGAACCCAATTGCTGCTAAAGAAAAGACCGAAATGGATAAAACAAAGTTCACAGATTTAGAGTTTATAACGTAGAAACCCATCAAATGGTGTGCCAAATCCAACTCTATAACTCAAAAATGCATGGCGTAATGATATCTACTTGATTTTATGACTGGAATTGTAATTTTGTGTCAGATTTCGGATTTAGTTTATTGCCAAAAAATTCACGTAAAACAATCATTCACCTTTATCATAGTATGCGAGAACATTTTAGGGGTACCATTCCCTTAACAAATGTTAACTACTAAATGTCAGACGTCGATCAACAGTCACATGTGTGGATAGAACCGGGCCGTTTTACAATGTCAGCAAACCGAGGGTATTCGGTAGAAGGTAAAATGTCACGAAAACAATTTGATTTTCTGTGAAAAAAATGCTCATTCACAGATTGTAATCGTTGAACAAAATATTACTGCATTCAAAAATGGAAAAAGATTCTTTAAGTTGTAATAATAAGAGAGTCGTTAAAGAGAACAAAGCTTCAAGATTGTCTCCACATATTATAAAATTTATTTAAAAACAAAAATGAGCACTAGCGTATAAAATAATTAGTTACTTAACACTAGTTTATAAAATAATTAGTATAAATTTAGTTTATATCATTTCGGAGAGAATTCAAAATTCGCCCTGCATTATAAAATGTAAAAATCCGGATGAGTGAACAACAGATAAAGGCGTTTCATTCCACAAGAAATATAAATATGTAGAGGCAAAATAGCTGTTGCAATCAATAGCTCCTCTCTCGACAACCGACTGCTTTGACTTTGTCTCAAGGACTTGAATAATCTCAGTCCCACATCACTCAATTCAAAAGGCAAAGGAGTTTCTAGAATAAACGCGGGAATTCTAGTCATGATGGAAGTGTGGCCGATTTTCTCAAACATTCGGCATTCTTCATTATTTGGCGTCAAACCTGCCAAGTTTATCGCCATCGCCACTCTGCATTCCGTCTGCGGGCATTTCATTGCCAGTAAAACTATCCTACTTGCCAGGATATTTAATTCTCAGGGAAACAGTTTTACAAATTCTTAACCTTATCAATATTCATTTCATTATATATATATATATGTTATTGATTGGATAATTATACCAATATCAGAGCTGGCATTGGTACAATCAATTGGTATAATTATCCAATCCTAGATAAGAAAATGTAAACGAACATTAATGTTTGACAATCCTTATATATATATATATATATATATATATATATATAATAAATAAAAAACTACGCACGATGAGAAGAAAAAGGACAAAGTTATAAATTATTTCTGTGCCATCAACAATATAATAATGATAAAATATAACATAACATATCGAAATAAAAACATAACGAAAAAAGAGAGATCCTTACCATTCAAAGGTGTGTACTGGTTACGGCCCTTGACTTGAATTCGGCATTTTTACTCAATCTATCAATGATCTTTGTCGAGTTTTTTGGCAATTAAATGAAATTTCGATTTAGATGCATTTTTCTCTACTAACTGAAACAGAAACTCAATAAAAGCTACAATTGCAATCACAAAACTGCATACCAAATTTGATATATGCAAGTCGTTGTGTTTTTGAGTTATAGTTTGCATGTATATGAGAGTACAAACCCACGGATAATTGCCTCTTGTTAGGTTTGACTCACAATTCGGTAGGTACCTACACTATAGATGCTGAAACCTGTATGTCGAGCTTTATGCACTAATTCCATTTTGCAGCTATTCTATTAGCTTAGATCCGAACAAATGGGCAGTGATATTTCATAAGAACAGTTTTTTTTCCAAGTTTTATAAGAATTTTTTTAAATTGTTGCTGATGTTGATTACCTATAAAGGGTCCGGCATTTGTCAAATCAGCTCCATTAGGCTCTTGACCGCCAAAAACACCTATAATAATATGGGGATCGGATGTTAAGTCTCTCTTAGGAAGTTCGATGAAACCCAGAATGTGATCTAGTGAGTCGGGATAGTATAGCCAGAGCAGTCTGGGAGCCATGGTCACTTTTGATTTCCAGAAGGTTGATTGGGGATGTTCTCGTGAACCAGTGGGGCGCAAGTGGAATATGCCATACTAAATTAAGTTTAGATCTTTCATTCAATTACTGTTCTAGATTCTGGCCGTTTCATTATTATTACCTTTTTTGGTCAATCTATCAGCGACCTCATTACCACTAATATTTACGTGTGTTGGGATCCATTGGAGGTGGACATCGTGATTCTGAGTAATCGTCTACAGTTTGAGTAGAATAGATGTGTTGTTTTCATCGTTTTCTAAGTAACAGCAAGAAAGATGTTGTATTACACTGCGACTGTCCGACAATATCCATATGCCCCCAAAATCACAATTACAATAGCATCAAGCTCTTTATTGATTGCAGTTAACACACTCTTGAAGACAAAGCAAGTGTCAGGGTTGCATTGCTTTATTGAAATCTCAAGGTGTGTGTGTGGTGTGTGGGGAAGGGATCCTAATATAAATTCCGTTGTGAGTACGGTATAAATACCGTTCTGTACGGTTACCATCATTATAGACATCCACCGCCTCTTTAGGAATGCAACTAATCATTTCCAGATCCTGCTGTCTAAGATGGTCTTCATGGCGAGTTTGCTTGTTTGCAGTGGATTTCGGATCAAAGTGGAAGAAAACTCTCGGTAGTCTGATTGAGGAATCACTGCGAGATTTTAAAGAAAGACGTTCAACGTCCCGAGAGATCGGATTTTGTGTTTCTGACAAGCTAAAAGGGCTATACTTCTTGAGTTGTTGTTTGTTATGCCAAGTATGCAGATACACCGGGGTAAGATATTGGGGGCTGAAGCTATATATTTAATTGAAGTATTTAATTAAAATGGTTCTTATTTTAATATACAGTGGCTGTAAGTTGGTCCCGAGCAAGATCAAAGCAGAAGGGTATTAATTTGAGCGGCAAAACTCTGCCAGCAAGATATTTGAGGATTTGTAGACGCTTATGAGCCTTCGAAACCGAATGCTCTGCATGTCTGTACTGCTGAATTCAGGATCAAGAATGAATCCTGGGAAATGGGAATGTTTTTCATATGTGAGGGGCTTTGCATCAAAATACAACTATGGTTTATAGCTGTTAGCAATATCACGCAGTGCCTAATGAGGATTTATCGGCTTAGAAAATCTGCCTACATTGCTAAAATCTGCACTTTATGGAGAAGTTGTTGAAAAAGAGTGTCTTTAGTTTCATGACCTCGGGAAAAAATTAACCTCGTGCATTTACGACTGTCAAGCCTGCTAGATGGGATGTAAACGAGGGAAACTCCTTTGCGTGCCTTATAGCGCGTGTTTCAAATGTCTCCTTCAGCTTTAACCTTATTGGCTGTATTTTCTGTCCTAAAAACTTACTTGCAGAGGCCTCATTCGAGAGATGAAAACCAATTCGCTTAAATAGAATTAATTGGGTCGGCATGACCTTGAATCGTGCAACCAAAATATTGTATTCGGTCGGGGATGCGCAATCTTTTCGATTGGGGCATCAAGTTTCGTTAACGGAACTATTCCTTCGACCTCCCTCTTCCCCACTTTAAAAATGTGTTTATGCCAAAAGTTCTAAGCTGTGTATTCGAATACAGACAGATGACAATGTTTTGCGACAACAAGTGATGAGTAATCGGGTGAATGAACTGGTGGTGGTGGGTGATTGTTTTACGATGTTGGATTCTAGAATGTTCTTCATTATGATGTCAAAATAACATTCTACGATACGTTTGTCAAGAAAACTAATAATAAGGGAACTGTTGTCGGAAGAAGTTGAGGGCCTTCTTTAACATGCCGGTCTGAAGGAGGTGCGCAGGGAGTTTTGTGTCTTCGGAAACTCCCGGCTCATTTAACAAAAGGAAGTTGCTTTAAGTTTTTTTTCACACTGTCGTTTTTGTTCTGAAAGGGGGAGTTAGCAGATAACCATCAGTATATTATTGCACAATTTGGATCATTGTTGCAAAAATTATTATGGAATTAAATTCTTATTTTTTTTTATCAAATTGTAATAATTATTTTTTAAACTAAAGCTAATTAAAAAAAACTTTATTTAGTTTGATTTTTTTTGTTAAGCACCTTTATATTTGAATGATTTTCATTTTCGATTTCAAAAACGATATAATATTTCCAATTCTGTTGTAAATACCTGTATTCAAAGCGCTTATATTCTAAAATATCATTCTTTCGTGATAAGTTACTTTTCAGAATAACTGGTTTCCCTTGTCTGTTATGTTTTCAAAACCTTATGCCTCTTATTAACTCGAGAAAATTCTATCTAAGTAACCAAAATCTTGAAAAAATGTCCTGTGTACGCGAAACTGATTTAATAGGGGAAAAAACCCTCGAAAAGCGAAAACAGAAATTTTTTGAGTCGTCTTAAGAGATGCTAACCATTTCGCTTAAAAAATGATTTATTCAAAAACATTTTAACCAATATTAATAATTGTAAATTGATTCGAAAAGAAAACGAAACTAACATTTGTGAAATTCTGACACTTAAAAATTTACAAATACCTTTAAGATTATTTCAATATTACCCCTCAATTTTTTTTCTTTGGAATCAAACTTACCATTTGTATAGATTACCAAAAAACGCAGAAATAAATCGATACAGTTGTTGCTTTTTGTATCTTCAGAAATGACTGCTATTTATACTTAAGCAATTGCAAACCTGGCATCTGCTTTGAATGCAGGCGAATCAATACAGTAATTGCTCGCAGGAAAGTCGCTACGATTTGAAGGTTTATGATAGGAAATGAGAAAAAAAATCAAACATTGACGTGTTTTTATTACAAATCATTTGAATGTGAAGTATAAAGATTATAGTGAGAAATCCAAATAATGACTCCAGAAATCTGAAAGAAATTAATGGAAAATGCAAATTAAAATGATACAAAGGCTTTGATTATTTAATTAGATAACGTGGTTTATGAAAATTCTTATTCTCTTTTCATTCTGTACCTCTGGTGACCAACTGATTCGCCAAAAGTATTGGTTAGATTTATTTTAAAATAAACCGTTTAGACAAAGCTCCATATCTTCCATATTGTTTGATATTAGAGTCACAGAAAACACGCTCTCCCTCGCACACACACGCACGTTTATTTTTATAATTAAATAACAAAAATAAAATTGAAAATTAATTGTTCTTGCATTCGAAACGGAAGAATGATAAGAAAATCATTTATCGGCGTATTTATTATTTAAACAGAAACAATATCATTTTTAGCCCAAATATTTCTCGGATATATAATAATTTTCTTTTTTTTTTCTAATAATAAATAATTCTGATTATAATTCCTTGAATTTTAAAGAATTCTTTTTGTTTTAATTTAGTAAATTTCTATAAATACATTAATATCTACTATAGTATCTAAAATAATTTCTGACGTACGATTTCTTTGCCATGAAGCCACTTTCCAATATTTTTTTAGGTCAGTATTTTACTAAACGGTTCTCACATCATTTTTACTGACCCTTCTTCATTTCATTCTCATTCTTTTTACCTGTTCTTACTTAACCGGAAACCGCCACAAACCCTGTCCTTGGCCCACTGTGCAGCTGTGCAGCAAGTGACGTCATGGCTGCTACGTCACGAGTATTGTAGCCAGTTGAGTTAGTAATGAGTCTGGGTGGTGTTAAAAACAGCCATTTATCTTTCATTTCTACGATATTGTCGCAGTTTCCCACACAATAAAATCGCTCGTGGCTGGTGGTTTCGTTTTCTTCTAAAACACTTGAAATCATCTCGAATTAAACGGAAATTTAATCGTTCTTTCTGAAATTTGTCTTTGAGTCGAAGGGAATGTGTGATTTGCGGAAAATGGAGTCTATCAAGGTATTTCTTATATTACCCAAGAAATGTACGATACTATTCTAATTTTTAAATTCTTTGATATCTTGTAAAATCTAAAAAAGAAAAAAAAAGCTTTGAATTTTAGTGTGGCGCAAGACAACTTGCTCATTTATTATTCGTCAAGGGACGAGACGTCTTCGTTGAATGCCTCTGATCCTTTTTTCAATAGTGACAGACAGAAATTAATTTAATAAAAAATTAAATTCAACTGTTTGATTTGGCTATTCATTTAATTTTATCTGAGGATTTAATTAATTTACAATTTTGTTTTATTAAAAGAAATTAACCCCATTTTTCAATAGGATTGAAATTTCAGAATGGCCATTAATCTGGTGTTCAGAATTATAACTTTTATAAGATTGAAGCTGCAAATCACGTTGAATGCAAAATATACTCTCATACTTTTTTATACAAATATACTTTCAAAAAGCAGAAGAGTGTGGCTGTATTGAATGTTGTAACAAATAGCTGCAATGATACTGGCGAGAAAACAAGATAACGACTCGAAATTGGATCACTGCCCGCAATAGAGAGGTTAAACCTGAGTACTGAATTTTATTTGTTCAGCCCTCTTTGTTTTTAAGTAACCATGTTAACTTATATTCGAACAGTAGAGCATCTTCCAAACGAATTGTGCACACAATTTGCTTGAGATCTGTAAAATGTGGTTTAAAGACTGCACAAAAAATTTCATTCTTCCATTTAAGAGCCATTTTTGAGTTATCTTTGTCGCAGACATTGAGATATGCATCTTCCACAAATATGTTTTCGAACTCAAGAAAACGTTAAATGCGGAAATTCATGAAAACCTGAAATTGGAATTTTTGTCTTTTTCAATATTTTCTCCATATCTCCTTCAAGAAAATAGAAGCACAATGACGATATTACGAGTATGTTAAATATTTCAAAAACTCGATTAGTGGATTGAGTTCACAAGTATTAAACCAATTAGAATAAGCATTTCCGTGGGGGTGAGACAATTCTCTCTGCTTGAGAAAAACAGCCCGGATGCATTGTTTGCAGCTCAAACCCATCCGGCGAGTGAGCATTACGCACAATAGAACAGACACCTACACTCGTCATTGCACGTGATGAAATGTCTGTCTATTCTTCAGATTATTACGAAAAGGGGACAGGGATGGGTTTTGAAAAATAGTGTGTTGTCCCTTGTATAAAACTGTTCTTAGCAAATTCCTTTTCATAGTCTTGTAAATGAATTCGTAAAATTTTCATTTTATGATAGAATTTCGTAATCTCTGAGTGCTTCGCTTAAAAAAGTTTACTCTCAGCAAATTTCTAATATTTATTATTATTATTACCCTTAACTCTTGATTTTCTAAAATATTTTTATTAAGTATAATGCCTTATTTCTCTGTCTATAAAGCGCTATTTTTCTGTTTGTAATTTCTATAAGAATCTTTTCACTACAGATGTGCGGGGGCGGGGGGGGGTTGTGAGCGCCTGCCCCAAATTCCTGGCCTGTTGGAAATTTCAAAATCAAATTTCACTTTAAACCTGTTCGTCGTTCAAAAAGGATCGGTGAAAATTCTGTCGATTCTATTGTTAAAGTGTCCAAATAAATTTTATACGAATTATTGGATCGAAACAATTGCAAGGAAGAAATCCTCAAAGAATTCCTCCCCGAGCTTCGGAAGAATTTTCTCGATTCACACCAATCTATTCAATTTCATTAATGAATTTGGTTTGAAGCATTTACACAAAAGTTGTAATTTTATATCAAATCTAAGGGATAAAATTACTTATGGAAATTAATATGTTTGTTCCATTTGCATGCTTACATGATAAGTTAAATAAAAACTCAAGGACACAATGTGCCCTTTCACATTGCTATTTCGCATTTTTTTTTAGAGCTAAACACGTAGAGGGTTATGCTACTACGTTATCGCGTGTAAAGAATTCTTTCATCTTGCTAATAATGCGGAATCAAATATTCTATAAACCATGTCTTCAATTCGTAAAAATCTTTCTTCCTATAAAAAAAACAGCATGAAAGACTTTACCTAAACGTTTGGTGCCGCTAATAAAGATAAATTTGTGCTCCAGGAGCCTTTTTACCATCGGTTGAAACCGAATTTCGGCAGAGAACTATGATTGCAGTCGTAAAATGTCATACCAAATTCAATTCAGCAGCGGATATAGAGGTTTCCTCTGAATGTATATTGCTCAAAACTTCACAAGAAAACACATTTTTGTAACATTTTGTAACATTCATTAACAACTCACATTTTTGTAAAGACTCTATACCACATTTCACATGCCTAGCTCAAACCGTTTTTGATCGAAACGTTGAGATTTGTCTAAGTATCTAGCTTGAATTATTTTATTTTTGACGATTATAGTACATTCCCTATATTTGGTATGCTGGAATGTAAAAAAAGTGAGACAAACTGAAGAAAATAAAAATTGCCTACTCATACACATTTCTCCCCGTGACGAATTCAGAACCCACAACACTACGGCAACTCTCCCGCGTGCCAATCCGTTTCCTGCACTTCAGTTGAAGGTGAACAACACCAGCACCGTTTCCCTGCGCTCAGCAAAAAGCAAATCCAAGCGAAAAAAGTTCACTCACTCCAACCACGGCATTTCATTATTACTTAATTATTCGTCATATTTTCAATAGACAGGCGTGCAAACGGTTACTTGACTACTTTGTAGCCTTACAAGGACTGACGGAGCCTTCGAATCGTTCGACTACCAGACGTTATGATAATTCAAGAAGAGAAAAAAACACACCTAATATGAGCTTTGCATATAAATTAAGAATTGTTTATCTTAACTATTATTGGTTAATGTGTCGGTAAGGAAGCGGATACTATGTCGCGGAATAATTGAAAGGGTGACAATTCAGGAAGAAGTTGAAAAAGACCTTGAATTGATTTTATGAGCAGAAAACTAATCGAATAATTTTTCCATTTATGAAATGAAAGAAATACCCTCTTCTGAATCCTTGAATTCCATTTCTGTGGTTTTCGATCCTGAAGGATGGGTGAACGAGTCCGAGAAATTTCTGCGGTGCGTTTTGGCATCAGGGGCATTACCAAGATAATTGACACGCCCCCTTCTAAAAAAATTCTTTTATTCCTTATCAGAATACAAAATGTGAAATCTTTTATTTTGCACAAAGCGCCTTTTATAACCTTGCAATTGCATTTGTTGAAACGCACAATTGCGTTTCAACTATCAAAATTTTTTGATGCAATATTTATGTATCTTGATCTCCTCATAGCTTCTTCGGAAAAATATTTGTAAGCTTCAAATTTCAGTAGTCACCTACCTCAGTTTTACAGAAATCTAACTTGTTCACTGTCATCGCTCTTAATTTGTTGTTAGTTGACGAAATAGGAAAAATAAAATTCAATAAACACAAAAATATTTCTGCTGAAATCTGTTAAACGTGTTTATTATTATGACTACGGTAAAACGGATTCTTCAGCCTGTATTCTTATGCATACTGCATAATACTTTATTTATACCTTATTTCGGAGAATTATTCAATAAAAATTTCTGATTCTTCGCAAAATTCGACTTTTATCTTCAAAAAATTTTTATGTGTTAATAAATGGATTATTTTTTTTAATTTCAATCAACACATGTACTTTTGAAAAAATTATAAAGTTTAAATTTTATACAATCTTTCTATCCTATGAATATACAACTTTAGTATAATTATACAACTTTGATAAATGTATAGTTATAAAGCTTTAAATATCATTATATTGGGATAATAAACAATTTCATTATTTTAGAAAATCCATCTTGGGGGAAAGTGCAAGTGCTGACGGACGTATTTTCTTTAAGATAGTCGATGGAAAATCGTATACTTTGACAGAATAGAGACGTTCCCATTTCCGTTTCTCAATCAGTTTTAATTGTAAAATAGTGGAGGTCTTTTATTTAAAATATTCGTAATTAATTATAAAATTCATTTAAGAATGAAAGAGTATATTTGAACATGATTCGCAGAGCAGACTCTATTTTTTTATTAGATACATGCGTCCATCAATAAAATTGTAGAAATTTATCTGTTGGACCCTGATTAGAGTGGATATCCTGCATATATTAAAAATGTATGCTTTAAATAAGACTGAATTTTTAAATTAATAATATAATTATTTTAAAATATTAAAAAGAAACTTTTCTCACATTCAGTTTTTTTTTTAACGAAAATACCACATTTCATATAAAAACGTGCTGAATAAAAAGCTTCCATACGTTTTTTGGAAAAGAAGATAACTCAATCTTTTAATGAGAGCTTTTGTAAACGGCAAAGAGGTGATAAAAGTTTATATTTTCTATTCACTAGGTTGCCTTTATGGTTACATTTTGTGCGAAATAAATTGGAGTAAAATATAATTAAAATACTTTTTTAAAAATAAACTATTAAAAATAGAAAGCCAACTAAAATGTTAAAACATTCATGCTGTTAAGATTATTTTGTGAACTTTAAGGTGATATAAGAATCAGTTTTCTGCTGTAATAATTTTGGAATTTATCGCAAAAAACACCAAAATTTTGCTTCATTAAAATTTTAAACAAAAATCGCACCTTGTTGCATTTGCTTATCTTCCAAGTATGTTTGTGTCAATGGTAGCTCTAGATCAGATGATTTTGGCTGTAGAAAGTCAACACACATTCACGTGCACGCGCATTCATCTTTATTATAAGAAGTAAAGATAGCAAAAATTTATTAACATGCTTAATAATAACATGATATATGTTCATTTATTACCCATAACGAAAAATTAATTTTTCATCCTTTTATTCATATGAATAATTGAATCAACAAATCAACATTAATATTAGTTAAGAGGAAATACCGAAGGGAATTGAAAAATCAATATCCATTTAACTCTTTCTGAAGCCATGGCAGAACTTTCAAGTGTTTCAAGACCCAACATGTTTGAAGACACCGACATCATCCACCAAGGTTAATGCAAAAGAATGAAAGGGTAGAAAGCAAAAGCTCTTAGACACTTTTAAAAGTAAAATTTATTAATAAATACATAAAAAAAAGATATACATGCATCGATTTCTCAAAATTTGAATGGGAATACAAGTTTTAAAAAAATATGGTCATTGGATTTTCTTTTATGAACATGGACATTTGCATCCGCGAAATAAAGACTGTTTACCATGCTCTGTTAATGGAACGCTCAATAATCGCACTAAGGCCATCGCAGGACTTTCGAATGAGTCACTTTTTAAATATTTATGGCAGGCTGTTTTCCCTCCACCGCTCAGAATTGTTATCATCAAAGCTTCAGAAGCTATAAAAGAAAGCTGACTGAAATATTGATTGGATAAGTAAATCAATACTCAAGTTATTAAATAACTGGGCAATTTGTCCAGATTTGTTACACAAACTATATCTGCCGGCATCTCTAATTTGAGGATACCGTGCGTTCCAACGCATTAATTGTAACAATTAAAATCAGCAGAAAATAAAGTGAGATGTGTTTGAAATATTTTTAATTTTATAATTTAAGGCACAAACTCCGGGAATCAAATAGAATTAACAAATAAAGTTATGAAACGTAAGAAAAAAGAATGAGAATGGTAAACCGGAATTCAAACCTATATAAAGAAAATCCTAAAAATAAATTATTCAGATTCTTTGACAAACAAAATTGTGATGCACCGACTTAGCCGAATTACTTTCAAAGTCTTTACGGCAATTTTACGCGCTAACCAATACAAAGACACTCTATTTAGACAACGCAGACCCAGAATAGTTATTATACAATGAAGGCGTTTTGAAAACATTTTCAGGAAAAAACTTTAAAAATCGTAAATGAATCCATTTTCTTGCAAAGTTGCAAGTAGTACTGCATACGTACTACTGAGTTTTAAGATTAACAGGATGTTTGCAGTTGTGTGAAACAATACGTTCATGTGTCTGAGAATTCTTTAAAACCGTTAATAAATATTTTTAAAAAATTAGTATGGAACAGAATGTAAATAGTGCACTCAGTTATTCACTACAGCCCAATTCATGCTCGCAGCCTTCCTCCTTAAGCACGATTGTAGTAGCAGACTGATGAATGGCAGATGTCCGAAAAGGCAACTGCCTAGGGCCACTAGGAAAAGAGGACGCTGCAAACAAATCTTTTATTAAAACACTAGTTGCCAGCCAAATGAACAAGTTGGTAAAAATAGAAATTTAATGAATTAGGAAATATTAGGGTGATATTAACACTTACTCATATACAGGTAGTCAAGTTGCAATATGAAAATGAAATATGTCTGTATAAAATATAATAAGCACGATTTTTTTTTTCTGAAAAATATTATCGAGTTTTTCCAAAATAAATGTAATTTTTAAATTTGAAATTCTGGTAAAACTAAGCCAAAATAACCCATGCAATAATCAACAAAAATATACACGAATATTGAGCAATTTGTTTACATTTTACTAAAAAAATAACGAATAAATAGCGAGTCATCAGTAGGAGGTAGCTGACTCCGTACAGTTTCGAGAACACACATTGTGCCGAAACCTTTTCAATGCCACGTCTGAGGTACTCCTGGTGAGGCTTTTATTCAGCGTAATCGGGTTTCGAACCTAGAGCCATCCAATTCCGAAGCAGAGAGGAGGACGTCACGACTCAAGAGCTGGAGAAGACACAAAAGCCTCAAGCGTGACAAAAGGAATAGCGATGCTCTGAAATGCGATATCAATACAAAAATAAAAGTTAATTCGTGGTCATTTCCAGCGACGATTTATGACAAGTTCGAATGTATCCTTCGCTTAAGAGAGTGGCAACTGTAACAACCAGAGACGGATTTCCAAACAGGTGCATGAGGCGCTCGTCTCGGGACTCAAAATTTTGTTCTAAAATAATAATATGTATTTGAATTTTGAAAAAAAAGGAATTTTTTTTAATAAAACCTTTCATTTTTACACTCTACTATTACCACTCCCGGTTCATCTATCTCAGTCAAAGAATCATGCCATATCAGTTCCCTTGAAAAACCAACTATTTTGAGAATGAGAGAGTAAAACGTCAACCATAAGAGGGAGACATTTTACATCTTTTATCTTGTACGAAACTAAAGAGATAGATAGCATGTTAAACCCTCCTGCACACTTGGACCCTATGAGGTACAGGAATGGGTCTCAAGGCAATGAACATGTTTGTATAGGACATAAGACGCATTTTAGTTAGAGACCTTGGTTAGAAGATCTTTGCTCAAGGAGGTTAATTTCGTCAAAACATCCTGTTAGCGATTTAGTGTTTCACGTTTGAAAAATATTGATTTTGATTTGTGTTGTGGAAAGGAATCCATTTCTGTGTTTCACCTTTGACCAATGTGAAGATTGGTAAGCATTATAATTTTTTAATACATTTTCGTTTCTATTTTTGTATTTTGGAAAATACTGTAATTGTGGCTTTATATTTTTTGGCACATTTGAAGGTTAAAAACAGGGCTGATTTACTATACGAATCGATAGGCATTGGCACTGCTCAAAAAGATAAAACAAACTGGTTACTTTCACCTCTTAAAAAAAGAAAAATTTTCAACTCGGGAAAATCGTCAAATGTCCAGCTAATATTTTTATGCCACTAATTTTTTTTTTTTTTTGATGTTTTAGCCATGTTACAGAAAAGAAATCTGGAATCGGAAGCTTCAAAAAGCAAAAGTTATTAAAAAAAATAAAAAAAAAAACAGAACGACATAAGAATTTACTCAATAAATGTATTATAACGTTTGAAAAACGAGTTAAAACGGAAAATGAGAAAGAGCAGTTGAGCAATTTGATACAGCATGTGTACCTAAAATAATCTATGGGCAAATTGAAATTGAATATTTACATGAAAATAAAACGTTGTGCAAGCTGAAGTAGGATGTGAATTCTAACAAATTAATGAGCTGGTTAAACTAGAATGCATATTTGAAAAGATAAATGAGCGTACTGAAACAAAACGTGCACACAAAAAAAGTCACTGAACAAGTTGAAGTTGAAAATGAATTTGAAGAAATTGGCGGGAGAAATGGAATTGAATGCAAACCTAAAAAGACAGATGAACAAATTAAAACAGAATAAGCACAAGAAAAAGCCGAAGCAAAATGCGAAATCGAAGAAATTTACGAGTGATCTGAGAATGGAACAGAAGAATCAACAACTTGTAATTTTAAACAACCAAATAAAGTATCAGCTGATTCTGAAACGTTTTAAAACAAAACCAAAGTATTTTTATTCCCAAAAGAGAAAAACAGGTCCATTCTGTAATAATTGATTAATGGAATTTTAGGCATGTATCTATGAAAAATATTGCACAACTATGGTACAAAATAGCCCCTATTCTTTTAAGAACAGCCTTAACACGCCCTGAACTTCATCATCCTTTTAAATACTGCCAAGTAGAAGGAAAAAAATTGATTTTAATTTTCAACTTTATGTGCCAAGGCTCCCTCCCCCAGCCCACTCTTTTTTTAACACAAAAAAAAATGGAAACAGAGCTTAACAGAGTGAAAAACGTGTATGAAAAAGTGCATACTGTAAATGTAACTGGAGGGGAGGGGGGGGGGCTCAAATTGAAATGCGCTTCGGGCCTCAGAAACTCCAAATCCGCTACTGGTAACAACTTAAGCGAGTTCATTCAGAAACACTTTCAGCTAGACGGATGAAATTTGGTAGGTTTTTTTTACTCCAAACGTCTATCAAGTTTTTTAGCAAATATTTCCAGGGGAAACTTTTCTAGCCTCTGTTCAAATATAAGTTGACAAAACGAAAAGAGGATGGATAAAACCCGGTGCATGTGTTTAACCTCAATAATATCTATCGAATTTTGAGACAAGTCCAACCAGGCGTTGAATGTCTGTTGGTCTGCTCTGTCAGAAGAATGTAAAACCGATACTTCAAAAATGCAATGACTCAAATGGATGAAGTTTCATATGTTATTTTGTGATTACGGTTATGGTAAAATATGTGTCAAATTTTGGTTTCAATCGGTTGAACACAGATTCACCTTTGTCAGTGAATGCAAAAATGTTTCGGGGAAGCCATTCGAATGGTTGTATAAATGGTCTAAATAGAGATTTCGAATTGAAACCACTGGTTTCAGCCTGTGAGATGCTGTGAATCGAAGGTGAGTTTTTAAAATCTAAATACTCACGTGTGGAAGTAAACGAATAGCCGGAAAGATTGAATGCCAGATTCAAAAGGGCTGATATCTATTCCAAAACTGTTGAAATGTATTTAAATATTCATTATGTTCATGGAGGAAAATCCTTCAAGGAAAATCGCTCTTACAGTAATTTTCTTGCAAGTTTCTCAGACTTGGAGTGGAAAAGTCGTATCCATTATCGTTCAGTGGAAACACTGAGTCAGTTGAAATCCTTCTTTAATAATATTTAGTTATAAGAAGGTAGGTGTATTTTTATAAGCACAGAAATTAGACAAAATTATCTTGTAATTATTAAACGACTGGTTTACATAAATTTTGCACTTATGTTTTAAAATTTTTATTGTGTAGAATTTTTCTATATCCAATATTACAATAACAAACTTCGATCAGAAATCTATCATCTAATTTGTTAACAAAAACTTCTATTGATAACTTTTGGATGCTGGAATTTTTCCCGCTTTCAAATGTACTTGCGTGTACTTAACGTTTGAAAATCTGTCACCTGAACCAGAAGTAGCAGCAGACCCTGCGCGAAGAGGGCCGGGTCTTGAGACGATGCCAAGATTCGGCGGAATTTCATTCGAGGTACAGAACAAAATTATTTGACATCTCGTTTCCATTCTAAACTTGAACTATTGTCACTTTCAGAATGATTCCTAAACTAAATTATATTAATATACACTAATGAGATTCATTTCATGCTAAGTGTTGAGACAGCTTAGGTTTCAGCAAGTAAACATATATTAATGAAATCTGTCTTGTCATGTAGAACTCTTTCAGAACAGATATTTTCAACGAAAAACAAACCGCATAAATAGTATTAATCACCAACTTTTAAATGCCATTGATACTGTGTGAAAATGAAGGTGAGAGAGATGCTTAAATCGGCTCGGTTTGATCCTCCTGTATTAAATATAAACATTTCTTGAGAGGCGAGTAAGAGAAGTTCTGTGGGTGTTCGTTTTACTCTGCGCGAGGCTTATTTTCAGCACAAAGCGATCGATTCTTAAAATAAATGGCCAACAATCGTTTAGGAAAGAAATGTTTCGAGTGATTCACGGAATTTTTCGTATTTGAAAGCCCATGAACTCCCTGGCAACGGGTTCATGAGCAGTTACTCCATCAGAATAAACCTTATTAACCACTTCGCATACAATGACGCGTCTGACACGCGCATGGAATGACTGAATTTTTATTTTCAAGTCTACAATTAAGCCACAGAATTAATTATTTAAATGCGAAAAAATCAATATGAAACGATTTGGTATCCCAAATGCTCCCTACATTATTTAAAAAAAATCAAATTAACAATAAATTACCGAAATAGGATGAGTTTTGTAATTAGAAAGTTAAATAAATTCGTATGTCAAGTGGTTAAAGACTTTCCAAGAAAATAAAATGCTTCTTTAAAAGAAATAATCATCCCGGTTATCGTTGCCTTTTCAAGTTCTGAGATGAGCTTCTCTTTGTTTCCCCCTCTCTATATAAAGGATGCAGCTACGTGCAAGAATGGAACTGTGCAATTTTTTTCTGAGAATGATACTCTCCTTATAATCGCCATCTTACAAGCATTATAATTATAATCGCTATCTTACAAGCATCGCACTTTGTCGTGTTTTAACGTGAGTGGGGCATGAATTCAAAAGCTGACAGGAGTAGAATAAACGAGCGCCCACCCCACAAGGAAGAAAGAGTCATAAGTTTACTTTTTAAACTATATAAAAAATCAAATGAAATAGAATGAGCCCTGTTTATTATTATTTTATGGCATTTGAGCTGTTGTTGAATAACACACATCTGTTTATAAATAAGTAAAATTCTAAATTCATTAATACATTTTTAAAAAAATAGAATTAAGAATTTCTACCAATTATTATAGTCTGCCAACATGGTTAGGAAATCGAGATCAAAGGCTTAAAAATATTTTAGCATTCTTTCGATTCCAAGCAGTTATATTTGGATTTTCATATATTTTTCTCTTGCTTATATTCTCATTTCTCTTTAATTTGAAATAAGAGTAAAGCCATTCTCATCTTAAATTATGGTGGCTTTAGTAAAATTGAAAAGCATGTGATTAATAATACTATCGATTCATTTGCAGTTTGTAACCCTTAACAGTCTTCTTGACTAGAGTACTTCGTATAATATCCTATATAAGAGTTTAACATCCGGTAAGGGTTTAAAAAAAATTTAATCCTTGGGGGGGGGGGTTAACTTTTAAATTAAAAACCGAATTTCATGGATATTAGTCAGGAAAAGCAATTTAGTATCTTTCAAATTTTCCTAAATAAATATATTTTTATGAATTTTTATTTCACTTAAGCTAAAAAACAACAGTAAAAATATAATTTCATTATTTAAATTAGGATATCTTATTATTTACTTGAAATAATTCAAATGAAAAGAACAGAATTTTAAAAAAAAAATATTCCCAAAGGCTGTCGGAAATTCAAAAGATCAAAAAATTTGAAGCTATAGCCAGAATGCGTACGAAAGGACTATCAGGACTTAATACAAATTGTGGGTAAAAATTCTGTGAACAATTCTTTTAAGCCCTTTTATTTAACTTGATTTTTTTTTCATGCTTCTTAAAAGGGAATTTTGTTGTTTGAATTTTCTCTTGCTTCTTGGTGTGTGTAAGATTTTGAAATTTTCTAAGCAATTGCGCCATCGATGACATTTAATTATCTCTTAATCAGGGAAGTTAGTTAATTATTTTTATTTTGCAGTTTTGTTGTTAGTAAATAATTTAAGAAAAATTGATTTCCAAGATTAAAGATTAAAATTGAAAAATGTTTCTAAAATAATAATTATTTGTATCAGTAAATTATAAATAAAAGTTGAAAATGTAGGATTAATCAAAAATCCTTTTAATACACTAATAAAACTATGTTTTCAGGATTGTTTTCATTACATTTATTTACATAGCATTCACTTTTGCAGCAGTCCCACTGAGAGCGGATGGTGCCGCCCCGGTTTACATCCCCACTGCTCCAAGAGCGGAAGCCCTGACGGCTGCAGAAGAGATTGACGGTGACGTCACACTACCGACAGTGACGGTGAGGGGTTTCCTTAACTTCAGGACGACAGTGGATGGTACGGTGATCGTCTTCACCCCTGCTTCCGGCACTCCCCAAGATCCCACTCCGGCCTCAGCCGCCCCTTCGTCCAGCGCACCTCCAGGCACGCCCATCAGTCCTAGAAATGATGACATACAGCATCTCACTTATACAGGGGACGATAACACCAGGACGGAACTTGAAAACGAGGCTCACACACCGGAGGACGACAGGCAGAATTTCAGGCAGAGGTGAAATAGCGGTTATGCTTCTGCTTAAATTTTTTGACGTGATATTCCTGCAGCTGTAAATCAGAAGAATGTAGAGCTTATTCTTATTTTCAAAATGCTTAATGTAGCGACTTTCAGAATTTCATAGAGTCTTTCTTATTATTATTTCAATGCTGACAGAAATTAGGGGTGGTTTCAATATGATTTTGGAAAAGTAAAACAAGGAAACATTCATTTTTTTTTTCAATTGAATAAGAACACCCGGCAAGCAAACAGCAAACCAAAACCAAGGGTCTTGATCACCCCAAACGACACTCTTTCAAGCTTACTTGTCATGCCAGAGATAATTTTACATGGCATTGATGTACAATAGCTTGGAAATGTTACTTTTGGATGGAATTTAATAGTTTTACTGAATCTATGGCTAGATTCTTAGCGAGTTATTTGGCATGTGTTAATAATAAAAGCGAATTTGTGTTTTAAACACGTTTTTCTCAACTTATTGAGAGAAAAAAATTGCCACCAAATTACATTTGTAATCATAAAATATGATACCACACTATGTTTTTGAGTTATCACATATTCCTTTTTCTGAAAGTACAGGTCGACAGACAGTCAACACGTTGTTGGATTTGGATCAAAATTTGACAGATGTCTATAATATTAATGCTAAATATGGGGGCCGAATTTTATTTATCTACCTGCATTTGTTCTATAATTATCATGCAACTTATATTTACAAAACCGGACAGATGGACTTCCTCTAAACAGGCTTTACTTAAAATTTGATAGAAATTTTTATATATGGGAAAAAGACATTATACCAAATTTCAACGGTCTAGCGAATTATCGTTGTCACAAATACAGGTAGATATTTTCCAAAAGTTTGTTTTTTAAACTAGAGGAAGTCGTCCAAACGGGGAAGTTCATCCAAAACCTTAAGTTCGATTTTTTTAAACGATTGATGTATTTTCTCTAAACTACGTATAAAAAAAAGTAGAAACTGTTCAATTAAACTCTAAGAAGACATGCATCCAATGCTTTCCACAATGTTTGTCTAATTCGGGGCCTGACTTTGCCTAGTTGGGGCCCAGGACAAAACCTTCTTTGGGGCCCCCTCTTCTTCACTACTTTAGTAATAAAGAAAAATCATTAAAGAAGGAAACGTAAAATTAAAATACTATTCGATTTGGGAGCCCTCCCTTATTGGGGGTCCGGGACAACTTCCACATATGTCCCTACTTTAGTCAGGCCCTGATCTAACTGGAAATTGTTTTCGTGCAAGAGATCAAAAGATGACACCAGGCCTGCTGGCCAATCTGATCCAGCTGACACCTCATTATTGTCCTCATATTTCGACCTTGAGTGACCTGCTGAACAGTCTATGCGTGGCAATCACGCCTCGTGATTTACTGGACAGTTGATGCTCGCACAGTTTCATTTGCTTTTGTTCATTGCCACCGATCGTTGAATTTGCAGAATCGGACGACTTCCTTTAATTCATGTTAAAATGGGACGTTAATAGAGAACTAAACTAAACCTTTGATTCATCCTTTACCCTTGAGATATTCTTGTTTAACTACTTAACTGTTTTGCCCGTATGCCGCACGTGCATCGATTTATCGAACTTTGATATTTGTAAACAAAAAATAAACCATTCATAACAATTATAATTCAATAGTAAAATGACTTCGAATACGTAGATAAGTCAATTATTCGATGCATTTCTATTTAAATCAAAATAAGAAAATATTCCCAAAATAGAATGTTAAGTGGTTAATAAAGTAAAGTGTAACGTTTCTTCTTGCTATTGCTCCCTATTTATTCTGATATACCCTCTAATCTTTGTGAGGAGGGCATTATTAGTTCATATTTCAAATAAGTAAAAAATATTAGAAATTGTTTTCAAATAAATAAATTTTTGGGTGTCTTTTTTTCTGGTTTTTTTTTTCCTTTTTAAATTTTTTTTAATTAACCACTTAGTTGTTGTAGTATTTTTTTAGCTATCTAATAAGATGACACATTCTATTTTAGAAATGGTTTCTCTTTTTGGTTCAAATGGAAATCCATTGAATATTTGATTTATCTATGTACTCGAAAGTATTTTTTTAATATTGAATTACAGTCGTTATGAATGGTTCATTTTTTTACTGCAACTAACAAAATTCGATAAATCGAGGCACGTATGGTGTAAGAGCAAAACAGAGAAGCGATTAAATTGAATAATAAAGATTTTTTTTAATCTGGTTCTTTCCCGTCTGCCCATTTCTATTATGTAGACTTTTTAAGTTGCTTTAAAATCGTGATAGTAAAATTTAGATACGTTGAAAAAAAAACACTTTTGATTCGTGTCGTTTTAGAAAACAAAAAATTAACAGGAAGAAAGTGTATAGAAAATTTTGCGCGAGAAATGCAAACCTGAAAAGTCTGAAATAAGTATATTAGCTCAGACACAGAGAGTACACCGAAAGATGTACATAATCCTAATATTCATGTGAATACAGCCCATAAGTATTTAACTAGTGAACTTCGGCCCTTATTCTTTGAAATCTCTCAAATCCCTCCCCTTTCTGAAAGTCAAGCAATAATGCATAGATGCGTCGAAAGAATTACAAACGACTTCATAGTAAATTTTGCAAAAAGTCATAACAAAGCGAACAAGATTTAATTTTTATTAGATATAAAATAACACATCAATCATGCCAAAATGATTTGGACTAACGTGTATATATGCTCTTAACTGCTTAAGAAATCAGTTTTCATGTCAACTTACTTTATTCAATTTTGAGTCTCTACATTAGAACAACCGATAAGCTTTTATTTTCATCTAATTATTTTATTCACGCCATTAACTCATTTGTGTAGGAGGGAAGATGAATTTGATTGCATTTTTTTACTGTTCCTTTGCTATTATAAACCCCTTTGCACACAAAGATGACTCTATGCATCAAACTATTGAGTTTTTAATTTTTAATCTCATTTAAGTGATATTATTAAGAGATTTAAAATGCAAAAAACTTACTAAAAACACTTCTAAATATCAAATTCTCTTATATTATTTATAGGAATTAATATTAAATATCCCAAGTGAGGATATGTAATCTAATTAGGAAGTTAAATAAATTCGTCAATCAATTCGTTGGTATATTTTAATTGAATCCTTTTTATAGAAGTTATTAAAGCCTTTTCTCTGTTTTATAATCATTGCATGAAAATTAAGGTAATCACTGCAGAAGGAACAGATCGTGTTCAATGTTTATGATTGGGAATTAGTAACCTAGAATTCCTTACACAGTGATTCATCGAAACTCACCTTTGATATGAACCTTTTCTAGACACTTAAAGCTCGGCTACAGTGACATGGGCACCACACCCCATTCACCCAAGAACGAAGAGCCTCAGCAGAACCTCCATAAGCCTGATGCCACACCACAGCTCCCTCAGTATCCGACCGGCCTGGTCACCGTTTTGGGAGGCACTCACGTCAAAGACGGAGCAACTACTGTATTCGAGACCAAAGTGATCGGCACCTACATCGAGGGAAAGTATGCCCAAATCCTTCAGAGCACCTCACAGATCATCTTCCCAGCGAAATCCGAAGACTTGTCCACACCCAGGCCCAGTCCGACCAAGCCCAACTTCCTCCAGAAGTCGGCCACTCTGGCCGTGACCAGCAGTCGGCCGACGCCTTCCAAATCCAACCAGATTCTAGTGGAGCATTCCTCCAGTCGTCAGAAACCGACCGCCGAAACGAAAGAGTACAGAACGACTACTCCGGACAGGTAGGACAACAGTGACAGCTGATGCTCTGCTGTATGTTATTTTGACGCTTTCGGCTTTGTCACTGGGGCCCTGGAGGAGCCGCCAAGCAATGCAAGTTTCAAAGGCCCGCTTTTCCCTCCGAAAAGCCCAACTGCGTGTTTGTTGAATTTAATCCCTTTAGCAGTCGTTCAGTGCTGTGATTCAGCTCTGTAATTCGGACCTTTGTCCAATAAAACGGTGGCTTCTTTGTTCTATCTTATGGGTAGCGGAAAAAAAGAATAATTAAATAACAGAGGCGAATGACGGACGATTCACACGACAAACAGCATATTAAAATAAGGAAATATAAACTAAATAAAGATGCGTTCTACATAGAATGAGAATTTCAGCTGCCGCTCGAATATGGGTGACGTCAGTCGATGAGTCAAGTTTCTAATGTTTCGATAAACTAATATTATGTTAAACCTTCCATTCCAAGTTAGCTTTGAAAGAACTGAATTTGGCATTTTGCATATCAAAGTAATTAATTTCTAAAATTAAAAACAAAGGGAAAGAGAGAAACATTGATGAAATTTCCAATTTAGAACAGAGCTTTAAATAATTTTTTCTTATTATTTTTTAAATAATATATTTATCGGGATAATTATTATTTAAAATCATTGCAATTTACTCCAGACATTCTACAGCAAAGCATGAAATCTCTCAGAACTGGCAAATTTAATTATGTCAATTTGAACATGCTGCTTATATCCTGTAACAACTTCAGTTTGTTGAAATAGGATTCACCGTACGCATATGATTTGTTTGGATTCCAGTATTTTGCCAGAAAACTTACGTTACTTGCAATGCATGACATTTCATGCTAACAATAGAAAAGCGAGGCAATTTTTGTCTTTTTTACTTCATATAGGTATATTTTTCAACATGTCTTGAGCTGCGTCCTAGGGTCACCCTTGCTTTCTTGTTAATCGAGATGATCCTTTCTCTGATATAATTAAGAAATAGCTAATAAGAGGTCATCTAACTTGGTAGAGGGTCCTAATATCAGGATTGTGCCATGACAGTGAACGCGTTAAAGCACTAGATGATTCTTCTGTTTTTATATGAAACATCATTTTCAGTTAAAAAGTTTATCGCTGAAAGATTGAATTTTAAAAGCAAAATGCATACCCAAATGAAGTCTATCAACGTGGAACTATTTTCTTTAGAAAACTAAGCAGTCATGGCCTTCTGTCCCACAAAATCTTCACTGTCCAAATAAATACGTCGCAATTTACGTTGATTCTGTAAACCCTCGCTTTTAAAATGTGACTCGGCTTTTTTTTAACCCTTTACATTCGATGGTGCCTCTTCGCCACCAATCAAGACGGTACATCATTTTGACGTTTTATTTGTTTATTTTTCAATTTTTATTATTGAAAATACCTATAGAATGGTAAAAAGACGGAGAAATTCAATTTTAAACACGCACAAATTTGGAGCAATAAGCAAGAACTTGTCTATTGAATAATTATGCATCGAATTACTTTTCTGAGTGCAAAGGATTAATAACATGCACTCAAATTTTTATTTGAAAATATTTTTAAGAAACAATTTAATAATCGGAAAAAATACCTCAAAATTTGCTCTTTTGTATTTGTTTGGATATTTCATTATTTTTGACTTTTCACATTCGAAAGAACATTTTAAGTAGCATCATGAAGAAGCTTTCATTAGATTTATTTTTGATAAATATCTAACGCTAAAAATGATTTTCTAATATTTATTTTCCAAATTTTGAAATATCTTTGATGGTATAGTAATAATTACAGAGTCAGTGACCCGAACTTAAGGATGTGGTGCTTAAGAAAACGGAAATTTACCGTATTTTTTATATAAAAAGATTTTACTCCCAAAAATTAAAAAATGGAATTTCATTAACATTTATATTTTCCCTTTGTGTTGGGGGTGTTCGGGGGTTCTAATAAAGTAGGTTTAGTGTAACAATTATTTATTAGTTTGAGATGCGTCCATGCCCGTTGCTTGAACTTTACTGGTGTTTTCGAGGTTTGCGCTCATTAGTCTAGGTGGCGCAGCAGTTCCGGTTACAGTCAAGTAACCGGAACTGCTGTGGTGCTACAATCTCCCCCTCTGTCTCTGATGACGTCCCGACGAAGAGACAGGACTAAAAGTATCGGAAGGTCTTTTGGCAGTCTGTGTTATCTGTTGTGGCTCTCTGAGTTTCTGGGCAAGGTGATTTGATGTAGACGACTCGGGCACACAAGGAGGTTGTTGAGTAGTAATACGTGGTGGCAAGACAGATTTTGGCGGTCTACCTCTTTTTCTAAGAGGGACAACTGGAGAAATATCCACATCTATGAAGGGCGAAAGTGCAGAAGTATGGTAGGTTGCTATCGGTTCGGATGGCTTATCAAGGCTGGCTATCACATATGAAATAGGAGACTTCTGGGTGAGGATCAAGTATGGTCCGTCCCGTTTTGGAATAAATTTTGAAGTTTTTTTGTTTTTGGTGTTACTTATGGGGTGCAAAGTAACCCAAACTTTATCACCAGGAGAATAAAAAATTTGACGTCGGTTTTTGTCGTAGAATTTTTTTCGTTGATCTTGTTTTATTTCGATACGTTCTCGTATGTCATTTGTAATGTTTGCAAATCTTTTCAAATACGGTGCGATTTCTGGAACGAAATTATCGTTTTCGACAACAGTCCTAAAATCTTGAACTACATCGTCTACAGTTCTTAATTCTCTTCCGAATTGCAGGAAGGCAGGTGTATGTCCTGTAGTATCACAAACAGTTGAATTCATAGCAAAACGAATATACGGGAGTTTTTCTTCCCAACTATCGTGGTCGTTTCCCACAAGAATAGCCAATCGAGGTTTTAGATAACGATTTTTCCTTTCTACAGGATTAACCTGAGGATGATAAACTGGAGTAAGGCACTGATCTATTTGAAGAAGAAAACATATTTGTTGGAGAACGGCGCTAATGAATTGTGGGCCATTATCACTTATAATACGTCTGGGAATAACATATCTTAGAAATACTTCTTATATCAGTGTGATTGCACATTCTTTCGCAGTGGCTGATTCCAGAGCAAACAGTTCTATCCAGCGGCTTGCGCAATCTTCAATGATAAAGATCCATCGTTTACCAGTAGCGCCTTGGGGTAATGGTCCAAACAAATCAATTGAAAGTGTCTCAAATCTTTGAGATTGGATAGGTGTCCTTAAAAGTCCAGCAGGTTTCAAATTAGTAGACTTGTACCGAGCACATTCCGGGCACTTCTTCACATATGCAGCAATGGAAGACCGCATTCCTATCCAGTAATAGCGCTGGGCTATTCTATGATAAGTTCCATCGTCACCATAATGACCTGCAGTAGGTACATCATGGTATTGTTTTAACACATTTGAAATTTCATGAGATGGAACAACAAGTTGTGCCTCTTCTGTATCTGCATCAGGAACAAAGCGATAGAGGATTCCTTGTTTCATCAAATACCCTCTTCTGGTCCAGTTTACAAAATTTTCATCTTTCGGTGATGATTCAAAGCTTTTAATTATTGGACGCAAATTATCATCTTTCAATTGAGAATCACGCATTTCCTTTGAAGTTCTCGCAGGCATGTCTGCTATCACAATATTACAAATTTCAAGAGAGGAAATTTCTTCTTCGCAAACTGGCCGTGAAAGCATATCCGCAATGACGTTTGCTTTTCCAGATACATATTGAACTTTCAAGTTGAACGATTGAATTTCTAAAGCCCATCGAGCAAGTCTTCCTGTTGGGGACTTAAGAGTCAAAAGCCATTTCAAAGGTTGGTGGTCTGATGCCACTGTTTCTTCTGAACCTTCTAAGTAACCACGGAACTTTTTGAGGGCCCATACGACAGCCAGAGCTTCTCGTTCTGTAGTTGAATAGTTGCGCTCTGCTTGAGAAAGCAATCTGCTAGCATATTCATTAGGGTGTTCTTCAGAGCCTGAGCCTTGAAGTAAACAAGCACCAAGGGCATAATTACTTGCGTCTGTCCGAAGAACGTATGGCTTATTTCCATCAGCTTGCTTCAACACGGGAGGTGTTATGAGACAAGTTTTAAAGTTATCAAAAGCATTTTGCTGGGTGAAACCCCATTCCCATGAAGCTTTTTTCTTTGTAAGATCACTAAGAGGTCGTGATATTTCTGAAAAGTTAGGAATGTATCTGCGGAACCAGGAACATGTTTGAAGGAAGGATTGTACTTCTTTAACATTTTTGGGAGGTAGCATTTTCTGAATGGAGGAAACTTTTTCCTGATCAATTTCAATTCCTTCTTGTGTAATCCAAAATCCTAAATATTTGACACGAGATGAAGCGAAATGACATTTATCTCTATTTGCTTGCAATTTAAAAAGTAAGAGTCTTTCGAAAACAGCTTGTAAATCAGAGAGATGTTTCTCAAATGATTCTGACAAAATGATGATGTCATCGAGATATGTGAGAGTGAGAATATCATCAAGACCATTTCGGAAACGGTCCATTAACCTTTGAAAGGTTGCAGGGGCATTCCTTAAACCAAATGGCATTCGTAAGAACTTGTATGTTCCAAAGGGACACACAAATGCAGTTTTGTCTTGATCGTCTGGATGAACTTCAACTTGATGATATCCTGCTCGAAGATCGATGGTTGACATGAAAGGAGTAGGTTTTGCGTCATGCAGCAAATCATCCATTCGTGGAAGTGGGTAGGAATCAGGAATTGAAATGGAGTTCAGCTTTCTGTAATCGATGCACAGGCGCATTGTACCATTAGGTTTTGGTACCAATACCACTGGCGAAGCATATGGGGATTCACATTCTACAATAATTTCTTCTTCCTAGAGCTTATTAATTTCTTGTCTTAAGTTTTCTTTCTTTGCAGGACTCATTCTATAAGGTGGCACTGCAATTGGAAGGTGGTCACTGGTATTGATTCTGTGTTGGATAAAAGGTATTGGCGCTCCCCCTGGCTGGAAGCATGTCTCGTACTTTTCCAGTAAGGAATTAAAATCTTGTCGGTGTTGAGGAGAAAGATGTGTACCTTCATGATTACGAAGTTGACAAGGTTGAGGCACAGTGGGTACAGTTAGGAGAGCATTTATATTAGGAGACGTTTCTATGAAAGCATACTTCTTCTGAGGGGTTTCAGAGAAGTACCAATGTTTCTTCTGGATATCTAGGACGATACCTGCAGCTCTTAAAAAATCAACACCGAGATGAGTTCGGTTTCCTTTGGCGTATTTCAACACTATCAGCTCTGTTGGAATATTTTTCCCTTTTACAATAATATTCACAATGGTTGTGAGTATTTCTGTGTTTCAAATATGTCCATCGGCTAATGTCATATCAATTGTTTTCTCTTCAAATTTCATACCATGCTCTTTGAGAAGTAGGTACAGTTTTTCACCGGCCACAGAATGTGTAGCACCTGTGTCAGCACACACGGCCGCTTTTTTTATTGCAGATTGAAACTTCAATTATGTTCAGTGGGTGAACATCTGTTGAAAAACTATAGAAAGTCATTTGATTAAGATTTGCAGGGAAATCATCGCTTTCCTGAAGTTTTGGATTGTATATGCGGCATTTACATTTGATTACTCCAGGAGTTCCACAGCCGTAAGAAGTTAATGGTTTTCTAGCTTCTTGTAGCATGTCAGGGCTTGTTTTCTGTGCTCTGTCATTGCAAAAGGGGTCCCGCCTACTTTGACTGAGGACTCCGGGATCCCGCCTACTTTGACTGAGGAACCCAGACAGAGGCTTTCTATCAAAAGTTTGTTGATTTTGCAATTTTGGACCTTTGGGGTAAAAAGTTCTTTTGCCTTTATCAAGCTTGACTTGGTCAGTTTGCTTTGAGTAATATGGCTTATCCACACAGCTATTCAGCATTTGGGATTCTTTCTTGCTTGTTCGCAAGTTGTCGTAAGCGTCTAGTTTTTCTAATAGGTCATCAGGGGTAACCCAATCACACCATATGTCTAAGAAATGATTCTTTACTTCTGGTGGTACCCGTTTCTTCATTTGATCTAGGATCATCAGGTTCTTCAATTTATCGAAATCTTGGATGTGGAATTCTTCTAACCATCCTTCGAAGTAATTTCTCAGTTCAAAATGGAAATTTTTCCATGTTTTGTCCGGAGTTTTTCTATGAGTTGCGAAAAGACGTCGCAATTTCTCTGGACTCAGTTTAAATCTTTGCAAAAGTAAATTTTTCAAATGCTCGTAATTTTGAGCGTTTTCCTCAGGTTCGCGAGCAATTATTTGTGCTATTTCATTAGAAAGCACACCAAGCAAATGTGCTACCCAAGAGTCTTTTTCTATTTTCAAAAATTTAACTTGGCGTTGAAATAAATTTAAAAAAAGTGACATATCGTCTTCTTTGGGATCAAATGTTTGAATCAAATTGTATAATTGCAGATTATTTGAAACATTGGCAACAGCAGGCAATGAAGCACATTGTTGAGCTTCCATCTGAAGTCGAGTTTTTTGAAGTTCAAATTCTTGTCTATCTTTCTCTTCACTTTTTTGACGTGCCAGTCTTTCTTGTTCACGAGCATTTCTTTCTTTTTCTTCAGCTTTCTCACGAATAGAAATAATTTTGCGTTCTTTGGATATTCTTTCTTCAATAATGTTATTTAAACATTCGCGCACAAAATTTTCATCGTATTGTCCGGATGTAGTTATAAGGGATTTTAAAGTTAAAATCACGGCATTTGGAGGAATGTCGATATTCATTTTACGAGCTAAAGTTTCAAGATCACACTTTTTGCCCTTTCCCAGAAAACTCATTTTTTAAAGCCACTATTTCACTTTATCTTGTAAAAGTGATGCCAAATTTGTACACAGCATATAAATATACATATTATAATACACAGTTAATACGTAAATCAGTTGGGAAAAAAAGAATAAATATATGCTTAAATAAAATTGATGAGAATATTTAGATTACATTTATATACAATTGGAATTAGTTGAAATTTTTATACATTTTGAGAAATCTATGTTGAAAAGAACACAATCATAAATTGTTTCCAACTTATAATAAATTCACTTTATGACAAGAATACTTTCTGCATATAAGAGAGATACAAAAAAAATCTAAATGGATATACTCTACTCAATACGATAACAAAATACCAGCATCGAAAATGCATATTAATCATGTGAGTTCCAAGTTCAGCGCAAAGGAAAGCAATTGAAGAGAGTTATGTCTTATTCAGAAAATAGTATTGCTGAGTCAGCCAGAAATTATGCACTGGCGTGAGTTCAAGGTTATAATCGAACTGCACTACGCTTACTTAAAATGATTCAATGATTATACATTTTAAAATTGATTATTTTCTTTTTAAAACGGTGAGAAATCTTTAAAAATATAACACTTTCATAAAATTTGTGTATGCCTAAACTAAAATTATCAACTATACCAATTCTTTAAAATATGGTTAAGACACACAGCAATAAAATAATTCTATGTTTTTAAACACTGGTAACATATTAGTAACAAAATTTTCATACATATTTTTCAAAATAAGTGCTGAATCCTCCAAGATAAATTGTTATTTATAATTACACATCTTTTATAAGATTTATTATCAATTCAAATAAATCAATACTTCTTGCGACTTTGTAATTAAGGGGGGGGGGTTGTAAGAACAAGGATTGTTCTACACACTAAATTCAAACTTACCAAAATTATCCTTTGGATCAGGAATATGCAAGAGAATGAATCACCTACGGATGAGGTTTCCTGTGATCATTAACCTATGGATTAGGTTTTCAAAGCTGTTCTTCCGTTGGATACGGAGTGCTGAAAAAAATTGCGAGCGAAGCCCAAGCAACGGAATCGTTAAGATTAAATAAACCGGTTGGGCGCCAGTTGTGGTGGGGGTGTTCGGGGGTTCTAATAAAGTAGGTTTAGTGTAACAATTATTTATTAGGAAAAAAGGTAAGTCACATACAACACAAGATAATTTTAAAAAATTACACAAACAAATAGAAAAGTTTGAGATGCGTCCATGCCCGTTGCTTGAGCTTTACTGGTGTTTTCGAGGTTTGCGCTCATTAGTCTAGGTGGCGCAGCAGTTCCGGTTACAGTCAATAGTGGCTGCTACACCTTTTAATTCGAAAAACTGTTTATCTATTTAGAAATGAAATTTATATCTAAATCAACAAAAGTGAAATATCAAATTTAAAAAATAACCTTGATTTAAAAAAATTTAAAAAAACGTCATATATATATTGACTCTAACAGTTTTAAACACAGACTTTTTTCTCATCCAAACGCAAAATAAATAAATATATAAAAGCATTTCATAACTTTTTAACTCTTCTCCTTTTCTTGATTGAAGAATGTTTCATGCTGTGTTCTCAAAAAAGGCTCGGATATCAAACGTTGTTTTTAGAAATTGCAGGAACAGAGAGGAATCAACAATGCCAACCGACGGCGCACATCACAGAGACATTTGTGAACAAAATGCTCTTCATTCCGTTAAAAGACAGCAAGTTTCCACAACTATTCAGAAAATGCTGTTCTCTCCAAAACCTTCTAGCAAATAGTTTAATAAAGTTCTCATCCCAGAAACCACTTTGTATGTTCCAGGCTTACAGTAATCACATTTATTTTTGACTCGAATATGATATTTTAACTGAATATGATCCTTGGTGAATTTTTCGGTGATCAATCTCTAGCTTGTGGTCCATTGAGTTCCAAAATAGAGTTGGCGTTTCAGTCGTTTTCTTCCCAGCTGACTGGAGCCGAAATTTGACACGAAACTACAACTGTAAGCTGACACTTTTTAATCAGAATGAAATTTTGATAATGAATGTAATAATTTTTAATGAAAATTGGATAGGTATCTAAGCTAAGGATGCTCAATTTGTGTACCTTAATTTAAACGTATAGCTGTTCTTGCATAGTTAATTCGGGTTGTGTTCATTCCTATATCCTGTCAAATAAGTTTTCTCTAATGTAAAATAAACATGCCCTAACTTACTTACCGACACTTGACCATCCCTGCGCCGAACAAACTGAACGGTGTTCATCAATATTATAATTTACAATTGGTCATGCCAGTTATCCCTTGACAGCCGGACAACAACAACAAAAGTCATTTCGTAAGTACAACGTGAGAAGCAATCACAAATAAGTGAAGGTTGCAGGCCTACGAATTGAAATTCGGGGGTTTTAATGAACATTTTTTAATAACTTAATTATTGATTATAGTTTTTAAGTATAAAGAAGGCAATAATCAATGATTAAATCTTAAGGGTACCTAATTCATAATTTTTAACATGGAGTTAACAGGCAAGTCAAGTGTAGATTAAATACTTTTTTTTCATATTAACTATAACGCATAAACTTAGAATCAAGTAAATTAACTAAACTGTAAAAAACTGATTTTGAAAAATGGATAAATGACGGCAAAACTATTATTTATAATATTTGAAAAGGCGTAGCATATTGATTTTACAAAAAGACATACATTTCGTTGTACTTTTAATAATTTTTCGATTTGTATTCTTGCATTTTATTCTTTTCAATTTAAAATATCCTTTTTCTCTGTATTTTGATAAAACAGTCAAGATATAAAATAAGGAACTCTACATAAGAAGGCCTACACAGAGTTATCTGCATTTTTAAATATTTCATTAATTGAGAAACAGATTGTAAACAAAAATATTTCATAAATAGATCAAAGCAATTACTTTTTCAGTAGTGTTGTTTAAAAATTATAACGGACAATGCATCAATATATCTTTCGCAGCGCAAAACAATTTTTCGGAGCAATTTACGTTTTTCAGTTAATATTTACATTTGTTGTTCCTTTTCATTGACTGTCAAAAAATGTGATGGAAAAAATTGAATCTTGAGAAGCCGATTTAAATTGAACAGCTTACAAAGGCACAAATCAAAGAAAAACTGACCGAAATTTATTTTATACCACTTTTGGAGTCACTTTAAACCTTGGAGAATTTTGTTAATTTTTTTCCGCGGAAATATCATGCGAAAAGTGAAATTCATGATTCCGAATCTGGGTTTATGAAAGAGAATTAATTTAATGGATTTAAGTGAAATTCCGTTCTTAAAATAATCGAGAGAAATTGTATTTGTTTTCTGCTTTTCTGCATCAAGAATGTAAATTGATGCTGTTAAGTATGCTGAAATCAATTATCGTTATTATAATGCTCTTTTCATATTAATTATAAATGCTTGAATTGAATGAACGGGAATCGCCGAGTGAATGCCTTTCTATCCAGCTACTTCAACTTCCGTTTCTTAGTAACGATTATGAATGCACGAAAGAGGATCAAGGCTTCTTTTTTTTTCCTTGAAAGGATTTGATTTCAAACGTGTCATGTGAATAAAAAAACTCAATCATATCAAGATGCTGCTTAAACTATGGGTTTGTACAATGTCATTGATGTATAGTTAAAGGAGAAAATTCAGATGAATACATCAAAGCCCAACTGACTTTCTTCATCTTGATTTGTGATAGGGCATTTCTTTCAACATAGTTTTGTTATGATGGTAAAATTAAGTTTATTGATATATATGTTCATATTTTGATGTTATTTTTTAAGCATATGAATAATCAAAAATCGATGAAAAGAAGAAAATTAATATTTTAAAAATTTGTAGCATCCTTTGTTAGGTTGATCATGATTCGTGGCCAATCGGAATTCATGATTTTGAAACATTTCCAAATATGCGAAATACAATTTCATTCTCTTTCTCGCACCAATTTTAAATCATGCATGAAGTTAGAATGAAGAGCTCTGATTACTTAAACTAGAGTTTTTCCGCTTATGTTCCAATTACTCGAGGGGATAAGCAGTGAATTAGTTCGAGACACTCAATGTTTATTATAGTGAAAATCTCAAAACATAAAGAGGAAGGGATTAGAAAAGCTTTGTGTTCCTCAGTGCTAAAGCATTAAAGTATTTAATGCCTTTCACAGATACAGAAATGAGGGAGGATTTTCCTTTGCTCGTGTTAATCGCAAATAATTTCCTAACCTGAGATTAGATCTACATTCCTTTGAACCTAACGTGAAACTAAGCTCATGGATGAGCTTTAGGAATGCGTCTTATATTTATGTAAAGGATTATCAAGATGAGTAATTATTAGTTTTCATCATAGTGTGATATTCCCTCAGTAGTGTTTTAATTTGTTTTGATATTGGATTAATATTATCATAACTAATAAACACAAAACGGCTTTTCAAAAAGGCTTTTATCAGTACTTTAAAAAGAAAAATTATTTATCAAAAAAATCAACGGTGCAGATAGGAAAAAAATCGTTAATTAAATTTCAGTCATAATTACATTTATATAATATTTATGTATTCTAATTTTTGTATAATGAATGTTTGAAACTTCTAATTTATGATAATCATTAGGATTTTATAATCTTTTAATTTTATTGTTTGCGCAGTTTCAGAAATTTTGTTTCAAGCTCAAGCTTTTTTTTTTCGTTTTTAACTCACTGATAAAACTATTTAAATTTACCTGACTCAAAAATGACAAATGATTTAAACTTCCATCTAAAATTGACCGCAGTCACGCTGATGTTGCAAGGCCGTACGCAAAAAATTATACCAACAACGGCCAAATTTTTTTATAATTGCAAACAAATTAAATGTTTTCATTCAGAAAATTACCTTCAATCAATATTTTAGGTTTCTATGAATAAATATTCTTATAAGTACATAATCTACAATAGCAATAAATATCATACACTGACAAGCCAAAAAACTGATACACCTGCTTTATATCGCGTCGGGTCCCTACGAGCAAGTACAATACTTAGAAACGTAAATCCTCAGATCAGACAACGCTTTTCCAATCATTAAGAGCCTAATGGCAGCGTTGGCGAGCCCGGGGAAGGTGCAGAGCTTTGTGCCGCTGAATCACCAATGGATACATAAGATGATTTGCGACTGCGAAAGCCCGTATCAATGAGGTTACGTTGCATATACACTGACACTCGTTGATGGGCCTGTATTCAAACTCTCAGTAATCTGAAGAAGCCTTTGAACGTCTATCTCGTGTAACGATTCTTTTCAAGCGTCGATGATCCCTTTCTGTCGAGGCTTTTTTCAATCCGCACCGCTGTCGGAGATTTTAAATTTTACTGGAAATCTTAGTACTCGCGGTACACCCTAGAATTGGGCGGGGGCGAAAATCCAAATTTCATCTCTACTTCGGAAATGCTGTGCTCTCTTGCTCGTTCGTCATCGATTATTCATCATTAAAAATCGCTTAAATATTGATAACATGCCATTATAACAGTAAGAATCGATATAATTGCCTCCTCAGATAGCAGTTGTCTTATATACGCACTGTCGACCGCATCGCGTTACGCTAATTGGTTGAACACCAGCATTATTTACTTACGACCTGCTATACCAGCTTTTCTGGCTCTTCAGTGTATAATAATTTTATAACTTATATAAATAATATAACAGTAAATATTCTTGTTCAAATCAGCAATAATTTTACTATAAGAATTGCTCCTGTTTTTTTTTTTTTAGTCCTTCATTTAAAATAAATATTATTTCTCGTTTTTTCCTACCTTGCAAAAAGGTAGTGAATAAAAAGAGATAATGATTATTCTCTGCTGATGCAATTATTTTCAGGAATGATTTGCAAAGCATATGAAATATTGTACACATGTGTATAGAATATTGAATTTTTAACGTCTATATGCCATTTGACCTTTTTTCCCTTCAATTCTTGCTTGCAGCCGAGAAGCAGACAGGAGGACAGACGAGCCTCTCAATGCCAACACAGTGCTCCAGTCTTCTTTCAAATTGCCGGATACTCTGCCGGCCAATCGCCACACTACACGACCCACGCAGTCTCTTGAGAAGACCCTTTCCAGATCTTCATATAGGCTGTCCAGGAGGTTCCGGCCCACTCTGGCCACGGATGTCCCACCTGAGGATGAAAACACTGTTCCGGAATCACAGAACACGAGGAGACTGCCTCCGAGGTTCCGATACGTCTTGCCGAGAAGAAACACGCCGACAGTAAGTGGTTCTACCTTTGCTTCTGAAATGCATAGTTAAAAATATCTGTAGTTATGAATGTCACTTAAATAATTTATGCACACTTAATAAGGATGCCAGGAAATTCTAATCCTGTAATGAACATTATCTTTTGCTTACCGGCGTATTTGCTTAAAATGATTTCCAGAGCAAATAATGTCACTTCTTCCGCTTAAAAAACATTTACCTTTAATCTTCATATTCCATCTTCCATTTAAAAAAAATAGGAAAAAGAAAAATTGAAATTAAACCGAAATATTTATACATAAATTATTTTGGGGCTAATACGGCCTAGTCTTCGATCAATATATTTAATTATTCCAACAGATTGCTTAAACTGTTCATAGAAATGAGGTAATATTGTTAAAATATGTAAAAGCTTTTGAAATTATACTTCAGAAGGACAAATCAAAATGCACACATTATATGAGATCACTTCAGGTGCCAACACCAGTATCCCCAGCAACCTTATTCTGCTCCTACGGAGGTGAACGGAATGATAATAGTTTTATGTTTTTAACGTGTATAAAAAAAATTGTCATGCAAATAACTATTCGAATCTCCTACTTAAGCTCTTTGTAAGTGTTTAAAGAATAAGTATGCCGAACATAAGTATATGTCGAATATAATATTGAATTAAGTATTCACTTAAGATTAGCTTCCACAGGAAACTCCTAGATGCATTGTTGTCAGAGAAAATTGGGAAACCTTTTTTTCTTTTTTTCCGTCGAATTACATTTAAGAAAGTAATTCTATTGCAGTGACATCCAGGAAGAACAGGCAGCTGCCTATTACCGCAGGGAGGAAGAGAGCAGCCAGCAAAGCGATGAAAAAAGTTTAATTTCGAGATAAATATTTGTTAAAAAAAACACAACTTCTATGAATTATAAAATGTTTCGAATCTAACCAGTTACGCTCGACAAAGTTTATTGCCATTATATTAAAGAACTTGTTAACTTTATCTTATCTCTTTCGCTTTATTTTTTAGCTATTATAGTATTTATAGTCAGCATAAATAAAAACATGAGCTTTTCACAAAGTTGATAAAATAAACTAAAACATCATTAATATGTTATATTTAAAATTATGAAACCAAATAGCTCGGTTTACATGTAAGGGACTGAGTACTGTGCACAGCCGTAAAATGCTTTGATCTGTAACGTATTAACAGTTGCAGATATTGAAAGTATTAAAAATATGTAAGCATAATGCTGATTTAATTATTTACTTCTTAAGCTGGGCTCGTTTTTTTAATAAACACAGAAATATTATTTAGAAATTAAAAAAAAGATTGCGAAATTGGAATACAACGTATTTAAAAATGAAACAAACAATTCAGCCCTAAAACTTCAGTACGCGAAAATATTTCGAACTTTTATGAGATTTCTCTGCCCTGGATCATTTAATTGTGGAGAATTTGCACGATTAATTAGTCAATACTAAATACTGTGTAGAAATTATGCGATTATTGAGTTCCTCTGTTGGAGTTATTTCTTCAGCATAGAATTCATTTACAAGTCTAAAGCTAATGTTAAGGGACAAAACAAAAGGTTTGATTCGAATATTAAATGAAATAAATTCTTTCCAAACTTACAAAAAAATCAGAAACGTACGATTAATTAATTATTCCATTTTTGCGTTACCACGAAAAGGGGATGCAGTAGCTTCTGTGGTTAAATACTCCTGACCATCCGAGGGCAGAAGTCTGACTTCTAGTTTAAATGAAGATGACACTCCCACGCTCGCTTGCATATATTCTTTTTACAGGGGGGCTCTCTCACACACTTCACGGATAGAACACAGGGTGAAGAGCAACCATGGCCGGACCAGGACTTGAAACTGGGATGCCCAGATCATACACCGGCATCCGATTAATAAATATTTCGTTATTTTATGCTCTCCATTCTTCATAGCATTATAGGATTTTTTGTGCATTTAAGGTCTTTGTAATTTCTATACTTTACATTTTATCATTAATGAAATTCGTTTGTGGTTTTCCTCTGTTTTTTTATTTTCAAAAAGTTTTATTTTAGTTCTGCAGAAGCCAGGTTCTTATTTGAAGAGAAATAAGTTTTACTTAAATGCAGCACATTTAATCCGAAGTGATGCCCGGGGCGCCCGATCCACCCTCGTTGAGCGACCGCCTATGTTTAAGAGCGACGGATTTAATGTGCGTAAGCTGTGAAGACTGCCTGCCACTCTTTCACTGCCTGAGAGTGAAGGGAAATTCTTGAATCAGAAAGTTATTTCAATTATAATAATTTTTTTCAAAAGGAAGCAAAAATATGATTGGAAGTTTTGATGAAGTAGGAAAGCAGATCTTGCTTAAATTGCCTTGAACGAGACGACTGATGGCAGTTCGTATACATGGATATTTTAGAAAATTAATTTAAAAAATTACGCACTTGAATATTGTTGAAAAATGAAATAAGAAGAAATTAGAAAGTAGAAGTTTATTCTCTTTTTGGGGAAGAGGTGGATTTTAAAGTGAATTGGTAGCTATCTTTATACGATATATTATTTTCAGAAATTATCACTAAATGCGTTGAAATTTGAATAATTAAGATGTAACGTTAGTTCAAAATATTTTATATATTATTACTTTGGCTTAACCTAATTCTCACCTTGAAAAAAAAAATTAGGGGGATTTATGAAGATTGACCTTTAACATATTATTATTTATGGGGATTTTTTTTCTGAAGATTGTACTTTTAAAAACGGGGAGCGAACGCTTTGAGGGGAGTCATTCTATGTGGTTAAGCCTCAGATGCCGCTCTTCCCTGCAGCCGTATGCAGGGCAATTAAATCCTTTTATCTTCTATGATATTCAATTTAATGTTATATAATCTGACTTTCTGCTGTTGTTTTCAACTATACCAGTACATTGAACGGGCTGTTCGCTTCGAATACCATATAAATCTTAGTAAATCATTTGTCAATATGTTTTTTTAAAAATCCAAGGTAATTTTTTTTGTATCTTTAAAACTGAAACTAAATTCCATGCATATGTGGAAAAAGGATAAGAATTGTATATTTTCTGGTTAAAAAAAAAACTGCAGTAGACGCTTTGTACATGCGATTAAACATTAGTACGAAACTGTTTGTTGTTCTTCTTTTGGAATAAACTGATGAATTGACATGTTATTAAAATTGTTGTCAAAATCCTATATTTTGATTTTTCTCTTTGTAAAGGAATTGTTACAGTTGTTTATGAAACAGATATCATTTCCTGTTTCTCTATTTCTTATAGTACTACTTTTTTACAATTTTTTGGTGAATACTGTTTACTATATTTCAGCTATAATTGTTTTTATTCATATTTGTGGTAGCATACTGTAGTATATCATAAGTTTTTGTTTTCTTTTTCCTTTAAGAATTATTATTATTTTTATTATTCAATAGACTGTGAATTATTATTCAATAGACTATTAATAAGAGATTAAATATGAATTAGTTTTAAAACCACCAAAAGTCAGATTGCTTAATTTTAGCAAAAAATTGATAAAGTAACTTATCTTAGTTGATAGTTGCTATTTTCGAAGATTTCACAAATTGACTAACAAAAGTTGCCATTTCCATGAATTTCATAAAATAACATTCCTCGATTTAAAAACTGCAATTTTTTTCCTTTCGAATAAGCGTATCAACAGTTGGTTGTATGCTGAAGTATTGGGTTAACGATGCTGCACGTCCTGCCTTCTGCCACCCAGCGATCATGCACCATATGCATACAGTTTTATTTTAAATTAGAGTTGCTCGAATGTTTTTAGCATAACTGGTAGCTCGAAGTTTGTCTCTTCACAAGGAAATTTCAAACTGTCAATTATTAATAGGGTTAACGCCCTTTTTTAATATTAATATATTTTACTGCCTAAAACTTTTACATGGATTTTAAATAGACATTTGTTCTACCAACATATTTCATCTTTAACTCACTAATTTATTACATGGAATAGCATTTGTAAACGCTAAAAGAACTCTTTGTCTCTGTAGGATTTCGTGAATTATTTTCTATTATGACGGACAGCGAACTTCTGATATCAGTCAAACGACATTTTCAAGATAGCTCAATGCATGGGAGAAACTGTCCATCAAAAAGTTCGCTTGAAAGTTTTCTAATAGGATTTAAAGTCTACAAAGGCGCAATTAAACGGTTTCCTAGTATTTTAGTCTTATCTTATCCACATGTTCTTATTCGTACTATCAATCGCATCTAACAACAGTTATCGAATATAAAACAAATACCACACATGATTTAATTAATATCTGATGCTTCGAATCTTTTCTTTAAAATATCAGGAGAAGATAAGAAAATAATCTGTGAAGTTGGAAAAAAGTAACTCAATTATAAAAGTTATATAAGAATTCATATTTACAAAAGTATTTCAATTCATCGCATAGTACTAAATGTTAGAATGTTTCAGTTTGCTTTGAATGTGTTATTTCCTTGTCTCAAAATTTCAAATATTTTTTCAGTTCTTCTTTGTAAAAATTTCCAAGACGGAGGTGTCCTATAAAAACATTTGATGTTAAAACCTAGCTAAGAAAAGACAAATTCCAATCCTGCAAAAATATAATGGGATCCTTTAAGTCAAGAAATGACCATAGAAGAGACAAAAAAAAAATCAAGATATTCAAAAGTTCTTGAGAACTTGGGTATTACTTATAGTAAGAAGGAAAGTTGCGTCCCATATTTCATATACTTTAACATCATATCTCTGCCTCAAGTCGAGCTTTTTTTTTTTTTTGTGAAAAATTTAAGGAGTGCCTTCAGTCTCTAAGGGTTATGAGATTGGTTTCTAATGTATCTAAACATTGTAGATGCTTTCTTAATAACGCGGAGGAAAGAGAGTTGTTACAAATCAAGAGAACATTTCAGCATCACTCATAATTATCAACATTTTTATATGAATATCGTAGAATTAACTAAGTAAATTTTTCCGATTTATTGAATCTTTTCTGCTCTTTTGTCAATGAGATCAATAACTTTTAAAGGTTGGGCTGTGAAACAAAATGCAGTTATTTTTATAAATCAAGATTAAATTGATTTGAAATAAGGAATTGATGAATGAACTTCACGAAGTTCTAGTTAAATTAATTTTCCAGTAATGGTCTATTAAATTTATTGCAGAAGTATTTAGCGCTGTTGTTCCATTGCATAAGTTCATAAAGTGACATATTTGTAAAATGTGTAATGGGACATTCGTGTAGTCTTCCCTGCCATTCGTGATATTTTCATACAGAAAATAGGATTGATCACAGCTTTCATTGAATAGTAGATTAACACTTCATTACAAAATAGACAAAAAGAGTGATTGCTTTTGATACAATAAATATTCCTACCGGGCTGGAACGAACCCCGCCTCAGAGTGCTTCTCACAATTCAAGATATTATGAATAAAATAGTTTTGCAAAAGATATCCTTGAGTTGAATTTAAATAAGAAGTGCTCACTTTGGCTGTCAGATATCGTTATTTCAACCTTTGCATTTGATTTTTTTAAACCTACAGCGACGCTCAGCGGTGGTGGAAAATAAAAAAGAAGTTTATTTGTTTCCAGTTGCGAAATAGTTAAATATATATATATGTATATATATTTAGATCCTTTAGAAATATTGCAGCATCTTATTTTTTAAAAAAGAATAAGCATCAAAAGATATTTCGCGACAGTGATATTGTAGAAAACCAGGCGGCACGAGTTTAATAAACAAAAGGAATTCCACAAAACATCTTCGATCAATTATATATATATATATCCAAAATAATTCATGCATGCGAACGGTTCGGAAAGTAAACTTCACCGCCGTGGCTCATTCTCATATCTTTATTCGCAGACTTTCACTCGTTAATTTTTGTTTCTCTACTCTCGGTTTTCATCATAATCTTCATTTTATGAAAAGTCTTTATTAGATATTAGGCTTATTTAAGTATTTAAAAAAGGCGGGGAGTCTCTTGCTTAGGTATTTTCATCTTATTACCCAAGTTTCAAATTTATATTTATATCTTGCAGTTTAGTTAAATTATTGTATAAAATAAATTATTGTATATTGTTTAAATTCAGTCCTTTTAACTCCACTGATTGCACTTAAATCTTTACTCTGTAACTTCCCTTTGTAATTCATTATGTGTAAGAAAATAAAATGTATGGAATGAGTTTTCAGCTTAAATAAAAATAAACATAACATTCAGCCGTTATCCTGAATGTATAAACACTTGTTCGGAAAGTATATCATTATAAACTCAGCTAAAAGATTCGAATGGGGACTTAAAAGAAACCAGAATATACTTATATATTTATTCTGAAAAGTTATTATTTTTTCTAAAAGCGAAGCCTAACATATAGATCTCGAATGTATAAACATAAGCAATAAGTTGAAAATTTGCCATGTCACCTTTAGGAATCCAAACACAGCTACAACATAGTCTTTTGATGCATATATAAATTTCGCTGTGATTATATTCATTGAATTTGGCATAGATTTAAGTGCCTCTCGAAAAAAAAGGAAATTACGTGATCAAACCTGTATATGAGCTAAATTAATGACATGCTTTTCAAGACCTTGTAAGAGAATCATTTATATAGAGGTTACTAAATTAATATTGGTGAAATTTTATCATTCGAAACAAAGTAATTCTATAGAAGGATAACTTATGCTCATATTTTTATTTTTTATAGTAAATTGTATAATGTTTCATTTTAAAATTCTTTTACTTTTTTATTCCTCTATCAATTAAAAATGTTAATTTGTCTTTCATCATTAAACATATATTTGTGGTGAAGCTGCGTATCTTTTCACTGATTTATTTCAATTTTTAGGTGCGACTGAACCGATTTAAAGTCAAATTAACAGTTCGAAACGACGAAGCCAGCGACCTAGTGACACCTCACGAGAACACCTTCGACCCGGAAGACGATCTCCTGGAAGAATATGATCCCTTACATCCCGTCGATCCTGCCAAAGTAGTTTACGAGAAGACCACCATCACTAGTGAAGTCACACTTCACGTAGGACGTAGAAAGTCCGTTCGAACTTTAACAATCACTACGAGCGTCCCCAAAACTCGTCATGGATTCGCCTCAGAAGCAGGCGGTTTCATTGACGCTCACGATATCTCTCCTGCTAACAATAATGCAATTTTTGCAACTCTCAGTCCTCTGGACGAAGATGCTGGACCCCATGTTGTTGTCACCAGGACCTATACCACGACGGAGCGCATGCTCAAGACTTCGGTGGTTCCTGTCTTGGAGAATGACACCACATCTTATCACACAGTAACGGAGAGTTTCTTCATTCTGAAGCTGATCACTGGTTATAAAACCTTACCTGCAGCCGATATGACAGTTTTGCATACTGAAGTCTCCGATACAGAATTCGATGAATCACCAGACCAGCTTGCCGGACTTCTCGATGGCGCGGTCCAACTTCAACCATCCGGTCGGCAACAGATAGTTCAGACAGCTGTGCCAAATGGCTTACTTCAGGCGTCTGGAAGCGGAAGAGAGCAGGCTGTCGTTCCTTACGACCAGACTCGCAGCAATGCCAACGATCTGTCCAACTCATTGCTATCGTTGGGAGCTGCTCTTCAGCAAAATCCTTTGGCCGCCGTCTATCTAGGTCTGCAACAGCTAAATAAACAAGCGACTCTTTACTCTACTATCACCAAAACTTCAACTTACGTCCACACCGACACCATTTATAGCACGAAAGTGGTCAGCTTCTATGATGGTCGAAGAACTAGAACTAGAACCCTGTCAGAATCCGTATCCACCACATTGAAAACAATGACCTCTCTCTCCACCACAGTCGAGCCTTACTTAAACACTCAGCTCTTTCAACAGCAAAACCAGCTGCAGCAATTATTGGGAGGATCGCAGATTGGAGGTACGGGTCCCCAACTGTTAGCTCCACCTCCTCAATACAGCACCGTGACCTCTACCTACACAACAGTAACAACAGCCACAAGTCTCAGCACAAGGATTTATACTCTGATATACAATGCCATCAGCACAAAATTCAGAACAGTGACCAGCACATCATTGTATGAGACAACGATAACTGCAACCACCACTAGCGAAGTACCCATAGCCATCACTGCACCCCCTGGAGGAGTGTTTCCCTTCTTGGGTTAAAATGGCATTTTAATCCAAATGTTTTCTGCATATCATTTACCTCATACGACATTACAGTTGTGTGCTTTAATTGGACATCTGATTCTGCATACATATCCAAAAAAAGATATTTCCTGCTCTGCATTGAGCAAGAGATTTCAATTGGATGAAGAGATCATTTGTGTCAAAAGAAAAATTTCTTATAATAGTTCTTCCGACTCTAAATTTAGAAACTGCACAGTTTCTGTTGGTGTGTTATATTGCTCAATACGACGGCTACTAACAAGTGGTAGTACATGTAAATATGACTATTTAACTTCGTACTAATTTTTTGCGCTTCATTTCAAATAACCTGCATGGGAACTGATCCATCAGTCATTCGAATGCAATGAATTAGTTTCATGAATTGTTTGCGTTTTGACGTAAATTCATTTGCAAGGAGGTAAGCAATCCCTGGTGCCAGATGAGCGAAAATGCTTTGTTTTATTTACATCTGTTGGCACGATAGAAAGGTCTACAATGGAACCGAAAAGTTCAGATTTATTATGACATACTCATTCTTAAAACTCATTTGTGGTGCAATATGAACCTATCTTGATCAAGAGTAGTTTATGAAACATTCAGGATTCAGAAAGGACGATCGGCTAAGACTACATTTGTCACAACACTAAAACATACTTCAGAATGTAGTTTTTTTTAAAAATGAGACAACTTACAGCTGCGCTGATAAATTGAACAGCAAATGGACTAAAAAGATCAAAATAGTTGTGAACATTTGTGAATATCTTGGTTCAATTGAAATAAGGTAATTTAATTAATGACTCTTTTTCATACTGAACACACTTATGGGAAGATTAAATATATTTGTGAAATTTTTTAACAAAGAAAATAACGACAAATAGATTTAGAACAAGAGCATCCAAATAGTGTACATATGTTTTTATAAAATTTTCAATAAATATGTTTCTTAAAATATGTGTATGTTGTTAATTCCTTGCTTTAAACTATATTTCATTATTGCAATTAATTTATATTAATGGCTTACTTACTAGAATAGTTTTGGCACAAAATATTTTCCTTCTGTTCGTCTTGCTACTGGATCTGCAGAAATGTTCACTGAAAGAGCTAAGCTCTATTGTATTTCACTTTATATGTTTCACATTAGTAAAGAAACAATTTTGTAATCAGTTTCTCCTTCCTTCTTTTATGAGCTGGAGGTTTTGAATTTTGTACACTCGTGTGCTTTCGAAAAAAAAAGTAATTTTTTTATATACTCGGAGATTAATTATCGGTTAATTCTATTACATCTTGCTTTCATATTGATGGACAATATATATCAGTACATTTCAAAAAGGAAAATGATTTCAAAATTCTGCAATATTTATAAAAATGGATTAAAAATTAAATGAAGGAAATAATAACTCAATACATCAATGAATTAGAGTTTTCAAACAATATTTTTCATTCTATATATTTCTTTCACACTTAAAAATATGTATTTATTTTCTTTGCTTATATATATATATATATATATTTGTTTTGTTTTGTTTCTAAATTCATTCATTTAAGTATTTGGGGAAAAAACAGATTAAACGGGAAAACGTTGAAATGTGAAATGTAAAATTTAGTACAGAAATTTAAGCATTTTTTTTCTTATTATTTTTTTAATAATATATTTATCGGGATAATTATTATTTAAAATCATTGCAATTTACTCCAGACATTCTACATCAAAGATTGAAATCTCTCAGAACTGGCAAATTTAATTATGTCAATTTGAACATGCTGCTTATATCCAGTAAAAACTTCAGTGTGTTGAAATAGGATTCACCTTCCGCATATGATTTGTTTCGATTCCAGTATTTTGTCAGAAAACACGTTACCTGCAATGCATGACATTTCATGCTAACAATAGAAAAGCGAGGTAATTTTTGTCTTTTTTACTTCATATATATTTTTCAACATGTCTTGAGCTGCATCCTAGGGTCACCCTTGCTTTCTTATTAATCGAGATGATCCCTTCTCTGATATAATTAAGAAATAAGCTAATAAGAGGCCATCTAACTTGGTAGAGGGTCCGAATATGAGGATTGTGCCATGACAGTGAACGTTTTAAAGTACTAGATGATTCTCCTGTTTTTAAATAAAATATCATTTTCAGTTTAAAAGTCTTTCGCGGTGCAAGACAAAACCATGCATTTCATTCCGCATCTCATGATAAAGATTCTCTGTGAACGTGTCTGATGAAAGGCAAATATTTTTAGGTTCTTGCAATCATAATTTTTCTGTGCCCAACAACAAAAAGGACATATTCTTTCCTACAGTGCTTCTTTCCAAATGATTTTGCACATCATATTTCTGAATTGACCAGCAAAATTAAAATATAAATAAGGTATTGAAAATATAACACTATGGTAAGAAAATTTAAACATTTTTTTACTATAAGACTATAATTTATTTTCTTAAATTTATAACACAAAGTAAAATTATAAAACTACGTATTATACAACTTACAAAAGATGATTAATTAGGAATATTTGGGAAATGATCTTGAACGATATTTGATTTTATTTTAATGATTTCGTGGGCACGGCTTTTGTAGATTCGAAGAAGGTTAAAAAGTAAATAACTTTGAAATCACCGTAAATAAATAGCCAAAGTCAATCCTTTAAGCTTTTGTCTTCTTTGCCTGTTTGATGGCTCCTATTTTGTTTTTCTTAAAAACATATTTTATGTGAACTGAGACAATTTATCTTTAGTCTCATCCGAAGCTTGCTATTTTATGACGGCATGTTATTGCTTTGTTTAGAGAATTGTCAGCGTTTAAAATTATTTGAGTAAAAAAAAAATAGAGAATTGTTTAATGTCTTCAAGTTAATATTACATCTAAATCGCATTTAGGAGACAGGGGTAGGTCAATTTTATTACTATTTGACAAAATAAAATGCGGAAAAATAAACCTTGAACAAATTAATTCCAAAATTAAGTAACCATATCTCTTACTTTCATGAAAAATTTATTTCGTTAATCGCTGATTTATTTCGTTTCCAGCTGATTTTAGTGCGCATGCGTCACGGGCATGATGTCCAAACGAATCTATTGGGTGCAAGGGAATTATGTCATAAATATAAAACAAGTATCGTAATTAACTGTTGTGAAATGTGGCACATGATCAGTGTAGAGAGGATACATTGTGTTTCGGAGTTTAATTTAAAATTTAATTTAATTTAAACTTTAGTATAGAAGATGTTTTATTTAGTTTTGTGTCAGTTTGGGTTATTTTTCTCACGAGTTTCTTTGTATTACTGTTACTAATGTTTTTAAAAAAAATTGGTAAACCCTTAAGGATAAATAATCCTTCTTAGCACAAAAGGTCTAACAATATCGTGAAGATATCATACAATATATTATGATAATAAGACAGTTTACATTATAAAGATATTTGCTTTATATTTCTGACATAATTTATTAAACTATTGACTATATTGACTATTGGCATAATTTATTTTTCAAATAGTCACTTTTTTCAAAAAACGATAAGGATCAAAAGTGCGAGTAAAATTCCTGCATCTAATTTTTAAATTCCGTTATTTATTTATTTTTAATTGGGATTATTATTCGAAATCATTTTTTTCTGATTTAAAACAAAAAAAAATTGTGTTGTTAATTTCTTGTTAATTGTTTTTCTGATTAGCTCAAATATTTACCGTGCTGATCCGTAGCAGCAAATATAAGAAGTTTACCTTTTTGTAAAAAAGTACATTTTATATTTATCAGGAAATGAAATCTAGAATCATAAAAATATTTCTGTATATTTTAAATTCTTGTAGCAAGTTTGCAGCAAATTCCCATTTTCCTTTTCGGCCATCTTTCCTTTTCTATCTAATTTTAATTACCAGTTTCCTGATGGCACAAAACGCCCAAAACTATTGTTACAACACCACCAAAATATTATAGGATATTCAGAATACTGAACAATATCCAAACAATATAGCACAAATAATGCGCAAATATCTTGTGTTAATAAGATTCCTACTTTTATCTGCATTTCAGTAGGTGATAATTTTGACAAAAAATAAACTTGGGAGGAAAAACAATTATATGTTTATTTATTTATTTAATCTTCGGAGCTGGATAATCACAAGATGGAGTTTTTGATTTTTAAAAGTCCTCTATAACCGAATACGTTCAAGCTTGTATTTTCTGAATTTGGAAACATTAATATTGGATGTATAATGCCAATCAGTTTTTATAGTAATGCTCTGATATTTGTCAAAAAAATGTCCCTATAAAAAATCTAGCATTTCTTCAATGGCTTGTTTGTATTAAATTCATCGGAGATTTCGTTTTATAATTTATTTCTAAAGCTATGAAAAAAGTACGTACAATATGTTAATAATATATTTGAAGTTTCCACTTAAAATACACTCATATCCATAAATTAAGGATCATGCAGGTTCAGGAAAAGAAATAGTAGATGCAAAGCAAATTATTTGTAAAAACTATTTATTAAACTAAAGGTAATGTGCAAAAAAAGATGCTGAATGCTTGATATCATTCATAATTTTTTTACAAAAAAAAAGAAGAAAAAATATTTACAAAACCCAATATTACATGGTTGGTATGATGGTTAATGCATAGTATGCCTGCCAAACCATGAAATACATTCTATTTAACACCTAGGCATGCAGAGTATCGAATTATCGATCTGATCTTGGGGAATATTACACCATTCACCAGGCAATATTCTCCGAAGTTCCGGCAGATATGTAGATGGTTGAAGGTCTGAAACTCTTCGGCCAAGCATGTCCCACACATTTTCTACTGGATTCAAGTCCGATGTTGATGGTGGTGAGTCCATACGGGTGATATCCTCCAATCTAAGGCATTGGTTACGGTGTTTGAATGGTGAGGATGGTGTTTGCCCGATGTTCTGGAACCCAGAACAATCCAGCACCAACGTAACAGAATCGTTCAATGATGTTCTCTTGGTGGTAACTGGTGCCTTGCACTCTCCGTATGAAAGTCTGGCAATAATCAGACTGCAAGTTAAATCTGGACTCGTCAGAAAACATCACACAAGCCCACTGTTCCGATGTGCACAATGAATGCTCTCTATTCCAGACAAACCGCAGGCAAGTTCTAGTAAGTGCAATGCATTTGACAGGCCTACGACCATATAGATAAATTTTCCTTAAGTGTGTGTGCACGATCTGCCTTGCTACAGTCGTATGAGTGGCTGAAGAGAGCTGACGAGACAGGTCGGATGAAGTACTCCATTTGTTTCTTTTGGCAGTAACTGCCAAATACCCATGCTCATTCGACATTATAACTCGAGGGCAAACTGTGCTGTAACGACTACTCACATTACCATAATCTTGGAGTCATTGTCAGAGCCTGTATATGACACTCTGGATGAATCCAAGTTCCTCGGATACTTCCAGCTGGGTATGCCCACATTCCAGACAGTAGATGATTCTATCACTTAAAAAAATCACCTAAATGCGTCCTTTGTGTCATAACTATGCGGTTATTGTATTGAAAGGCTTATAAAAACACTTTAGAATAATTTTACTTCTTTGCCTTTACTTTTAATACATCACCCTTTTACACTCCCGACATTTTGACGCACTATTGGTGTCATTTGGTGTCTTTTTGTAATTTGCGTATGATTTTTGAAAATGTGTGTAATCATTTTATTGGTGATATATACATTTTAGAGTTTGATTTGTGCGTGACTCTGCATTATCCTTAATTTATGGATATGAGTGTAATTGGTAGCATACACTGATGGGGGGAAATCCCAAGACCAAGATAAAACTATTGTAGAGTAATAAAATTTGGAGAATGTATTTTTCTAGTTAGCATATTTAATGCATTGAGTTTTCAAAATTACAGGTTATTATAAGCTCAAGAAAATACTTTTCAATTTTTAAATACTGTTTCATTAATAGCCGATATTAATGCAAAAGTATTCAAATTTGAACCGCCAGAATTTTGACGCAAGCCTGGAAATATGAAATTCGGTCCTAAAAGTACCGAATGTCACTTTGTAACTCCATATTTGTTGTACTTTTTCTGTTAATGCTGGTACAGTAAGTGCTGGCTGTAGATGGTGCTGGAGTTGTTGTTCAATGGTATCCCAGTGCTCAATTGGAAACAGATCTGATGGGTTCGCAGGCCTAGGAAACATGTCGACACTCTGTAGAGCACGTTGCTTTACAATAGCAGTATGAAGGCGAGCATTATTCTGTTGACAAACTCCCCATTGGATGCTGTTCATGCATGGCAGCACTACAGGTTGAATCACAAGAATGAAGCACAAATTTGCAGTGAATGTGTTTGGAAAAACCATAAAAGTGCTCTTTCTGTCATAGGATATTGTTCTCCGGACCATGACTCTAAGAGTAAGTCTATTGTGTCTAGGTTGCAGACAGTTTATTGCAGGTGTTCCCCTGACTTCCTTCTCACCAACACATAGCCATCATTGGCACCAATACAGAAACACCTTTCCCCAAAAAACACAACAGATCGCCATTCCGTCATCTAATGAGCTCTGGCTTGACACCACTGGCGTCACCAATGGCAATAGCTTGGAGTCATTGGAATGCATGCTACAGGGCATTTGACTTGGAGCTGACCTTGAATTAACCGGTTTCTAACAGTTTCTTGTGTCACTGTAGTCCAACTGCAATTCGAATTTTTGTAGGAGACGCAGAACAATATTTTCCCCTCTCAATTGTGCCACTTGGACTTTCGGAACCCGGTGTTCTTGAGGCAGTACCATCCCTTAACCATTGCTACCAATAATAATGCATAGTGAATACATTCCGGCCAAATTTTCCTGCAATAACACGGAAAGAAAACCTACCTTCTTCTATCACTATTACACCACCTCGTTCAAACTCGGTGAACTGCTGATTAGGATTCTTCGTTTTCTTAAATTGTCTCAATATGTTAAATTTCAAAGATAAATAACGCTCACAAACTTTACATCACGCATTTAAAGCAAACCTTTTTTGCAAGTTCTGAGTGGCGCTATTAGAGCCACAGATATGCGCGAAGTGTAAAATTTGAGTCGATGTCATCCTTCAGTTGTATAAACATGCTTACTAAATTTTGTGTATCTAACACAAGTCTTTCTTGGTGCTGAATTTTTTTTCTCGTCAGTGTATTATAAATTGAAATATATCTCGGCTAATTTCATGTTTTAAAGTAATTTGTTTTCTAATTAAACTCAGTTCATGTAGACATTTTACTTCGAATCTAATTTTTATTCTCCTTACTTATACTTTCGAGATGAAAGAGTCATCAAAAAACTGTGTTCACTTTCATTCCGAGCACTTTTGATTTCAAAAGAAATTATTCATCAGGGAATCTGCTGATTTCCCCACTCTTTTTCAAGAGACACATGTAGTGTGGGTTCGCGCTTCAATTCAATTTTTGTAGAAGAAGATTCGAGCGAAGAGCACAGATTTACACAAACAGCCTATAATTGCTTGAAAGTACGACGATCCGATTCATGTGGCGAATCTTTGCGTCCTGAATCTGATTCGACTGTACTTAAAGCAGATAGTTGTAAATTACGTTAAAAATATGTTGAAAACATACAAGGAATAAAAAAATTTAGCCTCGAATGTGACTTCAGAAAGTGTTGGTCCTGAATACATATAGTAGACTTCTACGTGATGCAGTAGCTGTCAAAAAATACAATCATCGTAATTCTAAATAGAAATATTTTTTAAAGATATTTTTGAAATAACAGAAAGATATGATAAATATTAGACCTATGTGGATAATTTTTTTAAATAATATAAGATGGTTGCTCTGCATTTGTGTTATTTATTTATGATTATGAAAATTAAGACTTCTCGATGCACAAATTTTTCGAATAATTTGTATGGGGTATGGAAAAATAATTTTATATCTTCAGTAAATTTTAAAAATATGTTATATTAAAAACTTTTTTATTTAATTATTTTTTACTTTTTAGATTTATAGGAACAATTTAAATCGATTTTAAAGCAACTTTCCAAGGAGTTTCCGATTGCCATAGTTTACTCGTACCCTAAAATTACAAGAAGTTAGATATGAGCGTAAAATTTTGACAAATTACGCCGAAAATCTAATTCGCATGAACTTGAATAAGAGCCCTTCGTGATAAATTTCATCAAAGGTTTTGGCTACGTCCAGAAAAAGGGCACCTGTGGTTTGAGACTTCTTAAAGCCGTCATGAGACTGAAGCTCTAGAGACTCATTTAACAGATAAAGGATTTACGGTTAACAAAGTTATTAGATTAACGCAATTTAAAACTAGAAACCCACTCCCAATACTCATGGTAGAATTAAGTAGAAATAATACTGTTGATCAAATTTATGAAGTTAATTGCATTGATTACTTAAAGGCCCTATCACACGGCGAAATTCCGTCAGCACTTTCGACAGCACGCGATGACGAAAGTGACGTCACTTGAGGATTTGCTGTCTGGTAAACCTAAAAACTTAGGTTCACGTTATAATGTATTTATCGCTCTTTATCCGTTTCTCCTACTTAGTGAATATCGGCAGTTTTCTTATTTCATAATTCGTGGGATTCTAGTCAAGACGTTGCTTTAATTTGCAATTAAATCCGGGATAATTTCTTAAGTGATCCCATTAGGCTTCAATGAATGCAAAAGCATTACAATAATAGCTGTAATTTTTTTAAAAAAATTCAAACTATCTTGAAATTTGTCCATTGCAATTCTATTGACACATTATCGAATTAATTGAAATTGAATCACTTCTGCTTCAAATTTAATTTTTTAAATGCTTAATACAATGAATATAATAAGGATTGTAAAATGAGACAAGTTGTACATTTATCGAATTTGAAAATACTTTTCTAGCCATTTTTTTCCTTTGAATGTCATTTTCATTTCTAATAGTATCAATCTTTTTGTTATTTATTGTAAATATTTATCGTGTCATTCTACTAATTGTAATGTTTTTATCAAAATTAATAACAATGAATTCTGTAAAATAATAAAACTTTTTAATTAATCTTAGTAACAGTTTTGTAATTATTTTTGTTGTAATAATGACAAATTAGTAGTAGTTTTTGTAGTAATAATAACAATTGTTACTAATTTATCAAAATTAGTATCAAAATTAGTAACAATGAATTCTGTAAAATAAGGAAACTTTTTAATTTTTCTTAGTAACAGTTTTGTAATTTTTTTGTAGTAATAATGACAAGCAAAAAAATGCTCCTTTTGTGTTTGTATTTTATAAATTCCTTTAAATGCATCTTATCAATATTAAATTTAAAACAAAAATATATTGAAAAGAAAACTGATTTGTGGGTGTGCATCCAATTAAGCTTAAAAGGTGCATACCATCATAAATAGTGCTGAAATTTTAAAATCAATTTTAAGTACCTTAAAAGTGCTTATTTTTCTGGAAAAGTGAAAATAAAACAAAAATTCATAAATAAAACAGAAGAGGAGTGCCAATACATTTAAAACAAAATTAAATAACTTTTGAAATCTAATGATTTTTGTCTATATGAAAACTGATATTTGTTGGATCCATCTCGACAAATTTTAGGTTTTGTGTATAGTATAAAAATAAAAACTACTATTTCTAAATGTGAAGTACAAATAATTAAAGTTAGGAATTTGAAATATGGCAAGAAATTGATCCTGGAACATAAAAAATTCACTAAGAACATATTTTTTGGAATTTTAATTAAAAATAAAAACAGGATTTAAATGCATTACCACCATATCATTGAATAAGAAGTATTTTTTACTCTTTTAAATTTGATTGAATGTTTTTCCCCTCCTTTTTATTTTAAAAAAATAATTTTTGAGAATGTATATTGGACTTGATTTGTATTTATCATTCCTTTAAATAATTTTTATTTTCCCACATCAGTTCAAAATTATAAAACAATTCATCGAATAGGATTCTTCATTTGATAAATATTTGTAAATTTTAAGGCAATACACTATTTAGTCTCGCTCATTTCTAAAATTACTTTTAAAAAAATGAGTTAAATGTTTTTTTTTATTTTATTTGCAACTCCAGAGCTTTTTTAAAAAAAATCTTTGTGGATTTATTACCAATATTTGTGAAAAATAGGAATCATTAAATAATTTTCATTCAATAATAATAATCAAAAATAATTTTCCAAAATATGTTATTGCATTTTCCTTAGTTTTTTTTTCAAAGCTAAAGTATTAAAACTTTATTTATCTTTACATAGATAATAAAAAACAGGTTTTTCGTAAAATTTCAAATTGCCAAACATAAAAAAAACACCTCCACATTACATCAGGAAAGAGAAGCAATAAAACACTTGTTTTTTAGTCTGACTATCTCCAAATGTGTGGCCATTCTATGCAACTTTCTCAATGCAAATGTATAATCAGAAATAATTCTAAATTAACTGTTAATTTGTTAAATTTAAAAGAAAAAAAATGTAGGAAAAGAAGCCTAAATTTTATTGTCTATCATACAAAAGGTGATTTAGTGTTTTGCTAATGATAAAAGTATGATCATTTTTCTATTTTTGTCAAAACTAAATATGTTTTATATTTCTGCAACATTGAAGGAACATCTAAGTATTAAAATTTAAAATCACTATTATATTTTTCACTCTAACATTGAAGTTAAAATTTTTTAATTATATAGAAGCTGTTTACAAACTATTTAAGGAATTACTATAATCAAAAATTATACTATTATTTGAATAAATAAAGGCTGAATAGGGCCAAATATGTTTCACAAAAAGAAAACAATTCACATCAGCATTAATATTTTTTTTATTTACTTAAAAATATCCTGTTGGATCTCTGAAAATTCCATCACAAGTTCGAAGATCCTTCTAGAGAACTATTCCCCATACGGTAGTATAAGTTGCCCCACAGAATGGAAAAAAGATACCGAAACTATTTTTAGCATTTAGTAATATGTAAGATTAAATGCATGCATTTTTAGTATAGTAGCGCCAATTACGCCATTCTTGGCACGCTACGTCACTTCCAAAGTTTCACATGATTGGTTGAATTTCGTTTGTAAACAATATTTCCGTTACTATCGTGGACATTTTCAAGCAGGTTAGAAAAAGTTGACGATGACGGAAATCTTGCTTGACCGGTTGCCTGCGAGCACAAATCGACAACTGATGACGAAAGTGCTGACGGTATTTCGCCGTGTGATAGGGCCTTAAGAGTAACTGTTGAAGCCTACAGAGGAAGAGCGACTATTTCGCAATGCTATAATTGTAATCATTTTGGCCATGTGTCTGGAAACTGCTCAATGAAAGCTAGATGTTTAAAATGCAACCAAAATCATCAGACTAGACATTGCCCAATTAAAGAAAAAATTGATAACCCAACTTGTATTAATTGTAACCAAGAAGGTCATACTGCTGCTTTTAAAGGCTGCCCCAAATTTCCCAAACCAAACATCCCAATTAGAAGTAGAAATAATTATTTTAACTCAAATTTTGTAAAATCTAACCTTTCCTATGCAAATTCACCGACAAAAAATATCCCCCAAACTACTGAAGAGATTGAAAAATTAATTGCCTCTAATGCAGTTCCTAAGAAAAATCCAAACTCCGAATTCGACTTAAGAGATGTCTTTGACTTTATCAATGAGATAAAATTAATATTACAAAGCTTCCCAAATTTAAATAGAACCCTCAAAGCTTTAAAAGCAGAAGAAAAACCGATCAACAAATTTTTCACACTCATCAGCGTTATGTCTGAAAACGAACTCCCCTAAAATGAAGACTGGTGCAGTTAAAAGAGAGCCCGCTTCAATCAGAAGCTATCTCCTGTCGTGGTGGTAAATTGACGAAAATTAAACATGGCTCTTGTTGACTGCCAGGGACTTGTTGAACACATGGTGTAGCTTCACCTCAGAGAGCAGAGGGAGCGACTGAAGTCGCTGGTGAAGAGCAAAAGGTCTGGGCCCCTCGAGAGGGGTGGTGGAGAGGAGGTAAAGTGTCGGAGCCAATCAGAGAGAAGTAGTCGTGGATGAAGACTTGGTCTATTTTTGCTTCAGAACTGTCGGCAAAGTTGGGATTTGTCTTTGATCGTTGTTAGCCAATCAGGAAATCGGGAAATGAGGTAGAGTTGAGTCTGGAAAGTTAAGCTATTAGAGCGTTGATCAAAATCAGTTTTCTTTCTTCTTTATCTGTAGTTTTACGGAGATTTCTTGCTGCTTTAATTAATTCGGGGAATTCATTCATTAGTGTTTTCAGTTCTCTCAGGGCTTCAATAATTTCTTTAAATTCATTAAGTTCGATTTTTTCAGTAGTCTCCGGAGGAGTAGGCATTTTTGGGTGACGGGTTTGAGTTTGGTTATTTTCTTGACTATTGCTGGGGATAGGATTTCTGGAGTTTTCTTTTAATGCTTCCGCAAAGGATTTTTTCTGTGTTGATGGTCTTCTAGTGTCAGGATAATTTTTGCACCCTTTCCAAGAGGCCAGATGGCCGGTTTCCTTGCAGTTTATGCATACAGGGTCAGGAATATTTTCTTTTATTGGGCATTGTTGAGTAGGATGGTTTTCGTTGCATTTTATGCAGCGCGGCCTGCAATTGCAGTTCCACGCGCTGTGGTAAAAGCCTGCGCAGTTATAGCACATAGTGGCTTTAGCTGGACGTCTATAAGTTTCTATTTTAATTCTCATGTAGGCTATGGATTTGACGTTGAAAATATTTTGGTAATTTTTTGTCTTTTTAATTTCTATAAGGAAAATAGGATGTAGAGTTTTGGTTCTGAAATTTTTGAGCTGAGATATTCTGATGATATTAAATTCTTTTTCTTCGAGTTCTTTTTTAATTTCCTCTTTCTCAAAATTTCCAGGTAGTCCTTTGATGATTATTTTTAATGGTCTTTCAGCCGGGTCTTCAGATAGTATAAATTCTTTTTTCTGTGTTTTAAGTATTTCCAGTATACCGGTTCTGTCCGATTCATTTTTCGGGGAGATTCGGATGAATCCTCTTGCGTAGGCGTTTTCAGTGTTGGGGTATCTTCTTGCGATTTCTTTTAGGGTGATGTTGTAATCTTGGTCCATCTTTAAATTAATTGCCGGGACGTGGGGTGCGTTTGGAGGGGGCTGAGATTCTAGAGCTTGGAATTTATTTTGGGTGATTATTTCCTGGGTTTCAGTTGAATTTTTTCTTTTGCAAGCGTGTTTTTTATCTACTTCTTGGAATGGAATTTCCAGTTCCATAGCGTCAATTTCGGGATGGGGGGTTGTATGTAAATTACAGTCCTTTAGCAGGCATGGGCTAACATCTTGTAGTTGATCCTCCATTTTAAATATCTGATTTTGAATTTCTTTAAATTTGCCAAGGTCTTCAAGATATTGTATAGTATGCTCCATATTGTTACTTCTCATCTGAGACAGAGTTACTTCAAATGATTTTAGAATCTCCTTTTTTTGTTTAATCATCTCTACAAGATTAAGGATAAAGTTGCAGCGGTTTTTGTTCCCATCGTGGGGTGCGCAGTTTCTCCTAATACATGGTTTGGCTTCTCTGAGTCTTTTCTCATGTTTTTCGATTTCACTCTCCAACGATTTAGTTCTTTTCGGAATATCAGAAGGTGAGTAGCCAGATCGACGATAATAAGAAGATTGCAGAATGTTAGGATTTTTCAGTTCTTCCAATTCTTTTTTATGGCTTTTAATGCTTCCCTAAAATGACAAGTTACCGGCTCTTAAGTAGTCATATCTCACCCAAGCTCTCCACCAATCTGAAAGCAGCCTCTATAGCAAAAATCGCTCCAAGAATATCCAGTCTAAGTCAGCTCCTTCTCACGCAAAGTCTCCTCAGTTATACGCAAAGCTTGGAGGTAGCTCAGCAACGGGCAGGTACTCCGTTAATATCGTCAACTAATGAGGTCAATTCATGTGACGTAAAAGGTACATGACATGTGACTTCTGCGCATGGCATTTAAGTCTTCATCCGCAAAGCTTTCCTTGATGAGTCTGTCATTAACGCCCTCCACCAAGTATGAAGCGGATTTTTTGTTTACATTTGTAGCTGTAATTTTGAGTCGTTTTCTTTCCTCCTGTTAAAGTTAAAAGATGAAATACTAATGTGCTGCTGGATGCTTTAATGGGAAACACAAGCTACTGCCATGATAAAATGCATTTTTTTAGTTTCCTTTCAACAATCCTGACATTGGTTGTTAGCTTTGGAATAGAAGGTTGTTGTTTTCGAAATTGTGATATGCGCCATTTATTTTCAAGAATTCATTTAGTTTGTTTATATTCACATAATTTTGAAACCCAAAAACTGTTCCAGTAATTTTTTTTTTTTAGAAAACCCTCTCAAAGGAAAAGAAATCGGTACTTGATTTGATTTGCTGTCTGAAACAAATGGGGACAATTAAACAAAATCTTCAGAACATTTCTAATTTTCGTTATTGACATTTGAGGGAATTTTCTGATAATTTTGAATATGCTTAGAAGATTTTGAAATGTTTACATGAATATTACATTACATTTATCCTACAAAATCTTATCTAAATTTAATTGATGTAAGTAAACAAACTTTTATTGTAAAAACTATCTCTCTCAACTGATAATTAGTGGCTGTAATGCTGACTTGAGTGGAGGTGAATAAATTTCTTTAAGATTTATTAAATAAATAGATCTTTTCCAATTACTAAAAAATTCAATTTTCGTATTGATTGTTAACAGCATTTATAATTGATGTATTGTATTAAAAGTGCTCTTAATTTGGTAAATGGAATGCTACTTACTTTAATGCTACTTTTTACTGAAATAATTCACAAATTACAAAATAAAGTTCAAGATTCTGTGAAAAAGATTCATTCCTGAGAATATTGTTAATAATATTAAAATGAAGGCATTGACAAATTTCACGAAAGAAAGGTTTTTCTCTGTATATTCTTCTTTTAATTTTGAAACGGATCTTCAAAAATTAAATATGTCAAAGCATCCATTTGATTTTTTTTAAAAAAAATTAAAAATCCAGTTGATTTTTGAAAATAAAACTCCAGATTCATTATTGACTGCATAGAAACAGATCAACCCAACAGAACAGCAAATGATTTCCAGTTCTTATAAAGAAGCTAATATTTTAAAAGATATGATAGTCATAATACTTTCAAGATCTGTCAACTTCATTTCACCATTACACTGGGATAGCATATCTAAATAGGAATTTTTTGAAATTAAAAGCTATCTGATGGATGTATTAGAACTGAATGATTTTGTGATGACAGATAAAAGCTTTCAAATTGAACAAGAACTTTTTAAAAAAAGGATATAAGTTGAAAGTAAAATTTTAAATGACTGTCTCAAATAAAAATCATTTACTTAAGAAAGTCTCTTAATAAAAATTACTACTTAAGGGAAAAAAATGTAATAATTCTATTGGTAAGCTTCAAAATTTTAACTTATCTAAGAGTAATATTTATTTTTAAAATTTATATTTATAAAATTCAACCTACAGAGAAGGATAGGTTCTTTTCCCCTGTGATTTAATTAAAAAAAGAAAAAGAAAATATGTAATTTTTCAAAACCACCATAGCCATTTGTCAAAATGTATCTTTTGAATATATATATATGGAAAAGTAAAGAATAAAAGGGTAGCAAACAAATTAAAAAGTGATATTAATTAATTAGACAAAAAATAATTGCATAGAAAATACTAATTGAAATTTTTGGATAAGAAGTAAAATTACAATACTACGAAAGTTTGGTGAAAATAATTCTAAATATTAAATTTTAAAAAATATGAAAAATGTTTCATAATTCGGCTAGAGTAACATTCAACTGCAACAGCTGACTGCAATGCTTTTACCAACGTTATCGGCAGACATCCCAAGATGCGCAGAACGGTTGAATATTGAACAGAATCGGTTTGTTTGGTACGTGACCCATGAATTGACTCCATTCTGTAACACGAATTAGCTGGTGAATCTTCGACAGATTTCTCTGGAACCCAAATTGATCAAAAATTTAAGTATTATCGTCGCTGTGATTCAGGTGTTTTTGAGAAGCACAGATTCGTAGACTTTGCTCAAGTTACAGAGTAGTGAAATAGAATGGAAATTTTGAGGTAAAGTCAAATAAGAATTTCGTGTTGGAATAGGGACAACCACAGCTGTTTATTCTGCAAGGGGTTATAAGATTTTGACTCAGAATGCTGATTGGTTAATAAAGTTTTTGGCATGTAAAGTGGTGCTCACACAAGGCCAATTATTGATTGTGCGCAATACAAAGTCATGGCTACATCAGGAACATCACGTGATCACCAATAGGGCAATTTCAAATGGTTGTCTGAACGGAACAATTGTTTCCCATTTTTTTCTTTATAATCACATGGTGTTCCAGAGGTAGGCGTGACCTTCATTGTGCACAATAGAAGATCACGCCTACAAAACCCGTGCACCGCTTCTTCTAGCAGCTCGTATTTCCTTCGACAATTTTCTTTCCAATCCAATTCGTTAAGAATTGTGAAATCTCAAACATTGAACTTTATTCTTCAAGCCAATAGATTTGAAAATAAAATTTCAACTTTTATTAAAATTTGTGCATTATTACACTTGGAAATTAAATTGCACCATAAAAATGCAATAAAAAAATTGAAGATATTCGAAAGTTGAAGTTACTATGAGATGAAATGAAATGAAATGAATTTGTTTACTAATAAAACTAGTCAATAGCGATATTTGATATTAAAAAGTCAATTGAATCTATCTCGACAAATTAAAATTTAAAAAATGAGTATATGTCGTTTAACTTCAAAAAGGATTGGTAATCTATTTCAGAGAGAAATAACAACTCCGACAAAACTTTCATTTCGGGTAGATTATTTTCCGTTTATAAACTTAGTACTTCATGAAAAATTTTCTCAAAAGTTAAGATATATGATTAAGCAAAAGTTATTAAGATATATAGATATATGATTTAAGCTTATGAATGCACTTTTTTTAAATTTTGAAATTGGGCATCTTCTTGTAGAAATAATGTAATAAGGAACTAATTATTTTGAAGTAATAATCATTTTAATTGATATGATTATAGATTTCGAATTTAATATATATATATGACTGGTATTTTAGATTTTTATGATTGGTAATTTATACGTCTAATTTAATAATTAAGAAAATTTTTAACAAATATTTTATTTAATAATGGAATGAAATCTGTAAATCGTCTTTTTTAAGGTGTCTTCTGTTTGTAACTAATCTTTCACATACACATAAAACCTGAATTTTCTAGAATTCCGACTCCATTTTTCGAACTGGGAATTAGTAAAATTAAATTTAAAATGCTCTCCATGATAAAATATTATTCACAAAATAAAGCTTTTAAGAAAAGTTGACTTCTGAAAAACACTTTATGCCAATCAGTGATAGCTTATCAGATTTAAAATAATCATTGTTGCAAAAATAATTCTTCAAAAGAATACGATTTTTGTAAAATTATTTTGATAAAAGCCTAATAATTTTTTATGTAATTATCTGAATTCTATGTTTATAATAATAATAAGGTGAGATATCTTTTATCTGGATGATGTGTCTTTTTTTGAGAATGACGTAGCAAAATAATAATACTTTTTAAACATGATGCTTTTCTGCAAAATCAAGATTAAAAAGAATGCTTAGTCAAATAAAGAGAGTGGATGAGAATCGTTGATAGTTTTAAAAAAAGTATCAATTGGCTGAGTGCCAAATTAGAGCTGCCACTACTCGCATCAGCTAAAAAAATTTTAAATGGAGAATGCTGCTTTTTGCCTCTTGATGTATTACTAAGATTCACTGTACAAAAACTGATGCTTTCTATGGTATTAACCTATCTTTAACATGTCTTTGTTTCTTGATTATTTTTTGTTTGTTTATATTATTTTTTCCATTTCATTTTAATTCATTTTTAAAATCTTTAAGTAGTTGGTAATCCTATAAGATTGAAAACAAAAAAACAAGTTTCTAAAATAATTTCAGGATTGTGCTATTACTCTAGAATTAGTTACCATTGATGGTGGCGTAAAGGTGAAGATAAAAATATACCTATTTTTTTTTTATTTATATAAAAAAATTCTTTGTTTCTATACACAATAAATACTTCAATTTGGTTTTGAAGTTTTTTTAAAAAAAGTTTTCTTTATTTGGAGGTACCAAGTCTTCCTCTCCCACACAGATATACTATAATTTAAGGATTGCAGCAGGTGATATATTCCTTTTTTTATAATTGCATGATTTATATTCAATTACCAAAGAGTTGATAAAGAAGACAATAAAATGAAATGAAATTACTAAATATATATTGTAAAGGTAAAGGGAGAGACCTCTTATTTATTTTTAATATTTCTTATATTAATGATTTTTTTTAGACAACATATATTGTTGAAAGAGTTATGCCACCTCCTGTTAGCAAATTTAATGCTAAGAGGTCAAGAATCCTAAAGGCAAGACATTTCATTTACAGAACTATAAAGGATACAGACCTTTCTGACCCCCCAGATCTTCATGTTGTACTGACATCTTATGTGGAAGGTTGAGTAAAATTCTTTAAAATAGATTTTATCTTCAATCTTTATTGTTATTTTTTAAATTCAGTATATGTATCTGTTGAAATTTCTTTTTAACATTTGTGTTTTATTCATTTGAAACTTCACCAACCGATATGTCATGGGCATATTACACAGCATCAAACATAAAAATATATTTAAAAGTTATCAAAAATAGCTACAAAACAATTTTTTTTATAGCATGCACTCAGAAATATTTAGACTCTTTCAGAGGTAAAAATATGATATGTCCATAGGCAAAACACTGATTATAGTTTTGCTCCTCAGGGCGAATCATTTTGTCTCCACAATTCAGTTGCAGGGCAATTTAAAGAAAGATGCTTATTTCACTGATCAAAGGACTCTCCTTCTCTAAAGTGTTACATCATTTCTCTGATATTCGCTAACTGAACTTATCCTCCCTCTTCATTTTTCTTATTGTACAACAAAGAGAGCTTTTTAGTATTTAATGTGTTCCTGCCAAGGTTGTATTTCTGGTACTTGTGATAATTTAATCATTTAAAAAAAATCAAAACAGAAAAATTCCTTATTGATCTTCTGCAAAACCAGTAAATAGCTGGTAATAAAATTTACAGTAATTTTAAACATTTAAAAAAAGGAAAACAGAAAAAGACCTTATTGATCTTATGTGAAATCAATAAAATGGTGGACAACAGTTAAGGTTTAAACAGTTTTTTAAATAATGACTTTTTTTGCCATTATTGGCAGTTTAACAATTCATTGGCAGCATCTTAAAATTTAGGGATAAAGATCGACAGTCTAATACGCTAGTACCAGATTTCCTTCTTTTGAGCATAATGAGATTTGAATCTCTGTTTAAAATCAGATATAAACAAAGAAGTGTATTGCTTGTGCATAAAAAGACTAAAGTGCATTAAAAGACTAAAAGCTAATTGCAAGGAGGATTATATAGTTAAATGCAGTTTAAAAATGTCCCCCTAAGCAACTACCCTTGGGATGCTGATCTTTAAGATGGCATAATCAAGTCATTCAAACTTAATTAGCTTTATTGCCATAAAAATTTATTTAAAAATTATGACTTCCATTATAAATATATTGAGTTATATTTACTTTTAGCCTGGGATAATTGATCAGATTTTCCATCTATTTCATTAAATAGCCAAATTATTAAAAGGTACTTTTTCCGTTAGCCAGACACCAGCAAAAAAGCACCATATAATGTAGAATTCCACTAAACTTCTTTGGCAACTTTTTTCTGATGCCTGGCTAATAGGAAAAGTATCTATTAAAATATTTATTGACATTGAAACTAATAACATATGCTAACCTAAATAGTCAACTTCTGCCTAAGATTTATTAGTTATTGTCATGCTTAATAAGTTATTTAATGACTTTAGCTGTGCTTCAGATCAATGCCAGTTTTATAAATAATTGTCTTTTTATTTTAAGTGATAGGCAATATGAATAAAATGGAATGAGAAATATTTTATGCAATACTAATGGCATTCACAAAAAAGAAGAAGAAAGAAAAGGTAGACTTATTCCAAAATAGGAAAAACAAAAGCTTGTAAAATTTTTAGTATTAAGAGGCTTCCATCAAAGGAGTTCAAAGTAGTAAATTGTCAAATTTTATATTAGTTACATCTATTAATGAATTTGAAACAAATCAACTAGTGCAATTATCAGAATATAAAGTAATATCCAAAGTTGATAAGGCAGTGAATCAGAAATATCTTAAGATAAATTAAGATGCAAGTTAAATGCTAATAAGCCAACCCTCCAAAGTATCTAATATTATGTCAGTTGAATTTAACAGATTCTAGAATTTGAGATAGTGGAATTCTAAGATTGTAGATTATATTATAAGAAATAAATCATAGCATTTAATAAAAGTAAAAAGCTATTATTTTTCATAGTCCAAACATGTTTATTCTGACTACTCTAGTTCTGTAAATATTATATTATAAAAGAGGGAATGAGTGATATATTCATGTTTAGAAAGATGGACGTACTGCTTACCATGTAAATTATTTTGAATAAAAAAAATTCTTTTATCTATGTTTTAATGATTGAAACTACAAGAATCACAGTATTCAAAAAGAGTTCTGGACACAAGAGACTATGTAAGAAATTTTTATTCCAAGAAGTAATTCCCTGAAAAAGATTGATTCATTAGTTCATAAAAGAAATTAAATTGTGGCTCTTTGTTTTAAAATTTATTATTCATGCAGCAATACTTCTTGGCATTTCTATTCAGGGAGAGGTTTGGTTTTTTAATATAATCTAACAATGGAATATTATTAAGAGTTTGTAATTTAATTTCAAAATATGATGATTTTTTGAAAAAGAAGTGAAATGTAAAATTTGGCAGTTCTGGCCAGGATCAAATCACTTTTTTAAAAAATTCAAGAAAATATATGGTGAATTCATAGAGCTTTATGCATGAAAGAATGGTAAATTAGGGGAATAAAGCTAAGTAAATATTATTTCGTAAATGTTGACTCCACTCTGGACCTTATTCACTCAGATCAACTAGCCTTTGTTGTTCAATATGTTTTTCTTAATGATGCTGCTGCAAATATATTATTTCCTTACAAACTAAGTAATCATATAGTAATTGAAATAAAGAATTTAGTTTGGAGGAAAATTTTTGATTTGAAAAAAAATGAGAATTACAGTAATGCAAATAATATGCCAGATTAATATAACAGGCTTAAAAATAAGAATTCATTGAAAGAAGTTTTTAAATATAAGTTTTAGAAGTATAGAAGCGTGTCCTGAGTTCTGATAAAAATTTAAATGTTGTTTTTTGAAGCAACATGAGAAATTTTTGTTGATTAAAGATCTTATTTTAATTAGCGAATATGTGTAGAATCTAATCTTGTATTGAGAATAATGACATATAAGCTAGATATAATATTATTTAAATTAGCTGATATCAGGATGTTAGTATTGCTTTACTTTATTTCAACTTGAATTTTTAAGAATATTATAAAAAATGAATGAGATAAAAACATTTCTTAATGCAAAAACAAATTATTTAGTTTGATGTTACACTTTTAAGTTGAAATGTCATTTGTTTGAGGATTGCATCTTTACAGTTATTTTAATTTCTAAATAATTTATTCTGATAACCATTAGATAAACATGAAAAAGTTCAACATCTAGCATAATCACATTTTATATACTATTTAATAATTTTGTGTCTGAATTCAATATTTAAAGAGAATATGATGCTTATATAATATTTTCTTAATTAAAATAATTCCATTAAAAGATAAATATTTTAACATATTCTAGGAAAATATAAGAATCATATGCATTTCAATAGGAAACTGAACTAGATTTTTTAATAGAATTTTGCTTCAAAAATAAAAAAGAATATTTGTATATAATTAATAATTACAAATTAACTACAATATAAAAAGAACAAAATTGTTTGAACTCTGTCTTCTCTTTAACTTTAGAGTTTCACCAACTTTTTATTTTCCCATGGAATCAAAATGCTGATATTCATAGATTCCTTCTTAAACTATGGAAGGTTGATTTTCTCTTTTATGCTTCCTCTTTCGTCCTTTTTACTTATCTCATCAGCTTTTCTGCTTATGACAAAAAAGTATTGACAAAAATTAAAAATTGGACTATATCCATGAAATTCTGAAAAATAAAAGATAATAACTGCTTCTTCGGTCTATATATATTAGCAGGCTTTTAAGCAAAAAAAAAAAAAAAAAAAAAAAAAAAATTTTCAATTTTGCAGTCAAATTATTTTATTCAATTTTGCAGTCAAATTATTTTTAGCATTATTTATTAAGTAATGCTCAAATTATTTTATCTTTAAAAAACCGTACATTTTAAATGTATTAATAATATGATTGTTTTATTTTTAAAATTTATTTCTAAAGTAATTACATAGAAAATTGTTTGAAGAAATTTGATTTATCTCATTATAAAGAAACATCTCTTAATTCTATCTGTGATATGAAACCTTAGTTTAAGTACTAAATTGCTAGTGTTTAGAGAACTACAGTGGTGAGAAAGGGACTTCAGTGCCTTTAAATCCTTGAAAACAAATTAAAAATGTTCCATTGGTGAGATTAGATTATGGGGGGGGGGCGTATTTCATTGAATGAATGCTTGAAATCCAATCATGATTTAACACTATATTATCCTTTCCCATGCTTTTAAATATTCTATTTGTGTTTAAATTGTTGAATTATGAAGTTGCATGAATCACTGATGTATTATTTTTAGTTGAAATAAAATTGACTTTTTGTATCTATTGGCACCATTTATCTGCAAATCAAATTAATTTACAGATTATTAAAAAAATGGCTTGATTTTTCACTTTTTTTAAAGGAATTGGTGACGTTGGGGATGTTATTTCTTTGGATCCTTATTATGCTCGTGATTATCTACTCTTACAAAGAAAAGCAGATTATGCAACTCCTGAAAACATTGAAAAATATACTAATATGAGAAAGGTAAAGTTTCTAATTCACTTCCTGGCTATAGAATAAAGCAAAATTTTACTTAAAAATATTTGATAGTAAATTGATTACGGCTAGTTTTTTAATTGCAATCGAAGGTTCTGTTCTTTTTGTGTGAGTTATTTTTTCATGAAGTAAGCTAATAGAAAAAACATAATTAAATAATGTAGGAATGCAGAAAACAGATGGACCAAATTGAATCATATGTGCAATTTGTTTATAAAAGTAAATTGTAACTTCTATCTCAATCCATAAAATGCTTGGTAATTTAATTAATTCTTGTACCTGAGAAATTCCAGATATCCACTTTACTTTACTGTAGAAGAAACTCAAACCTTTTAAATCATAATAAAGTCTTATATCCTCAAGGAATTCGATATAGTTCAAAAGAAATTTCTCACTGTCTTTTTGTGCACATCTTTAAAAATTTGCCTTTTCCATTTATTTGTGCACATATTTTAATATCAGCAGGGATATGTTTTAGATTTTTCCCTGAATGATATAAATCTTAGAAATAATATTCCTTGAAGTATTTTTTTAAACCTTTCAATTGTGAGAAAAGCTTACACAAATCATACAAATTTTATTTTTCAAGCAATAACTACATTAAAATAATGATATCTACTACAATTTCTTACAGTTTTACCTTATTAACTTTAACAACTTGATTAGTTAGGGATGTGTAGTTTTGAGTGGCAGCCAAAGTATATTTAATAAAAATTAATGGCAGATTTCAAAATTTTATTTGGCATATTGAATTTTTTAAATATTTTTTTATTTATTTTAATTTAAAAAAAAAACGTTTTTCTTTTACTTCTTACAGAGATGGAAAGTATTGATAAAATTATCAAATCTACTGCAATATTCAGTTGCAAAATAATCCTATTATTTTGCCAGAAATATTTTAAAACTTTCGAAATTTCATAAAATATGGAATATTTTTCATAATTCTTGAAGATTATTTTCATATATATCTTCATTTTCAATTGAAACTATTAATTAGAGACAAATATGATGATTTTATAGCATTTTTTCATCAATAAAGTTTTAAAATTCCATATAAAGATTGAAATATTTTGTCTTGAAGTATGAATGGTTCGTTCAGGGAATCAAGGTCCAGAATGTAATTAAAAAAAATTATTTCTTATTTTTTCTATTAAGGTTCAGCTACAGCTTCATAGTCAAATCAACTCTTTTTCCTTCTGATTCTAATTTCAGTTTTACCAAAACATTCTGTAATGCCCTCAGGATATGTTGTAATCTCAAAACATTTTCTATTAAAAGGAATAATGCATCATAGATTTTGTAAAGTTGAAATCATAAAAGTTTTGACTCATTTACTGTACTTGAGCATCTAGTAGAATTCTATCATTTTAGAATTAATTGTGAAATATTGTTAGTACTTCCAGTGCCTCCATTGAATAGGGGTTGGGGAGGATCACTATTCTTGTTCAATGGGGAAAAAGTTATTTCTCTATAGAAACACATTGTTTCATTTATGACTATATTTAAAAAATATGATTTGCTTTTGACACATAAAACACCTTGAGATATTTTCAAATATTCTATTCTGTGTAACCTTTCATAATCCTTTTATATTAGCATCATATAATAGTTCTCTCTTCTAACCCATATTACCTTGAAATCTTACTTTTACTAATGTATCAGAGTAAGTTCTGACAAAACTTCTCTAGTTCAATCACTAGAATTCAGGGGTTCAAAAATTATTTCAAAGAATTTTACTGAAACTAAAATAAAATGTTTCAAAATTATTTACTCCAGTGGTGGGATAAATCATAAACATTGGGAAAACTCATCTTTCTACATCAATATGGGGTGGGGTGGGAACCTACGTATGTAGAAAAGCATTGGAAAATTTTTTTTCAATTTTTGTTGTTGTTTTTTATACCATATATGATAGCCATCTTTCAACAATGCAGCATAGACTGACCCAGAAAGTCGGTATCAAATATGAAATCAACTGCTTTTTTGTGAAATTAATGAAAATGTAAAGATATACTATGCTATTGGAACACACTGTACCATGTTTAAATTAATTCTGACATGTTCAGTGTATAAATATAAAATATTTTCTAAATTTTATTTAGTTTTCTTCATAAATATTGGTTTATATATTTTTTAAATCTTTATAAATTTTATTAAAAGTAAAGTAAATGAATTTTTGAGGAATTGAGTATGCATGAAACTAAATATGTCCTCAGACTATTGATATCAAAATAATGTGTCTACATAATAATAACTAAAACTGCAAAATTAAGAAGAGGTTTTTCAAATTTTTTTTATTAGTATACTAATAAAATAGTATACTTTTACAGTATCTTAATACAGTTGGTATACTACTCATTATATTTTTTTAATTAATGGAATCATCTCCATTTTTACTTTTACTTTTTTGAAATGTGTGATACAATTATATGCCTAATTTTGAACCGATAAACTTCACACTGGATTTTTTATGTCATTAATGAGAAGCGCTTTTATTTTGATTAGTATTTATTTTATATTTGAGCACAAATTGTAACTTTCCAGTTATCTTAACTATAAAGCACATTTGTGTTTTAATATTCTTATATTTAACCTTGATTTATTTTAAATTTGTGAAGATGGAATCTTGTAATTAGTTTTTTAGTTACTTGAAATTATCTAAATATTCATATGAAATTTTAATACTTTATATTATTTATTTCTATCCTTACATACTTATTTTTAATTTGACTTAAGTTTGTAAAAATTGAATTTTGTAACCAATCCTTATTCATTCACTAGTATATTTAGGTTTTAAAATTTCTCTGCACCTGTATGTTCTTGATTGCATTATGATTATGAATTTGTAATGTTGCTTCCCTGCATAGTAAGTATCCTGTTTAGGAATATGGTTTTAGAGAAATAGTAATGGATACTTGATCAGTGAGTCCCAACCTTTGTGCCAAAATCAAAGATTCTAGAAACATCAAGAATTTTGGTGATAATTCCTCAAGAAATGATTTATGATGACCTTTCTAGAGCCTTTTTTAGCTCTGTCTTGTAAATTTTGAAAATTTAATAGATGAAGCTGGAAATTAATGAACAATTAGTATTGAGTCAAACAGTGAGTCAGCAGTTGAGTTCAGCACAAACAGTTAATCTATTGAGAAACATAAACAAATCAAAAGGCTTAATTAGCCATGGGAAAAGTCTTTATTTTTAGCTCTGCCCAAATACTTTGTGCTGTTACTGTAATTAAATACTGTTTGTTTGTTTTTAACTGAAAGTTTTGATCTTGAATTCTTAGGTTTTATTTTGTTGACTGTAAGTTCATATTGTTACAAATTTGTAATGTTGCTTCCCAGCAAGATTAGTTCAATCATTGTAAAGATCGCTTCATAATCAACTTTATTAGATGCTGATCAGATGCCAAATCAGTGATTCCAGGAGTTGCCAACTATTTGGCAACAAAATAGATGCACTACAATCTTTCAGTGTTTTGGTAATAGAGCTAATGGAAACTGAGATATGCCTGATTATTCTAAAAGGCCTGCAGTATCAAGCCAAAGGCGAAACTTGTACAAGAAATTCAATTCTGAATAAAATTTGAAATAAAAAACTGAAAAATAGAAAATACCTAAAATGATTTTTTTTTAAAACTCTGTTGTACAAAAAAAAAAAACTATTTTTAATAACATTTGTGGTTTCAGGTAGTGCTAAAATTTCATAAAATGACATTTTAGTCACTTCTCATACTTAATTTATCTTATTTTTTTTGTATCAGTTATTTATAATACAAGGTGTGAATAAGTAATTATATATATTTCATCTACAACATATAAAATACTTTGAAACCAATATATAATTTAAAATTTAGTGTATTTTAATAACAAATCGAAAATTTAACATCAAGCTTTAAATTTGTCCTTATATGTTTCTCATAATATATATCTAAATTTTTCTTTATATTTTTTGTTTGATAATTGTTATGTCTTTTAAAATAAACTGGAAATTGACTTAAGTTTTTGTTTTTGCAGTCAAGATCTGAAAGGGCTAAATATAGTTCCATTCATGCTGGTATGGTGAGTATTTGTTAAAGTTTTGTTGTTGTTTCATAAAATGTTGCTAAAAGACAGTTAAATTATCTCAAATAACTCAAATAGGATAAAACCAGTGAGGATAAATTTGTAGTTAAGATTAAGAGAGTGATAGCTTGATTTAAATGTCTGTGAAATTTACGATTAAGTGGAGGCTAAAATAACATTTCATCTGCTAAAAAGATAATGAAACAAGATTTTTAAATTGAAAAAAGTTCTTTGTGCTCATGGAAAGATCTATTCAATTTGTATTTCAAATGGTAGTTGCCTATCAAAGAGTTACAATAAATATGGATATGTTGATTTTTTTTATATATAAGCTTTATCTACAATTAATTTTTTAATAAATTCCTTGATAGATTTTATGAGGATATTTTCCCTAATTCTCAAAAGGTGTGGTGGAGGAGGGGTCAGGCTTATAGTATTCTCCATGTTAATCCAACGAGAGCAATCTTATGTAACTATTTCATTTTGGCTCTCCAATTATATTTCTTTTTGCTACCTTCTCTAAAGCAAATATGAATAGTTTTCTGTGATTAAATCTTTACTTTCTTAAAAAAGACTAACTCTGAACCTAATTCTTTATATTGCTGTACAAACAAATCATACTGTGGTTTTCTTTGGCAAACCATCTGTTTTTTTTTTAATTCATTGCAGTGTATAGAAAAGATTTTATGGTTTAATAGCAAACTTCCTAAACCTTTAATGTATTACAATACTAACAAAATAAAACTTTAGTCGCCTCTTTACAGATTCTTGTGCTGGTATCAGAAAATTACAAAAAAGAATTTCTCTACATTATGTATATTTACTGTTTACTAGACTTGTCTTAGAATTTGGAATCTAATGTCAACACTTCAAATTTTCATCAGACATAGTATTATATAAAATTTTTGAAAATGATTATTTTCAAGTTCACAGAATATTTTTTTCACCTCTCCTATATTTAGAAAAATTTCTAAGTTCTCCAAATGCAAGGTTATAATGAGTATTAAAATTATGTTGTCTTTTTATTAGAAGCTTTGCATCACAATGGTTTCTACTTTTTAATTGCAAAATGAAATTAAGTATGATGAGATATATAACAGATAAGTTACTCTTTCAGAGCTCTGAATATTCCATCCTAAAGTGTTGCAATTTTTATTTTGAATTAGCAGCTAAATGGTTTTATACAAAAATAATAACTAATATTAAAACTCTTAAAATTTCTACTAATATAACTTTTATTATATTTAATTATGTAGATGGTATAAAAAGAAATATTTTATAATGAAACAGCAATTATATAATATTTTGTGCAGATTTGATAGTCCGTGTTTTATTTGTAGTTGGTGAAAGTACTGAGTAAATCTACCATCCCTGTTTTTATGAATCCTAAAGAACTTTGGACAGTTGAAAAAAAGCACATACATGTAGCTTTTAGAAGTGAAGTAAGTCAACAATTTACTTTCTGTAATATTTCAATTATATTGCCTTAAAATTTGATATTTTGACATCTGTAATAAATGTTAAAACATTTTTTTTACTGTGAACTTATTTAAATCCTCCCCCTTCATTCTCTGGAACTTATACTTTTTTTCATCATACTTCTATTAATAATTTTTATTTTTTAAAATAAGTTTTTATCTTTTTTATTTGTGAATAAAGCCTCAGAAGTTTCACCTTTTTGTCATTGTTAATATCTTATGGATTAAAATTATTATATTTATACTTAATTCTTACAGCAGCTTATTTTTACAAATTTAAAAATAAAGTTATGTAGAATTTCTTTTTATTTAGCTTTCACCAACAAAATAAATTTTTCTCTAATTGAGTTGTCGATATTAATTCTTCAGCAAAATATATATTCGAAATAACAATTATAATTTTTTTGATTGGTTATATTTACAACTTTCAATGCCTTTTTGTATAATGTATTTGATATTCAAAAGCATTAATCGTTTTTTGTTTTTTGTATAAAATTGGAAATGTCATATGTACTCATTCTCATTGCAACATTTAGGAAGTACAAACTAGCCTTTTAAAACATTTGCCTTTGATATGTATTGATAGTCATTGCAAAAGCAATTTTCACTAAGAATTGACTTCTGTTCATTTGGAAAAGTATAGCTTGGTCATGAGGAATGAAGTAAATTCCATGATATGACGATTCATAGAGTCAATTAGCCCAGCAACTACAGTGTAGCATATAGATACATGATGATTATCAATGATTATGTGAGTTATTGTCTCTATACACTTTTCTGTAAAAAAAAATAATCTAAATCTACGCTATTGTCTATATCCTTTTCATTTGTTCAGCTATTGTGTGCAATCATTGCTCATTAATATGACTAAACGCAGATCTTTAAGTCACAATTGCAATTCATTTTTGTTTCATAAATAACAAAATGTGTTACATAGTGAGGATTATTTGTATTATCACAAATATATATATATATATATATATATATATATATATATATCCTATTATCTAATAGAATTCATGATATACATGAAAGAAAAATAATGATAAATGTTTAATGGAGAAAATGAAAAGTGCAAGTCAAATAATGTGTTCGTTATAGTCCCTAAATGGCTTACAAATTATTGTCATCATTCCAATCATATACACTTAGACTGCTAATTATTCATCTAAAATCATTGTATGTTCACAAAACTTCTTTAGCAACTGTTCCTAAACAGAATTTTATTACCATTTGCTAGCAATTAAATCCTTAACTATCATATAATTGATAAAGGCAATGAAAAACTAGGAAGGTCTTTATAAAGCGAAATTAAAGCTATTTAAATCTTTTAAAATAGCAATATTTTTAATATTGAACATATATTTCATATTGTCATTTAAATGTGATCTTTTTATTCTTAATTTATGTGCAATCCATTTACAACTTTTCTTCATATTTTAAAAATAAACATCATTATAGAACCTGGATAAGTCATTCTGGGGCTTTTGATTTCATGAAGTTAGTGGTTGCTTGCTAATTAATCCATACAAAAGCTAACTTAGTCAAGCTGTTCAGCCAACCTAATTTTTTTTTTTTTTTTTGTAATTTTAACCTTTGCAAATATTGCAACTTTTTATCTGTATCTAATTATTATATTAAATTTCAATTTAGGGAGGAAGTAGGAATTTTAACACTTTTATTGGCAGAAAACTTGATGGAATGCATGAAACATTGAAAAGTTGTGTGTGTGTGCCATAATTGTATTGTAGTTAATTTCCAAAGTTTCGTCTTAATTTAGTTCATAATAACTTCATTCTTAAATGTTATTTCCTGATCTATTCCACTTTTTCTATTTAATAAATCAAACAAAGTATTATAAAGTTTATGCATCATTGATGATTCCACCTGCCCAGTGGATATATAACAAATCACATGTAAATAGATTCTTTTAAAGAATGCTTGCATTTCTTTGGTCTAAAAATCGACACATATAATAATTCCTTTCAGAAATCTACATGTGTCTGATTTATGAGGATATCATGATATGTGATCAGTTAAAATGATTTCATCCTTTTTATGCTTTTTTTGCCTTTGTGTATTTTTGTGATGCATTACTTATAAATAATGTCTGCCTTTCGAGGTGGCATAAAACAAAATTAAAAATTCAGGACTGCCTTCTGCATGATTTTCAGCCATGAATCACTTCTGCTTCAAATCAAAATAATGATACGATTTCATTCTATATATATATTATGATATTTATTACATACGTTGAAACATATAGGCAATCTTTTTTGGCTCCATTTTAAAGTTGAAAGTATAGCTCAATAATTGCAACTTATTGTACATATTATCTGCCCAAGATTTGCTTGAAATTAAATGGTTATGTATTATCCATAATGGTAATAAAACAGCATTGTTTACAGTCAATATTTCACTTGAAATTGATATTGGTTGACTCATTAAGATTACTAGAACAGTTGGAATCCTCATATTTATGGAACAATAATTTAACTGGTGCAAATGATAATTCTATATAAAACCAGGTTTTGCAATATGCAAAATCTGGTTCTTCTATTAATTTATTTAAGATATGTTATGAGATTTCTAAAGGCAGTTAAAATATTATGTCTTAAAATTTGAAATTGAAACTATTATTTATTCCCCAGTTTCAAATATATTTTATTTCATACAATTGACAGATGTGTATAATTTTAAATATTAATAATTTTCATAAAATTTATGTTGTAGTTAGGTATTTTCCATTGATTAGGTGTCATAAATCATTATGGCGCTTTAAAATAATGTTAATCAATATTTAGCAGATAAATATCAAAGGTTTGACTAATTTTTATTCCATTTTATTTATTTAATTATTCCCATATTTTTTATTTAGGGTTTTCATGCACCAGAGGATGCTATTGAATTACCTTCTGCACCTATTAAAGGTCCAGATTTGGAGAAAGAATCCACTGACTTTGCTGTTTATTTAACAGTGAGCTTATGTTTCATTTCTAAAAACTAAAAAATTGCATTTATAATTATTTTAATTCTTCCTTTTAATTACAATATACATCTTTGTAACAAACTTGCATGCAAACATAATATTATTACTAATTTTTTCTCTGCATTAATTTATTAAAATTTTCTTGCAATTTTCTTAGTTTTTATAAAAATTAGTAAAAGACAATGAAAGCATTAAGGCACTTAGAAAAACAACAACTCAAAAGCACATTATTTCATATTGTATCAGTATAGATTTTGCCATTCACTCATTTTACTCATACACAAGCACTGGAATTTGTCATTTTTAATTAAATACTAAGTTTAATATTTTTATTTTCATCAGTCTTGTTTGTAACATTTATTAATTACTATATAGCATTAAAAATGTTGCTATTCTGACAAACTTGCATAATATTAAATGATCCAGTGAAATGAACAAGAGAATATAGCTTAGATTGAGTTCTTTATGAAATAGTTTTGATTAAAATAATTGATTGTATCAAGATGTGAATTCATTTTTTTTTTCAAGATTAAAGTTTTAGCAAGATAATGTTCACAGACTGGTTAAATTATATTATACATAGATACATGCTAAAATGCTCTATAAATCTGTGTATTGATCTAAGAACTATCCTATTTGCATATAATTGTCTCTTGAACATTCACTTAGAAAGGAATGTATATTTAATTCAGCTGTTTAATTAAATCAGCTTTTATTAAACAAAATATTAATGTTTTTACTCAATATCTATGCATATTGTAATAAAAACTATTTCTAAATATCTTAAATATTTTTAAAAAAATTAGCTATTCAATTATTGTAATCCCCCCTAATTTTAACTTTAGAATAATTTAAATATTTTATAATTTTCCATTATACTTTGCATTTGTGTAGTTACTTCATTTGTGTACATGTGTGTTGCAACACACGTGTGCATGTTTTTTTGTATGTGAATGTATGCTATTGTTGCCATGATTAAAGATAATTTTAAAAAAATCTATTTAAAAGCATGTAATTCAAGCCTAAAATATACAGAACTACAATCTTCAAGTTTTAAAAAAATTAAAAATCGTTTCAGTGAGACACAATACATTGTAATAGGCTAAAGAGAACCTGTAGCAACTTAAACTAAAGAAAAGACATATTTTCAATGGAAATTAATTTTACAAACAATAATAAAGAAAAAACTATTTGTCTTTTTATTCAAACATTAAAAAGTATTGCCTTTATTATTAAATAAACTTTAATAATGTTCCTAATTGATGTTCTTGTACTTAACTATTTATTCCAGCTATAATGCAAAATTTTCATAAAGGTTACTGAATAAGCATGAAATTTTAGTGTATATGTCTATTTTAGAAATTACTGCAGCTTCATAATTGTTATTTTATAATAAATTTGGATTTAAGTTCTTAAAATTGAAATTGTGATTTTAGCCCATGTTGAACCACTCATAAAAACAAACATAGGGAAACATGATTTTTTAATGAAATTGTCAACAATAGGGCCTTACACATATATTAAAAAATGTAAAATATTTTTTTGAAAAATACAGACTATTATATAAATAGAAATATGGTCCAAAATACGACTTAAAATTACGAAATTTGATGTACAAAAAAAAAAGATTTTATAAATGATTATACAAAAAACAGTCCCTACATAGTTCATACAGAAAAATTTAGCTGACATCATCTTTGATGGTCATTTATGTTTTTTACTTATAAATGCTCACAATTTAAATGATGAAGTTCTTTATATTTCTACAGACTACCTCTTTGTTCATAATTGTTTCTCAAAATTGTTTCATGTAGGTAACTTTTTGTTACTGACCTCAGAAATGTTAATGTTACATGTGAAGTGAAAAGTTATCCATATCCATCCTGTGAAATTTAAGATTTTTTAGAACAGAGAGCAAAGATTCCATAAAACATTGAGAAAATAACTGCATTAACTTTTCTTGAGCATCTTAATAAGGAATAATAATGGAGGGATATTCATTGCAAAATATGAACAATCCATAACTTGCATCTAAATTTCACAAGTTTCTTTTTCATGTGCATCATTCAACCATGTTTGCCAAAATTGCATGCCTTTCTTTCATTAATTGTTCGATTTTTTGAAAATATTCCAAATTTTCGGAGTGCAGTATTAAATTTTTCTGAAAGCGGGCAAATTTTGTAATAATGATCATCCTTATTGATTGCCGAATTATCATTTCAAATGTAGGTATTTTTTATGTCTGTATTGTATCCTGGACAATTCGCTAAGTTTGTGCCTGTGTTCAGTGTAGTTTTCAAATATATTTTTTTTTCTTGTGATAAGATTTGATCATCACTGTGAACAGAAGATTTCATTGTCATTTTTGTTGACTTTAAAAGAATTATCTTTCTTCTAACCTGCATACCAATAAATCTCTGAATCTGCATTCAATATCATATAATTAGCCATTATGTGGAAAATTTAACAGGAAATTTTTCTACTATCTGTAATATATTGATGAGCTTGGGAAGAAAAAGAACATGGTGAAAGCAAAAATTCTAATTGACATTTTTCCATTTTCGGGATTTTGTATTAAACCTCATTTCTTCACAGATATTGTTCCTGCATTCATTTAAATTTTGGACAATACATTAAAAAAAATTTCCCCAGCTCAAATTTCTCTCTAAAAGTTGCATGCTGGATACAATACTAAACCATGTACGAGTAATTTTATGTTGGTGGTTAGGTGAGTTCTAAATTCAGGGATGGAGAGGAATATATACTCTTTTAAAATACAATGATATAAAATACAAACTAGTGACGATAGTAATATGTTAAATCTTAAATTGATAGTTGTGAATATACACTATACGTGAGACTGCTAAAGGACAGATCACAGCTGGAAAGAAACATGTAGCTGCTTGAGTTATTGGTTGCGCGAGATATAAATTTATGTCATGATTGTTAGATTCAGATGTATTTTATTTTTAAAGTTTCTTACAGTTTGAATTACATGATTTCAATAATTTGATCTCCATGGCTCAAAGTATATGCTTAACATTTGTAAAGGTCAACCCTAAAAAAGAATATTGTCTCAATTGGGGAAGTATTATTCATTAAAATGTTTATCTCTAACCAAATATTAGTGATAATCAGAATCAGTAATATCTGAGAAATAAGACATGCCATAACAATTCCCAACCAATGGTGTTAATTACCTGTTTTACCATTTCCATAGTTTGTATTTTGGATACTGTTTTGAAGGATCAATCTTTTTGACGCAAAGCTGGTGCAATAACGTCTAGCACAGGTGGAAACTCTTTTGTTTTCACTATTCGTATTGAAAGTGTACCAGACTACTGCTGATCCTCTAAATACATAGCAATATTCTCTGATGAAGAATATTTTGCTATCCAGCAAATGCCACCTAACAAAGGAAAGACCAATGGTGCTTTCTTTTTGGTCATTACATAACACTAATTTTTTGCTGTGTGTCAATACCCAATTCATAGTGAACAACAACAAAAGTCAAGTAATAAACTGTTAGAATTAATTGGAGCTCCTATTTATGGAACCTCTTTGTTTTTCAAAAAATCCTTCCAAATTCTTAAGCAAGCTCCTTAAGTGTTTGATGTAGATTACATTAGAAATTGCTTTTCTAAAAATGATTATTTTCTTTAGTTTAATATACAGTGAAATATGTATAAATAGTGTATTTCTTGTGTTAAAAAGAATTACAAATAATGATCTTTTTGATATTCTATCATAAAATACCTTTTTTTTTTCTCCCCCAGATCAATGACAGAGAGAGAGTACCTGTAAGATGCAGACTTTTTCACATCAAGCCAGGTTTGGAAACAGCTAAATTATCTGATGAACTCTACTTAGACAAATGTGAACCACTGTTGCCTGAACAAAAAGAACTACTAGAATCTATGCCCATGCCAGAAATCATAGATGATATTTCTGCAAGTGTTTCTTTAGTAGAAAAGTACAGAATAAGGTATCTCAATTGAATAAAAGATTTCTTTTTTTAAGTTTTGCTGCATTAATTTCTCATATTTTTAAAAAGAAATCCACTTAATACTTACTTTTCTCTATAATGTAATGCTCCCTCACTCCCCATTATACAGGGAGACTTGCAAATCGAGAATCTAGAGAATCCCAGTAAGGATTCCCTAATGGTCAAGGAAAGTTATTATAAAACTGTAAATATTTTAATAAATTTGTTATTTTCCTTGAATATAATAATTTGCAGATATTATTTTATAAGTACATTGAAACATCATTGGAAACTAATAAAAATCAAACTTTTATGAATTTCGTAAACACGGACGATCCATGTTCTTGCCCATGCACCAGTCCGCTGAAGATTTATATTTACTCTTCTGAAGGTTTGAAATTTTGAGTATGTTTTTTCATCAGTCCTATATTGGGAATTTCCTTCAATTCTGAAGAACAATATCTCATGCATACAACTTATAAAGGTTTCTAATTCAAATTGTACAGGCTGGTTTTTGTCTATTATTTAACTTACTTTTATATTCTACACTGGTGTGCAAAATTTAAGCAACAGGTGTGTTTTTGCTATTACTTCATAAACAATCATTTGAGGGATATGAAATTCAGAAATAAGATATAGCATTTTGCACTTTTGATGATGGCAAAAGAATAGTTGCATAAAATTGAATAAAATGTGTATAGTGTGGAATCAAACAATAAAGGCTGCATTGAACTCATATTATCGTTATACATAATTGTTTGTCCCTGAGGAAGAATAATAAGCAAATGTTCCTCAGTATGGCATATGCCCTCCCCTTAATGCAACTGATTCACCCGACTCTCCATGCACAAAACCAGATAGTCCATCAGTTCTTGAGGTAAGAGTGCTCAATCGACATCTGTTTCAGTTGTGTGTTCTCAGATGGATGCAATTGGGCCGCAAGTTGTCTCCCCAAAGTATCCCATACACGATCTGTAGGATTTAAATGAAGAAAGAACGCTGGCCAGTCTATTCGAGTAATATCTTCACTTCCTAGTAGTTGCCAAACGTCTGCAGTCTGGTGTGGCTGTGCATTGTCATCCATTAAAATGAAGTCTGCTTCAATAGCATCTTGGGACAAGGAGAAGGATCAACACCTTACAATAGTGACCTCCAGTTACAGAACCAATGTCGGAAATGTGGCGCTCAGTCCGCCCGTCCAGCATAACGCCTCCTCAGACGACAACTCCAGGAACACTGTGAGTCATTCCCTAATGTTACTGGGATGAAACCGTATCCTAACCTCTCTCCTAATCAACTGGCATTGATAATCTCTCTTGTGGCACTGATACGAGTTTCGTTTGTCAAGAGGATACAACTCCATTGATGAGATGCCCAGTTTTTATGCTCCTTACTCCACTCTAAACTGTGTCGCCGATGGACAACTTTAAAAGAGATGCAGCATTCATCCCATTCCAGCAGGTGAATAGACCACTTTGGTAAAGTTTAGTTACATTAACGTCTTGTTCTAAAGCAACATTAGGGCTACTTCAGGATGGACCTCGTAATTTTGAACCGCGGCCATATGACAAGGATGACACCTGAGCTGACACACCACTCCAGCAGGAGGATATTTGGCCCTGTCAGATGTACGTACAACAGATCCTTACAGGACGGTTCTTCAACGGTATCGAGTCTTGGACCTTAAAAGGTTGGCCCCCTCATGAGCCGACGCCAACCCTTTTTAGAAAGCATCTGGCCACAGTAAATCACGACACTTGCCGCCTTGTTGAGTTATGGCACTTGCTTATTGGCATTGGGGTATTTTCTCCTGAAGAACGATATAGCGGTCATCCACTGCAGTTGTTTTCCAGGTTTCCGATCATTCTTCCAAGTGTTAAGTTGTCCAGGTGATTTCTTCTGACCATCCTCCCCCCACCCCCCAAAAAAACTCTTGCTGCTGATGCCGTTAATTGCACCTCTATTCTTTCTTTCTTGGTAGTCTCGAATTACGCGCACCGACAGTACACATTTTGCATATGCTTACGTCGATTATGACATTTTATTCCTGACATTTATATACACACCTTTCACCTGAATTGCTTGTTTATTATAATTATTGCAATAAATAATCCTTTTTCTGCAATTTCTTGACTCTGTTTATAATTTACATCATAGCTTAAATTTTTTGAAAACTTAGGTGTGCAAACATTATTTCCTTCTCCCATTTTTTGCATAATTGCATCATTATTAATAATTCTTATTAAATATAACTCATTCTTTTTAGATTAAATCACAATTGAGGCTAGGTTTAGCATTAACCAAAACAGTTTAGGTACATTAAAACTTGTTGAAGTTAACATTTGAAAGCTAAAGATTGTCATATCAAATTGATTGTATATATATATGTATATATGACCAGCCGGTTTGTCAGTATTAATTCGTACTAAAATGTTCAACTAATATTTTATGTAAATTTGTCTCATAACAGGTTTATTGAATTAAAGTATTTAATATAATTTTGTCTAAAAAGCTGCATCAGTTAATAACTTATAAGTAAAATATAAATTGCTCAGATCAAATTAAGTTGTTTATAGTCTTTCCATTGGGATAAATAATAAATATATATATTTCCTTCCATTTCGAAATTTGTGCTTTCACTTCAAAGGAAATAAGTGGATATGTGAACTGTTTTTGAGAGATATACTATAAGAGATATACTATCTTAAATCTTTGCGATATTTAGCAGTGATTTTTTTTATGTTTGTCAAAAGTAATCAAATCTTAAACTTCTAAGTATTACTCATTGTAATGCTGTGTCTGTTGCTCTACTGACAAGTGTATTACAACTGCATTTATCTAAAACCAAAGATATGGACTATTGAAAATGATTCCCATTGAATCCTGAACGGCATATTTTCTTTTATGATTAGCTTTAAATATCTTTAAAGTTTTATAAATATATTGAAGTATAAATAGCCCTAGGAGCAATTTAAAAACACTAACAAAATCAGCAACTTTAATAAATGTTTAAGTTTTAAAAAAAATCAAAACATGTTAATGGTGCAAATATGAGTTACTATACAGCACAATGTTGAAAAGGAACTTATTTCCCTCCCCCATTTATTTTTTAAGACAATCATTAAATATCCATTGCATTTAAATTATCTTAAACTAAAAAGACCAAAAGAAAATGATGAATTTAGCCTATATTTTAAATATATACTAGCTGCCTTTGGCGACCAATTGATTTGCCAATATTAATGATTACTAAAATGTTGAGTTAATATTTTATGTAACTTGGTCTCATGACTGGTTTTTCAGTAAAATATTTTTAAATCTCAAAATTTGATTGCCATATACACTGAAGTGACAAAAGTCATGAGATAGCAATATGCAAATATACAGATGGCAGTAGTATCGCAGCGAAAAAGTATAAATGCGCTGTTCGTTTTCCAAAGCTTTCATTTTAATTCAATTTTAATAGACACGCAACACCGTCAAATAACTGCAGGAATCAATGCGTAACGTACGAGGGACGTGTCCGATAGGACTGTGCGGCAAAATTTGTCTTCTTGGGCTATGACAGCAGAAGACCGACTCGAGTGCCTTTACTGACAGCACGACATCGCCTGCAGCGACTCTCTTGGGCTCGTGAGCATATCGACTGGTCCCTAGACCAGTGGAAAACCGTGGCGTGGTCAGACGAGTCACGATTTCAGTTGTTACGAGCTGATGGTAGAGTTCGAGTGCGGCGCAGCCCCCACGAAGCCGTGGACCTAAACTGTCAGCAAAACACTGTTGAAGCTGGTGGTGGCTGTATAATGGTGTGGGCTGTTTTTACATGGCATGGCTCGATCCTCTGGTGCAACTGAACCGATCAATGGCTGGAAATGGCTATGTTCAGCTGCTTGCAGATCACTTGCATCCATTCATGGACTTCACGTACCCACACAACGATGAGATTTTTATGGATGACAATGCGCCATGTCACCGGGTCAGAACTGTTCGCGATTGGTTTGAAGAACATTCCGGACAATTCCAGCGCATGATCTGACCACCTAGATCACCCGATATGAATCCCATTATGGGACATCATCGAAAGGTCCGATCGTGCCCAAACTCCTGCACCATCCACACTTTCACAATTATGGACGTCTAAACAGACAGCATGGCTCAATATTCCTGCAGAGGACTTCCAACGACTTGTGGACTCCATGACACGTCGAGTTGTTGCACTTCGACGGGCAAAAGGAGGACCGGCACGATATTAACAGTCATCCCATGACTTTTGTCACTTCAGTGTAATTCTTTTATAGTATTATTTAGACATTAAGATGCACTACTCATCTCTCTCTTTCTGTTAGTGTCATTTAATTTTAAATTAAATTGGAAATGATAAAACTGCAATTAATATAAAGATTTTTTTTTTTTACTGAATTCAGGCTTGTCTTTAAATAAAAAGTATGAGAAGTGAAAGCAGAGTCATTCAACATTGAAGTCTACAACATAAATTCATCATTTATAACACCTCTAAGAATCATTCAGAAAAAATTCCACGGATTCATCATAAAATTCGGTTTTTAACTTTATTATTAACAGCATTTATATCCTTGTAAAAATAATGTTTTAATTTTTTGGTTTTAAAAATTAAATAGTCCTTTTGTCCTAGGACATCATATTCTGCTAAATTTCTTATCGCTCCTCCCCAGTTTTAGAGATTGATGTACTTTATTGGAATGCAAGCCTCTTTTATTTAGGATATTAGATTCAGAGAATAATTGTAAAAATTTTAAGTTCTTAATTACTCAGCATTTATTGACTCAATTTACGTAACATAATTATGTATTATAACCGTTAAAAAAACGGCAGTCTCTAAATAAAAACGGCAGTCTCAGTCATAAAATGTGACGCCAGCACATCAGCGTCTACGATTTTATTTTATTTTTTTACTGAGAGGAGGGGAAAAACAATTTCCGTTCTGAGAGCGAGAATCGAAACTCACATATTTAAATGTATCAATTTGTTCAACATATATTATATAAAATAGATACTTAGTAAAAACTGTGGAGGATGTAATAATCAATTCAAAATACACACAAACAACAACAAAAAAAATCAAATTTACAACTCTTGATTAAGAAAGCCGTTGCTTTTTCTAAAATGATTTATGTAAATTATAATTACTTTTACTGTAATAAGTGAAAAGTATTTAAGAATCAAAATAAACAATAACATAAAAGATACTTATCAAATTCTTTTTGCTATGATTAGCGGTATGCTAGCAGCATACGACAATATTCCAGAACATGGGAATCACTTTGACCGGTAGTCAATTTGAAAACAAAAATTGAGCCGATATGCTAGCAGCACATGACAATATTCCAGAACATGGGAATCACTTTGACCGGTAGTCAATCTGAAAACAAAAGTGAGCCGATATCCTAGCAGCACACGACAATATTCCAGAACATGGGAATCACTTTGACCG
>JAOUZG010032936.1:2618660-2636394 GCA_026289955.1 Argiope argentata | reverse complement strand
TCCAGAACATGGGAATCACTTTGACCGGTAGTCAATCTGAAAACAAAAATGAGCCGATCTCCAGCAACTAAACTTAAACTCGGGGTATAAGATTTTTAAAATCCAAATTGGGGTTCCTAACATATTTCACTGGTCCAAAACGTTGGGCGCCAGAAATTATATAACCGTTTGTCTTCAATAACTACCACGGCTAGCTTTTAACATTATTTATTTGTAGACATTCACTAAACATAAACACATACACAAACAGTTATATAATATAAGGGACAACATAACGAAACCAATTAAGACATTTACGAAAAACAAAAGACAATCCTCAATCGAGACGCTCTCTCTATGTTGGCTGGAGGTCGACTGACTATGGTGGCTTAGGCGGATAGACTCCTCTAGGTGGCGCTGATGTTTCTTCTAGGTGACGTTGCCACAGTTCCGTTACAGTATTTCATTATTAAATCATCAATATAAGTGAAGAAAATAATTTTTTGATGAAATAATTTTGGATATCATCACAGAAAAATGCCAACATTTAGTTTAATTTTTAATTAATTGAAATTTTAAAAAAATCTCTCTAACGTATAAAATTTTCACCTTCCAAGGTATATATGTATATAGCTCTAGGTCATATGATCTGTTTTGTAGAGCACCTACAAATACACACATGCTCAAACTCAATAATCTGATTATAAGTCTAGGGGAAATTCCAGGTGCTTATTGTCCAAGATATGATATTTTACATAAATGGTGGATGAAAAGGTCTAAAATTGTTCGTTGTTGTAGAACAGTAAGATTAAAATTTTCATAAATCAATCAATTTTAATGATTGACTTAGTTCATTGAAGCACAACTTTCTGTATTTAAAATATTAGTGCCTCAGGAATATTTTATTAATTATGACACATTATATATAGACAGAGCAGAGTATCAAAAAAAATTTAATAAGTAATTAATTACAACATTTATTGACCCAAATTACATAAAATGTAGCTATTTATTTCATATAGACCCTTATAGTTGTAGCACTAAGCAGTATTTATGGCTATTACTAAAATTTTATAAATTAGCCATTGGGTCCAGATTTGCATGGGTATTCTGCATGAATGAAACCATGATAGTTTTCATGGAGTTGATTTATTGAATTAATAATATAAATACTGTGAATAATTATAGAAAACTTGCATTTACTTTTGCAGAAAATATCATTCATTTATTTCATTTCATAGAATTGCGTGTTAAAAATGGCATTTTCTGGATTTAATTTGCAGTAATAATGAACTTGTTTTTGTTAAAAGGATGGCAACACACTGATAAAAGATTATTTTTGCCATGCTCCTGCAGATATATTTTTTTGCACAAAGTTTTTCAAAAATATTTAATTCATTATAAAAAAGATAATTTTTTAAGATAAAATTTTTGAAAGTTATTATAAAAAAAAATCTAAATTTTGCTTAATTTTTAATTAAAAATTTTGTGAATCTAAACCATTCTTGAATCCACTTGAACACATTAAAAAACATATTTTACATTGTTTTTAGTTAAAAGACTAAAACAATAATTGCAGACAAAAACATATTGTCAATAATTAAAAAAACAGATTAAAGCAAAATCGTTCTGAAGTTATTAGATGCATCCAAAAAAGATAAAAAAGGACGGAAACTAGTAGGCATACTTAACAAACCACCATAACGGATTAGATAAGAAAACTATTATTTTTTTTAAAATCCATGAATAGCAATTATAAATAATCAAAATAAGCTTTTATTTTTATAAACTCCTTTAAACATATCATCAGCATATAGTTAAACACAAGAACTCTTTCCAAATTAAATACAAATATTTTTTAAATAAAAAAAAAACTTCTGACAAACAGCATATAAACAAATACAATTGTTAATCTTTATTCTATATCCTAAATGTACAAGGCACTGTTGGAAACTTGCATAAATCATCAAGTAACCCTGAATTGTTTGAGTAAATTCTTGCTTGTTAAAAAGAAATTTCATAAATTAGAAATCAAGATGCCTGAAGGGGAAAGAAAAAATGACCATTAAATGAAATAAAAATTAGTAACTGTGGACTTGGAATCCATAAATACAAAAAGCTCATTGAACACAATATCAGAAAGTCATCAATGAATTGATATATTATAATAAATATAACAAATAACAATCATTTCACTGAACTATTTCTAAAAAGAAAATGTTATAATAAATGTATTTAATTGACAAAGTGCATATAATCCATGAATATTCATTATATTTTAGCATAAAATTTTAGTTATTTTAATTAGTTGATCAAGTTTCATCAACTTAAATATGAAATAATATCTTCAAAAGCAATTTTTGATATAATGCAATTAAAAAAGATTTTATTTGTATTAAAAATTAGGTTCTAATAATGGAAGTACAGTTATAATTATTTTTTTTATATGGCAAGCTTTTATTTTGTAAAGTAAAGCATTACATGATGAAGTTATTTCATACTAAATTAAAGATCATTAAACTTAAAAAAATTTGTTTAAGAATAAGTAGTTGTAACAAAATTATTTGTCTAAATTATAATTGGCATGTTGAATCTTTGAAGAAATTTTTAATTTATAAAATTTTTATAGCATTATTAAAAGAAACTTTTGTCAAAAAATATGATCATAAATCTAGTTTAAAAAGAAGCAATTATTCTTAATGATAAGTTACTGTCTGTCCATGACAAGATTTCTGACCGACAATCATCTATGTTTACGGCAGGCGTCATAAAAACAGGTTATTGTAGGAAGAGTCCACTTCGCAGAGGTCGAAATTCATTTAAGTTTCTTACATTGGCGCATTTAGCGCCTAATTGGCGGTATTTGATATATTACCTTTAATTTTCAAAAGCAAATTCAAAAAATAATTCACTGGGCTGAAAATTATTTGTGTACTTGGAATTTCAGAAATATATATTATTCCTATCAGGATAATACAGAAAGAACAGAGTAAATCAAATAGAAAAACCACATAATTATTTATATGTCTAATAACTACACAAGAAGGAAAAAAAATTAGTAGAATCATGCATGGCAAAAAATTAATTTTCATTTTATTTGCTTTAAATGTATGTAACTAATTCAGATCAAATTCTCTGCAGCAAGCGTGAAGTAATCTGTCTAATTCAACATTAAAAAAATTACATAATAATTGTAATTATTTCATAATTTTTATAAAAGATTGCTTTTATTCTGCTATAAAGTAAAATATCCATTGTTAAATATGCTTGAAACCTCTCCATTTATTTTTTATTTTTATTATATGCATACTATTTTCCGAAACTCAAAATTAACAATTGCCATTTTATCAATTTTTAGATTTTTAAAAATCAAACTTATTTTGTTACTTATTTTCAATATCCACAAGCTTTCTACAACACAATTAATTCTGTATTTATATGTAAAAGTTTTCTAAATTTGAAAATAATTCAAGTGTTCCCTCATGTGTGTGTCATATGTCCCGGAACTAAAAAAAAAGCCCAACATAGCTTTACATTATTCTATGAAAAGCGTTGTAAAAGTTCGTTTTTGTACTCCAGATGACCATTTATTCATTTCCCTTGACTTGAAAAAAGAAATTTAATTATTTGAAAGAAGACTTTTTCTCACAAATTGTCAATTCAAATAAAGAACGATAAATGAGCTTTTCTTTTCAATGTATATCAGCCATCATGAGCTGTGTAGCAATTAAGGATCCATAAATTCCTGCATTCCTCTTATCTTTTCGATGTTAGAAATTCTTCACTCCTATTGTCCTATACCTTTCCACTCAAAGTCCATCAATGTCGATTAAAAGTACTTATCTGTCTCTGTTTTACTATTGCAATCAGTTCACCAGAGTCGAAGAAATGTTATTAAATATTTTAATCTTTCTTACTCACATTAACGTGCATAAATTTTTAGATTCTTGTAATCCTATCTAAGCAAAGCTATTAAAATAACTGGAAGGCAAGAACACAAGCATCCCCATTTAAAGGATCTCAAAATTCAAGAGACGAAAATAATTAAATAATGAAATGCAGTTAATAATAACCAAAGAAAATATTAATAAAATAATATAAAAGAAGTAAGCTAAGCAAATATAAAGATACAAGCAACTGTGGCTAAAGCGAGAGGACAAATGAGCAAAAGTTTTTTTATTGCTTCATTTTTTCGCCAATACCCCCCCCCCAGACTTCCATCCGATTCCACCCATTCAAAATGAATCCTCCCTATCAACACCTGTTTCTATAGTACCTGCCATAAACATAGACAATTATGGGCCAGAGATCTTGTTATGGACAGACAGTACTACTAAAGAGAATATTGTCAATTTTTAATGGATAACATGATTCAAGTAATATCAAAATTCTTATGTAATAATTAAATATAGAAAAGCACAGTGATTATTAGCTTAAGAAGTGATTATTAGCTTAAGAATCGCATAATCTTTCTTTAAAATTTTGAATTATCAATTTTCCTTTTAAATAAATAATTAATTTTATAACTTTAAACAATCTCAGAAACAAGATTCTACCAATCCTTTTTTGTAGTAAATGAAGGTAAAAATAAAATACAAGTTCATAATTTTTTAGCATGTTTAAAAAAAAAACACACAGATAACTAAATAATGCTTTTAAAAAAATTAAATTAAACATTCCTTTGATTTATAAACGGACATTCTACATTAGGGAACTTGGAAAAAGTATTCCTATATCATGTCTTTTTCAGATCTTTTGTAAATCAAAATCATCTTAATAATTATGTAAATTAAAATAAACAAGCTCAAAAATTATTGGTCCCACCAGATATGTCATGTTACAAATAAAACCATGGCATTTCCAAAATTATTACCAAATCTATTGGTTATTGAATAGAAAAATACACAATTAAATCAACTATTATAATAATTAACATTAAAAAAAACAATATACTTACTTCAGAATAGCTCAGTTACTTCTATATAATTAATTGCCTAAGAAAAAATCTTAATTTTTTCAAACATTGAAACAAATAATTATTTCAAATGGTATGAATTCTATCAACGAATCCTTTTTCACGAAAAAGAAAATTTGCATTGCAGATTAGATACAGTAAAATGTTTCATTTCAAGAATAAAAATGAATAAAATAACTTCTATAAATAAAACAATGAAAGTGGGCTTAAAATTATTTTATGCCTTTTTCTCCTTTTCAGTGCTTTCCAAACCATCTTGCACAATGGAGGAATACATTTTAATTAAAAATTGGCATTTAAATCTGGAACACTATTTCCAGAAATACAATCTTCAACATTAAATCTTGGGTATCTAAGTACAAACCATACTTAAATTTTCTTAAACTATGGAATAGTAATAAAAGATAAGATTAAAAGAAATTTGAAATAATTTTTTTAAAGTTTATTTTTATTAGGCTTTGCTAGTCCATAACCTCTAAAAGTTCTCATTTTGGAAACTACTCCATTAAATTTATTTTCCATGTTTCTTTTCTTTTTCTTTTTTTTTCCAAGTTTGCAATACTAGCTGTAATAACTTAGTAATACTAGCTTAAAAATTATTTCAATTCAGAGTTGAAGATTGATTGGAATTTTATTATGGGTTAATTATTAGACACATGTGCAATAATAATACACAAAACAGAAGAAAACTAATTTGTATTAACAGCATAAATAAATTAATTATAGATTAATGCAGAAATTTAAAATATAGATACCATGTTTTTTTACTTACTTATTTATTTATTTTTAGATTATGATTCTTTAAAAACATGAACTGACAATCAGAATTCAATTTAAGTAATAATAAAAAAAGTTAATATAGTTAAAAAACTGATCATCATTAGTTCAACTTAATAAAAAAAATACAAATTGATGAGCAAATAAATTATCACTTTTTAAATATTATTTTAACTGATCATTACACAGCAATTCAGTACCAACTAAAAACTGATTAAATGCTGTAGATTTTTTTAATCAGAAATTAAAATAAGTAAAATATTTTCACAGATTTTAATATCTTTGGAATATCTAGATACATAATGCAACATATAAAAGTAACTATGCAATACAAGATACATGTAGCATTTCATCAAACATCAATGTTAAAACAATTAAGCAAACTGTTTTTAAAAAATAATTCTGTATTATTGTATATGCATATTGTTAAGATATAAAACACAACAATGACATTCGTCACAGTTAGGGGCCGAGTTTTTCTTTTTTCACACAATGACATACTGATCAAGTAAAGAAGCACTTTCTCTTTCCAGATGATTTACAACATGCTCTTCAAAGTCAGTTTGTGAAATGGATGCTCTAAAAGTAATTTGACAAATAGGACAAACCTTTTCTGAATCTTCAATTTTCATTTCTGAGGCCTCTTCAGCTAAATCTGGTGGACAGCGAGAGAGATCTGGAGAGTTCAGATCTTTTGCAGTCACAGTTGAATCTTTTTGAAGAATACACATGTCTGGATTTTTCAGAAAATTCTGCACTTTTCTAGCCATTTTCTTTGCATCACTTGTATTTTCAAGTTGCTTACTAAAATGAACACGATAATCCTCTGTTGACATTCTCCTAGGGTTAGAAGAGGCCAAACTCCGTACATCATCATACAAAGAGTCCATATCTCTAGATTTGTTAAGGAATATCTGATCTTGCTTAGGAAAACCACCTAAAATATTTTCACAAATATATTTCACTAAAATGTTTAATATAAATTATTTTCAGACAATTAAAAAATACTTATAAACAAATATTCACAGCTGCAAGTTGAAACAAAAGGATTTTTTTCCACAAATATGAATGACAACAAATATGCAATATAAGTGACTCTTTTCTTTAATATGTATATACAGAGAGAGTAAGAACAGACCTAGCTAAAGTAGCAATAGTTTTTTTTCCCCCATTCAGGTTAATATTTTGTTTTAACAAAAATTATTCAAATATTCTATACTTCTTTGTTTTGTAACATTAATCCTGTCTTGAAAAATAGCAGACAGGTTTTTAGACTTCCACAAAAAAAAAAAAAAAAAAAAAATTGCATCATTTTTCAAAACATTTTTTTAATGTTAGTAAAATTCTGAATTAACATTTTTCTGCTTTTATAGATAAAAATAAGTTACTAATAAAGCCCATTAAGCTTTTCATTCCAAGAATTCTTCACTTATTTTAAACAAGATTTCTAAAAATAAACAACATATTAAATGTACCAAGTAAATAACAAAAAACTCTATTTCAAAAGAAAATAAATAGCTGAAACAAAGGAACTTTTTTAAAATTGTATTTTAGCATTCAAAGACGCAGAAATCAGAAAGTTTTGGTGAAATGTACATCACTACAAGTAATGATTTTTCAGTTTCCTTCACGTATCTAATCACAATATAAAATTTTAAGAAAATCTACTATTCTGACACATTTTCCACAGCCCTGTTTTAATACCAAATCTTTTCAGAAACCAAAAGAAATTTGTAATTTCCACAATAAGAAGACAACTTGAAAATAATAATATAGAAAAATGATAAAGATGGAAATCTACTACATGTAGTATAAGACAGGGATACATAATCTATGGCCCGAGTAGCCTTTGAAGTTGGTCCGCGAATGTTGTTAATAAAATAAGATTGATTTAAAATAAAATGAGAGTTTTCCAAATAAACCAGGAAAAAAATCTGTTACGAAAATGATTCTGCATCAGAATAAATAATTTACAATTGTTCAGTTAGTTTATTTACTTATTATGCTGCTTTTCAGTGTGTCCCCTTCATGGCTACCAGCGAGTATGATTTTTCATGTAAGAGAAGCTTGCAGACATGATTGTGATGATCATTCTAATAAACGACACGGGTGGTTTTGCTAACATATCAGTTATTTCATAATCACAACCATGGAATATATATATTCTTTTTTGATTTCGGACTTTTAGTTCAGTATCATCTGTTTTATAAAGGCATAAAGAAATATTTTAGTAAAATGAGAGAAAAGGAACAGGGATTTTTAAAATCAAACTTTTAAGATTCATGGACAGATAAATGTTTTATCTAGTACAATGATACTATCACATGCTTGATATGTATTTTCAAAATTGCAGTGGCAAAAAAGTATAACATAAAGCGGCATTATGAGATGAAGCATAAATATTTTACATATATGAAAGGATATAAATCATCGAAAAAAAGGGAACTCAAAAATTATTTCAGAAGTCAAATAAATTTTAAAAAAGAAAGAAAGAAAACAGGCATCTGAATTGGATTCATGTGTGGAAGTAAGTTTAGGTGTTGCCCAAATTATCACTAAAGAAGATAGGCTGGGGATTTTTTTAAAAAGTGTTTGTTGATTACATCAGAAAAACTGTCCTGAAGCAAAAGATAAATTTGAAAATATAATCTTAAATAGAATAACTATTCAAAGAAGAATTCAACAGTTAAATGAAAATATTGGAAATCAAGTTAAATCTGCAGCTTCAAACTTAGTATATCTATCTTTAGCTGTTGAGGAGTCTACAGATCGAACATCCGTGACCCAATTACTTGTGTTACTTTGTGGAAATGTTAAAACATGTTATAATACAGAAGATGTTATGTTGAAGAATGATATTTCTTGGAATGTTTCCCATGAAGGGACAAACAACAGGAAGTGAACTTCTTTCCAGTTTGTGCAATGCTGCTGCCTTAAGTATAAAAAGTTGTGCTAGCATTACCACAAAGGGAGCAAAATCAATAACTGGTACGAAAATAGGAATGGATATCCTTATAAAAGGAATGGATATCCAGTGTGGTGTAGTGCAGTTTCATTGCATTATTCATCAAGAGAATTTATGTTGTAAAGAATTAGGATTTGCAAACCTAATGCAGTGTGTATCTGTAGCAATTAACTTTATTCGTAATAATGCCCTCAAACATAAGAATTCAAAGAATTTTTGAAGGAATTTGATGATTTGCCTTCTGACATTACACAGGCATTAGATGGCTCAGCAAAAACATTGCCCTGAGGTATTTCATGGTGCTATGATGAAATTGTTACATTTCTAAGAGACCATGATAGAAATATTAGACAGTTAGAAAAAGCAAGTTCACAGTGTGGTTTGGCTTTTCTCACAAACATAGCAGGCCATTTGAATGACTTAAACACAAAATTAACAAGAAAAAAAGAAACAATTCATTTTTCATTAATAAATAATGTAAAGGTATTTTAAAAAATTAAGTTTGTTTTAAAGTCAACTGGAAACTAAAAATTTTGCACACATTTCCTACTGCTAAAAAATGCAGGAAAAATTTCCACACATGAAAATGCAGTACAAGGATCAAATTCAAATCTTGCGTAATGCATTTGATGATCGGTTTTCAGATTTTGAAAAGTTTCAAACAAAAACTTATGTATTTTCTTCTCCATTTTCTGTTGAACGTAAATCTAGTGAATGAGAGTATGCAGTTAGTCTTGATTTACAGAATTCTGATTTTTTAAAAATTAATTCAAAGGAAAACCGTTATTAGAATTTTATAGAGATTTGCCTAAGGAATTTCCGTCCTTAAAACAAAATGCAGCTATATGTGCAACTTTTTTTGGCAGCACTTACATTTGTAAGCAAACTTTCTCAATAATGAATTCAAACAAATAAAAAAAATTTTAAAAAAGAAAAGAAATGCAAATAAAAACTTTTCTTCTATTCTACCTATTACTCCAGTCAATCTTGAGCCTGACATAAAGTCAATTAACTTCAAATATTCAGTCCCAGCATTAATTTCTACTAATTTTGATTACTATTTTTCTCTCAAAATTTAAATTCTGTTCTGTGTATAATCAACAAAAAATTTTCTTCTGTTATTCTATTTCAAGTTTGCCACTATTTTAACAAGAACCTTTTTTTTTTTTGGAGGTAAAGTATTTTAATCATATCTATAATGTTTGTGTTTTATTCATTTATTTATTGAATAATATATGGATGAGTAAAATAAGTAAAGTAATAATTGTAATTCATGTGTATTACCACAAAAAATAGTATTTTCTCATTCTAACATGTTTTAACATTCAGATGCTACTTTTGCTCTTGACATGATCCTTTTTCATATATTTGGTCCCCATCTTGAAAAGGTTATGCATCCCTGGTACAGGAATTCTATTAATTCGTTTCTGTACCTACAAATATTACAGTACATGATAAAGATATTATATAAGTAGATTTTTTTCTTCTATATATTTACAGAATGGAACAACAATCATTAAATCTTTTCTGATTTCACTTTTGTCATACAGTAAATGCAACAGTATATAAAAATAGTATGAAGTTTTCAATTATTTGAAGAAAGCTTCCTGCTACTGTTTAATCATAGCACTGTAAAAGTGACAAATATGTTTACTACTGATGAAGGAAGGGGGGAGGGGATAGCAATGAAAAGGGAGAAAACATGTTTTAAAATGAGGAAGTATATCTCCCCCTTCAAAAAAAAATTTCTGAAGGCATTTAAAATTCCTATTAATATGTATTTAAAAAATAACAAAAATGTTTAGACTCTTATGTAAAAAAATATTATATATAATACACTAAATGATTAAATACATTATAAATCATATCTTGATAAAAAGTCACAAGAAAAACAATTGATACTCACCAGAAATAACAGTTTGAAGAATTAATTCTAATTTCTTTCTCTGCTCAAGAAATTGTTGCTTCATTAACTGTGCCTCACAAAGTAAATTAGAAAGTTCTATTTTCACTTCTTTATTATCTACATCTGTTTCACTCGAAATGTCTGGTGAATTTTTTTTCTCTAAAGCATGATACTGGACACTCATCTCTTGCAGTTCCCTCATTTCACTCTTCATTTGCTGAAGCATTTTCTGTGAAACCTCCCTCCAATCTTCTTGTGGTGTCAACCCAAATTTCCTAGATTCGAGAGCTTGTGGACGAGACCCTTCAGGCAGCACAGAACTTTCCAATGAACTGCATTTATTAATATTATAGTTTAGTTTTTGAAGTAAGGATGCTCTTTCCTTTTCAACATTGAAACTTGTAGATTTTAGATGTCTGTTTTCATCTTCAGCTTGCATCAGACGATCTTCTAATTCTCTAGTCTTTTCTCTCAATTTATCTACCATCTGATCCAGTTCTTTAGTTAGCAGTTCGGCAGAGTCTCGTTCCTTTTGTAAACGCAGAGTTTCGGTTTTCCACCGAATGACTTCGGAAGAAAGCTGAACTTTACAGGCTACTAAAAGATTGATATCAGCTTCACCTTTACCTCTGACACCAGGATTAACTCCTAGATTTATATCCCTCGGAAGGCGACAGTTGTAGTTTATTTCAGCAGATTGAACTTCAGACTCTTTTAATTGAGAGTTGGAGTCCAACACTTCCATATTGCACCTGAAAAATAAAACTTGTATGCAGTAGCCCACAATAATCTATAAATATAGAACTGAAAAATCATTTTTTTTTTACACCATGAAGATCATTTACCTTTCTTACTTCTGAAATTTAGTGAAAGCCTTTTTTGAAAGTTTAACATTCTGAAAACTTAATATATGCTTGCTTTTTAACAAATAAGCAAAATTCTTATTTTTAAAAAAGTTATAAAACAACATTGTTACATATTTTACAAAAAGAAAAAAAAATGCTTCAACATGTTCTAATTCCCAAGTAAACAAATTTTTGAAGTGAAAGGGGGAAGCAGTTGCAGTATTTTTAAAAGTGGTTTTAAAAGAAGCGCAAGAAAATATATTCACGCTGTCTAAAAAAAAACTTGCAAAATAAAAAATATTAATCAATGAACTACTCAAATATTTTTATTTAAACAAATGCAAAGAAAACATTTCCAAGCCCCTTTTATGACAACTGACTTTCACCTTTTCCAGAAAAGGCCATTAAATATTTTGAAATATTATTTAAAAAATACAATCACTGTCTTTAATACACATGGATTTTGCAGTCCAAATTTTTTAAAACTTTCCTCCTTTGGCAGGAGGAGGTGTTGTCAAATGTAAACACAGCACTCTAGAGCATCTATGTGCCAGAAAATGTTTCAAATTACTTGCATTATTTCTTTATATCAACAACAGTAATTATGTATGCTTTAAGTTCATTGACACTTTTATTCTTGATATCGGAATTTTGAAACATTAAATAACAAAACATAAACAAACATTTAAATAAACATAAAACAACAAAACTTTTGCTGTACAATTCTTATGAGTTGAATGCAACTAAATTCTAAATTAAATCTCATAAACATAACTACTTAAAAAATAAGAACTAATAAAATTATTATTTGATTTAACTAAGAATAAAAATTTTCTAATTAAAATGCTAAAAATAAATATTTACAATCATATTGTATTAATTGTTAATTTTAATAAAGTAAAAAATATTAAGTAAAAAGGTAAAATTAAGAAAAAACTCGTCATCTGGCATGAAATTTCTCAAAGCATGTGTGAGTTTTCTGATCTAATACATAATGGGGAATTATTGTTTCACAAATTGTTCATGTTTAGAGTGCATTTATTTTTAAAATATTGCACAGCGAATATTTTAAAGATTTATTGATGGACATATGTTGAGCTTTTTTTAAAAAAATCTTTTGCTGTACAATTCTTATGAGTTGAATGCAACAATAATATGAAAAAAGTTTAAATAAAAATCATTGCTATATAAAACTAATTATTTAAAAAAAAAGATAGCAAAATAATTAAAACAGGATATGAGAGTGATAAACAGTAAAGAAAAAAAAAAAGGCAAATCTTAAATATGATTTTTTTTTTTTTTTTACATTAAATATGTGCTTCTTTTACCAGAATCCAAAAATAAATAAACAAAACTCTCCTCTCAACACAGATTCAACATCAAATTTTTTATGAAGGAGGATGGAAGAACAAAAGATAGGCAAATGAATAAATAGACACCCTAAGACGGTGTCCTAAAAAGAGGACATTTATGAATCAGCTAATTTCATTAGTTCGTACATTAGTTTGAAGATTAAACAAAATCCTGAGTTACAATCTTATGAATATTGAAGGAAATATTGAAGGATTGTAGGAAAATGAATGATTTTGATAAAATTTGATTTTTAAGTCAAAGAAATTCCCAAATTTCAGGTAAAAAATAGGGAACAAAATTAAAAATTCAAATAAGGCATAAATAAAATTAATGCCTAAAAAATGAATATTACTTATGTTGGCATCCGTTTTTCCAAAAGGAGACTAAATGCTACTTTTCCAGCAATTTTATTAATTTTAAAGCCAATATTTTTTTTAAAAAGAAAATTGGAATATTAGTGTGCTCTTTTGAAACCAGTACTTCTGAAAAAGTTAACAACAGTAAAATTAATGACTCAAAGATTTGAAGAAGCAATGTTTTTTAAATTTCATTATAATAAAAATAAATGCCATAAATTGTCTAAAGCTAATTTTTCAAAAAATTATTAAAACTAAAGAAATAAATGCATGTATTTAAACAAAATTTTAATTTTTGATTAATTTTTTTTTTCAAAACTTTAAATTTTATGCAATAAAATGCTTTAATATTAAGCTGAACGCACATTAAAAGTATATTTTTTAAAATTAAAAATAGAGTTAAAATTTTGAAAAATCTATTCTTGGTGCACCTTTTATATACTAAAATATAACTCCACAATCTTCTTGATTCTAATTTCAATTGCTTATGCTACATGTTTATATATAAAGAAAGCCTTTATAGCTATTTTCTGTTAGCCAGGTTAAGAGAAAAATCACAAAATAATGTAGAATTCTGCCAAATTTCTTTCGCGATTTTTCACTTGCACCCGGCTAACCAAAAAAGCCCCTTTACATATAGAGAGATTTTTAACATTCTATAAAGGTTATGAAAAGAAAAAAAAATCTATTTATAATTACATAATCTGCAACCTAAAAAATAAGTTTTAAAATCTTTAACTTTGTAAAAACTAAAATTTGTCAACAAATAACAATTCTGAAACCGATACGGACATTTCTTTAAAAAATCCCAATCATTGAAAATGTATGGCTTGAATTTAAAAACTCGTATAGATTTCGTGTGATTGACTAACATAATTACATATTTCAATTAAATACAATGCAATGTAATGCAGTAAAATCTCTATAAATGTGATGAATGAGCATGGTGATCAAATGTGTAATATTATGCATCTGAATTACGCTTCTTCCATGTTGAATACATTTCTTTGATGCACCAAATTTATCATGCTTTACAACTACTCAGTCAAATATAGGTATTTTTTTTTAAGAACACATAAAATGTAAATCATATACTTACCGAGTATAATTCAAATAAATTTAACATTCAAATGTTAAGTTCAAACATTCTCAAAATTTCTCCTTTTCATTAGTTTTCTTTTCTTTCCAAGTACAATTGATAAAACAAACCTTTATGACTATGCTTTAGAATTATCATATTGAGCTTGTGGTAAATCAAAACTAAACAAAATAGCTTTCTTCCCTTTTATTAAAAAAGTAAGTACTCTTTTAAGAATCTTTCCACAAAAACAAAAACACTTAATGCTTTTGAAATTCAATCACTTTTTATTATATTAAACACTCTGTTATTATTAGAAAATCATTATATTTTATCATTGAAAATGTTACAACTAAAAGAAAAGAAAATCAGTACTTCCAAAATAAAGGAAGACTGCTATCTGAATTAGCAGATCCAGCATGAATTTCTTACTCCTAATAATAAAGCTATCTCTTCCCAAAGACAATTAATTAGTTCTGGTCATAATCAAATCTACTAACAACAAAACTGCTCACCAAGGAGATATTATTCCATAAAATTTTGTTAATAATTTAAGAATCAAAATGCTTTGATAAAAATTGTCCAATTTTCGAAATAATTTTTATAAAATTATTTTGCAAAATCTAGTTAATATAAAAAGAAAATTACAGGCAAATGCTAGCACATTTATTATACTTAAAAAAAAAAGAAAGAAAGAAACCCAAACATATATGTAATTCGACAGTAAGATCTTACAAAAGCTAATTTTTTGAAATTGGAAGCAAACTGTGCAAAATATAAGATAATAGTAACAAATAATTAATTTTACAAGGCCAACATTTTCATAAAAATGAGAATGAAATACGTGGAATTTTCGGAAAAGTTAACACAATTTACTTGAAGTTCTCTTTTCATGTACGTCATAAAAAAGTTTTTATATTTTCCTTTAAAGGGATGGATGCTTAAAGAGTTTACACATTCCAAAAACACTGTAACAAAGATATAGCATTAGGTAATTAACGAATTAAGCTAATTAATTTCATGTATAAGAACTTATGGCAGGTTATAAAAAAATTATATCAAAAATATTTTTTTTTGAAAAGGAAAACATAAGCATTTTAAAGTAGCTTATATAATAGATAAAATACATATGTTGACATTTATTTTCGTCGCTTGATACCACAATTAAAAACGTATCAAAATAAGAATTTAAGACAAACTCACATATATATATTTCATGAAAAAAATAAATCAAAATTGTTACCTATTTCTGAAAACTTTACAAACTTTAACTCGTTCTTAACTATATTTTCTCATATATATTTATAAATATATATACATTGGATTCACTTAGTCTGCTCTAGTTTTTTCTAAATAATAGTATTAATCGTCGATGAGACGATTTCAATGGAAAAATTACATATATTTAAATTTATCGATTATGCCTTCGTTAGTGGAATGCATTTGGGGAATGGTATTTTTTGGGAAAAGAAAAAAAAAGTTTATATTTAACAAAAAAGCATTCAAAAATATACTGACATAAATTTTTAATCTTTTCTTGACTAAATATGAGAAATCTATTGAAATATGGTGCTAGTTTTGTTCGCTAGTCATTGTTGTATATTATGATGCATTATCCGATGGTAAATTTATTTCCCTGGAGCGAAAAAAAAAATTAGATTTATTTTTCATGTTTGATAAGTTTGTACTTTGTTTACATTTACTTAGATTTCTACTCTGAAAGTATAATTACACTGCTAAATTTTAGCTTATATACTTCTACTTAAATTTTCTGTTACAAGATCTTTTTTAGATAGCGTTAGCTGGAGGACATATGGAGGATCAAGCCAGGTTCCACTCAATGATTATAGATGCGAGTTCGCAAACTGTACAGACTAACTCTATGGCAAAGGATGCCGACGTGTTCCGATTGGTTTAAGCCTTGGCATACTTTTTGGCAATGTTTTAAACTCATAATAGTGTAGTTATCGCTTATTTGGATCAAACCTTGTAGTTTTCATAAGTTTATCGGAAGACACGAGGGAATTTCAATATGATCTAATTTTTATTAATATGATTGTAATCTCAAAATATTTGCGTTTAATGAAATGTTAATTCAAATCAAATAAAAAAATGTTTCAATCGTGAAAAACATTTTTATATCTAATTTAGGAAATTAGTAATGGAAATAACTAATGTTAAGTACATAAGTATGAACACTATATGAGCTTGATACCGTAATATATGACTACTTGTTATTTTTCTATGATTTTCATGCTATTACTAGAAAACCTATGCAGTCATTGAAACGTGTCGGTGAACTTTTGTTATTTAATATCAATTACAAATGGGGGGGGGGATTATTTAATGTACTGAAATGCATAAATATTAACTTTAACATAATATGTGATTTTATAGCTAATTTTTTTTGTTATATCAAAATATTAATTTGAAACACAAAAATTTTGATAAATAATAATAATTTAATAAATCGTAATTTTTATATTTCTTGAATTTGGTTTTTAGGATTTGATCTTTTACATTAAATATGTGTTCCGAATTAATATTATATGTCAACAGCAAAAAAGGAAGGGAAGGGGGAGATAAATGTACATATTTCATTTATTATGAAGATATATTTCAGAGTAATAAATAATATTAAAAATTTAATATATTTTTCAAAATTTTCATTAATTATTGTTAAATTTTTGTTAAGACATTAAAAAGAAATGTTTTAATATTTATTTTTCTATAATTATAATTTCTTTGGACATTAAAACAAAATTTTAAAATCATGTATGTTTAGTATTTGTGAATTAAATATATTAGTTAATTTCTCATAATATTTAAAAATATTTTTTGATTTCTACAAATGAGTACAGTTTGAATTTTTTCTAGAGCAAATAATATGTCTTCATTCCCTCAACAATAAAAACAACTTAATTTCATTACAAAAAATGGCATAACATGCCAAATCACTGCAAAGTACTTTGAATTTAATAATATGTTTATTCTTTTAGGAACTGTTTTAAAACCTCTTTTGAATTTCAATTTTTTAAATATTTCAAAATTTATTAGTTTCAATTGAAGCAGTAGCACATAAGAACTATCAAAATAAAATCAATTATCATAGTTTTTACTGTTCACATAAAGTTTTTATTGAAAATATATATACTGACTTTGAACATGAATTTTTTTAGATACATATAGTCTATTTTTGCCTTCTTTGTGAGCTATATAGAGTATATGTGGGAAACTCAAAATAAAAAATACTTATAATTTAGTCTTAAATTATAAATTGATCTTTTTTTTTCTTTCTATTTACTGCTTAAGACCATCTACTTTGAAAACAATTTATTCAAGATTTTTGAAGACTGTTGCAGAAAATAAAAAAAACACACACAAAAGAGTTTTAAAAAAAGTGCAGGAGAAGAATTACTTCAATGCACATATGTAAGTGTAGCAAGTGAAGGCCGCGGTACGAACCTGCGACGATTGGGCCAGTAGCCGAGCGATATACC
>JAOUZG010032936.1:2576367-2608372 GCA_026289955.1 Argiope argentata | reverse complement strand
TATATATATATATATATATATAAAGTGTTAAACAAAAATCTAAGGCAAAGCAAAAAATTACATAATAAATAAAAGTATTCACACAATATTATAGTTTTAAAATGTTATATCTAATTGAGTGAGATGAAGTTACAAAAAGAGTTGGATATATTCTTTAAAACTATTTGTGAAATATATCATTTATATACTAATTATAATTTATAAATAAAAATAACAATTAGCTTTCTTAACTTTTATTATCTTCTATTTTATATTTATCATTAAAAATTAATTTATTAGAAATATCTAATATTTCTTTCCGTGAATGGTTTATTTAGAATTTTCTTTGAAAGCTGCAGTTTCTTCTTAGTAGACAAAAACCAGAGCTACTTTTGAAACTTTTTTCCCAAATATCATAATAATAGGAGATATTTTGAAACTCTTCATCGTTACCGACGGAATTCATAATTATCTGAATTTATAAAATAAACATAATTTGAAGGGACTATCACGCATTTATATAACTATCTGCATACATTATAAACACTGCAATTAAAAGATCGCACTGCGCGTACCCTTATGCGCAGATGATCACAAAAAAATGTTGTCGATTATAGCTGCCTAGTGGATATTTCTCCCGAAAAAGTTTTCTAAGTCCGTTAACATTGCTTGATCGTTCTTCCGTTATCCGCTTCTCGTTCGCGCTACTTCGCCGCCGCCGATGTTGTGGCCGTTGCGTCTGCTACTTCTGGATTTTTTTCCATCGGTGCATAAACTCTTAGAATTGAGTCCACAAAAGCCAAAAACGGGTTGCACATGTGACGATTCTTTTTTCTCCACACATATTCTGCAAGATAATTGTTTAACTCGTTTTTGGCCTTCGAAACGGGGAGGCTTCTTTTTACAGCTCCCCACGTTCCTTCAATTTTCACTAACATCCTTCCCTTTAACCAATTTCATATCTTTATTACATTTCGGACATTTATACCTATTCGTAATCAAACCCGCTCTCATACAAAAATCAAACGTCTCTTTCCTTTCATCCAATCCATACAAATACCTTAAATTAACATGCTCATCATACCACATAACATTATGCTCTCCAAACATTCTCGCACTTACCTCAGACATTCCCCATGCAGCCATCACAATAAAATCCAAAGAACGAGGGAGCTAAAACAAAATCAACCTAATCATATATCACGGAAATTCAAAATGGGGAAATTCAATTTTTCGATAGGTTGCCAAAAAAATTATTTATCGCCAACTTTTAAAAAATTCGCCAAGGGTGACCGGTAAGTAAATCTGATCCAAATGGTAGTATGTACGCAGAAACTTAACAACAACGCGTAGGGTTGCAGCAGCTAAAGCTTAGAAAAAGTCTGTGTGAAAGAAACCGACCAATCAGAGCACGTCGGTATCCTTTACCATAGACTTACAGTTTGCGAACTCGCCTTCAGAGAAGCCCCTCTCCACTTCTCTTTAGAGCTGCATCCTCCGGAACTTTCAATGCCTTTGGACTTCTAGTGAAGGATTCAAGCGTTCTCCGGTTAACAAGTCTCGACCTCTTCTGTTTTCTTCATTCACGTGGTTATCAAGTTAGGACAAGCATGCCGAAGTCTAAAAGGAATAAAACAGGTATTTCTTGTATTTTATAGTTTAAAATATAAGATCATTTTATTAAAGTATATATTTTAAATAATATTCTATTATTATATTCGACCGAGCAAGAATTATACATTTGTTGTTAAATGTCTTATAGTACGAAAAAAGTTTGATATCAAGTCATCGCATTACATATACAGTGGGACAAATAATTGAGGATACATCTTACTTTTACTTGATAAATCCAACTTTCAATCGAAATAACACATTAACTAGAAGTGCGAACGTGTTTTTATTTTCACAAGCAACAAAAGAGTTAATTTACAGTAAAAATAACAAAAATCAACAAGAAAATATCTAAAATTAAAAATTTCTCAAGTATTTAAAATAAACATAGGCAGATATTTACCTCAAAAAAGTAAGGATACACCAATAAAATTTTTGTTTAACTACCGCTAGATTTTTTTCTGCTCGCTATTATAAAAGCCTAAGTTTGGCCAATTTAATCTTAAACCTTTCCGATTGCTACTTTTGTTTTTTAAAATTGGTTATGTGAATTTAAAGTTGCGATTTTAAATGGAAAATGGTTCCTCGGAGAGAGATCAGTATTTATGTAAGAAAATTTATATTAAGGTTATTTAAGAAAGGAAAATCTTACTGTGAAATTGCTGAAATTGTCGGTAGAAGCCACTCGGTGTCCAGAAAATCATTGGAAGATTTAAAAGCAATGGATTAATTGAAAATAAAAGTGGAAGAGGAAGGAAAAGTATTCTGAATGATGTAGCCAAAAGGGAAATTTTGAAAGATATCAAAATCGATCCTAACTAAGTGAAGTCGAACTAGCTGCAGATACTTCTCGAATAATGGGCAGTTGTGCAAGTGCTGAAACTGTGAGAAATGTGATTAGACATGCTGGATATAGCAGTTGAGTAGTATAAAGAAATCTTTCATAAGCTTAGAAAAACAGAAAAAGTGTTTGGAGTTTGCAAAAACTCATCAATTGAAGACAGATAACCTTTGGAAGAAAGTTATATTTAGTGACGAAAATAAATCCAACATTTTTGGAAGTGATGGCCGTTGCAGCGTTTGGAGAAAACCAAACACCGCTTTGGTTCCAAAAAATTTACGTCCTACAGTTAAACATGGTGGTGACACTGTCATGGTTTGGGGTTGTATGGCTTCAAATGAGGTAAGAAATTTAATTTTTATCGATGGCATAATGGATCATAAGCTTTATATAGATAAACTCAACAAGAATCTTAAAGAAAGTGCAAAAAAATTGGGTTTAGATGGAAATTTTACTTTCCAGCAAGACAACAACCTCAAACATATGGCACATAATGTCAAAATGGGGTGTCTTTTTCATTGTAAACAGCAATTACACACACCACCATAGTCCCCTGATATCACTGGCATAGAACATTTGAGGACCACACTCGAAATAGCGGTCCAAAAACACCAAATTAGGAACAAAGCCCCTTTAAAGAAAGTGTTACAAGAAGAATGGGATAAAATATCTCCACATACTACCCAAAAATTGGTCGAATCGGTACTAAGACGTTTGGAGGACATTATAAAATCCAAAGGACATGCAACTAAATATTGACACTGTCTTTGTATGTGATATGTCACACAAATTTCATTGGTGTATCCTCAATTTTTTGAGGTAAAGATCTACCCATGTTTATTCGAAACACTTGTGAAATTTTTAATTGTAGATATTTTTATGTTGATTTTCGTTATTTTTACTGTAAATTAACCCTTTTGTTACATATGAAAATAAAAACACGTTTGCACTTCTAGTTAATGTGTTATTTTGGTTGAAAGTTGGATTTATCAAGTAAAAGTAAGGTGTATCTTCAATTGTTTGTCCCACTGTACACGTTTTATTTAAAATATCTCATCATAGTTATATGATGGGGGGGAGTATACGCCAACGGGAATTGAAACAATATTTCACAAACAAAAAACTTTTATCATTAAAAGCTAAATCAGCGGTGGAATGTTATGCACGATAGTTTTTTTTTAACTGTTTGCGCTGGAAGTTCTCAAATATAGAATTTTGATATATGTAAAAAAAACACATTTAAAACACTAGAATTTTTTTCTTTAGAAATTATTTTTCATATCTGACAGTATCATTTGTTGAAAATTCATCATGCTTAGCACAATAGTCATGTTTTTCTATCTCCTGATAACAGTTTAAACAAATAATGTTACAAATCAAACAGATGCTTTTTAAATTAAAACATTGAAACAATTTTGTTTCTCAGAAATGCAAAATAGAGTTTTAAAGATGATTTTGATACATCTGTTTCATTAAAAATAATTTTAATCTTTTTGTTTCGTTTTGAATATATATTTTTATATTCTACTGTTTAAATTAAAATGTATGAGGTGTGATATACTGATTAAAGAATTTTTTCTTTTTCATTCCTCTATATTTTAAATATATTTCAAACTATATTTTAAAAAATTATTTATCTCTTATTTATTGATTTTGCAGTTTTTGAGGTTGTTTGTTAGATTTGCATTAATATTCTAATATTAGGATGTTTTCAAATATTATTTAATTTTTTTTATAAAAGATTTCGAAAAAAGCTTCATTTATTTTTTGACATTATGTTGCTAGTGACAGTTCAAAACTGTCCAATTTAACCCTTTATTACCAGTTTAAGAAATGCCAGTAAGAAGTCATTTAATAACATGTATAAATGAGGAGTGGATTATGTTAACAAAATATGTGCATATTATAATGTTAATAGAACAATTAAAAGGTAGCCAGCCAATGGTAATTTTTTGTGTTTTATTGGATGTCTCTTAAATAAATTACTGAATAGGGTATTTACTATCAAAAATAGAAAAAAAATTTCTAAGCATTAGATTTTGGATTTCATTCATAAAGCTTGGAGAGAGAAAAAATTCCTTATTTGGTATATGTCGATATGAAAATATACAGGGTAAGTCAAAATGAATATAGCGATTACAAACGGCTATAACTATTTAATGAAAAAAGATATATCGATAAGATTTACACAGAATGTAGACGGAACTTCAAAATTTATTAACGTAAAGCGCACGTGCAGCCAAGCGGATGCCTGCGCATGCGCGAAATCGAACTTCGCAACGACAAGAAACCTGTTCAGCGCGGCGTCTCATTAGTGGAAATGGCTAGTCCCGTGCAGAAAGCATTCTCTGTGTTGGAATTTCACAGTTGCCGTTCTGTTATTACAGTGCAGAGAAAATTTCGTCAGCGGTACAATGAAGAACCTCCAAATGCGAACAACATACGCAGATGGCATCGGATGTTTGAGGAAACAGGATGTTTGTGCAAAGGAAAAAGTAGCGGAAGGCCCTGTGATTTCTACCTATGGGGTTATGTGAAAGACAGAGTGTTTGTGTTTCCCTTGCCCAAAACAATTGAAGAACTGAAAGTACGCATTTGTAATGCGCTTGAGTCGGTTAATGAACAAATGCTTCAGAATGTATGGCGTGAAATGGAATACCGATTAGATGTTGTCCGTGTGACCAAGGGAAGTCACATAGAACATCTATGACTTCTGTATATAAAATTTTGAAGATTCTTCTACATTCTGTGTAAATCTTATCGATAAATATTTTTTCATTAAATAGTTATAGCCGTTTGTAATCGCTATATTCATTTTGACTTACCCTGTATTTTTGGAATTGACAGATCTGTGTACTTAAAATGCATTAGAGTTGCTGCTGACAAAAGATAAATGTTAAAAATGTGTTTGTATTTCAAATGCAATAATTTAAATGTAATTGTATTTCAACTATCTTTACTTAATCTATTTCATATAGTACATATCAAATGGGTAAAAGCGAAGTTTAGTGTGCCCCTTGCTGTGCCAAGAATGCTTAATTGCCAATAAAGATGGTGAACAAAGTAAACAAACTCTTCTGTAGAACAATTACAGCTACTACTTTCTGTGATATAATTTTGATTTTTTTTACTGATAAGTATTGTTTTTTCAAACCAGCTCTGCAGATTTCTTGGGTGTATAACAAAAATTAAAGCATGTGATGTTTTTGGCATTCGTAAAAGGTACCAGGCAGAACTTTTTAACAAATATATATATATATATATATCCTATGGGTTTTCTAGCACATTAAACATAAAGAATGTGTGAATAATAGGAAAAGTGCATAATCATAATAAGAGAAAGAAGCAATGAAACTATTCTCCTTATAAAATTTCAAACAAACATATTTTCCCAACTTCATCAACTCGTAAAAAAATATATATTTAGCTTACTCTTCATCCATTCTGTAGGTTCAATAATCTGTCTTTCATCTCATGTACTCAAAATATATTCTTGCACAATTACTAACATAACAAATTATCAAGGGAACCAACTATTAGAATAACAAAAGAATTACCAGAACTTTGAAGAATTCCATTGCATCTGACTTTTAAAGTAAAAATGCAGGCAATTGAGTAAAATAAGAATTTAGATGATTTTTTAAAGTCCATATTGACTAGTAAAAGTTGCAAAACAATAAATATTTTCTGTTTGTATTCACATTAAAAATAAAACTACAGTGTCTTATTAGTTGTAAAAAACTTTAAATTTAATAAAAATTAAATTAAATTAAAACCTTTAATCAATACTTTTTTTATTATTTTTAATTTAACATTTTTTGTAAAATAGTCGTAGTTCATGTTCAACTCGATATTGTTCTAAGTATTAACAAAAGAGCATTAGGGCTACTTGAAGGTCGTTTTGTTTGGTTGCCTTATTGGCGATAAGCTCGAGGGGCAGATTAATCTTCATTTAAACCATCAAATGTTTCAAAATTACTTGTTATTATTTTTGACCTCAGATTTACTGATAATATGCAAATATTGACTCTGCATTTCAGGTATATTTAATCTCATTTATATATTTAATAGAAGTATGAATTATTTAGATTTGAGGAGAATAGTCAAGCCAACCCTGCTATAACAAGATGAAAATCTTTATATTCTGATGAATTGCAACAGCTAAAAGAAAAAGAATGTGATGATATTTTAATGGAATTGAACAAGTTTTTGAATGCTGTGGCTGGCAATTCATTAGATGTTGACATATAGAAAAATTAAAATGACAGATTTTTATTGAAAAGACTTGTCTTATTAGAAATTGTGATTAATTAAAATTCTGATGATACAATCCCACTACTATACTATGGTAAAATGGGTGTTTTTTTAAATAAAAATATTAAAACTGAAGGACTCAAAGGAGCATATGTAACAAAATATTTTATTTCAACTGGCTAAATGAATTGGGGGGGGTTGAAGCTGAAAAATGGATGTATGGTTGGAACACATTGCCGACAAACTAATCAATCAATCAATAATAATAAATAAATAAATGCAAATTTATTTTTTTACCTTGCAGAAATCTGCAAACATACTGATTGAATAGGGCAGAGAGACTAAATTTTCAATGCATTGGAATTGGAACAGATGATTTTAACACAATAATTGAAAATGCAAATTGAAGATATTTTAATGCCACGATCTGTTTCTAATCCATTTGTTAAAATGCAAATAATGATTTAAAAAAATATTTTGTATCTCTTGCATTTTCCTGTACATTCTGCCAAATACTAGTTAGAGATTCTAAAGGAACATTTTTTAAATGAATTTCATTTCAAGAGGGAATGTGTTTAGATATTTGGCAGTCTAGTCTGAAAGTAGTATCTAATAATTGTAGGTGGTTAACAAAAAGAGTCCTTGATTTTGATTTCGAAACCCGCTAGGCAAGTTCAAATTTATTATCTGAAGTTAGCAACACAAGTATCCTTACTGCCCTTCCCTTAAAAATTTAAAAGTAATAATAAAGTAATTATACATTAAGAAGAAAAATATATATTTTAAATTTGTTATTTGCATTTCTATATTCTAATATTTTGTGGTTTTTGAATTTTCTAAAAAACTGAAAAATTTCTAAAGCATTTTCTTCATTTGATATAGGGATCTCTTTATGCATCAACCAGTTAGATATACTTCTCCATTAAATATTTCTGCGTATCATAAATATGAAGATACCTTCCCAATCAAAAGAGCATTTGTCGAAAACTTTTCAATTGGTCAAACTATTGTTTATCTTCTTTTATTTCTTCTAGCACTTCTGTTATGTTTTCTTCTTTTAGTATTTATTTCATCTAGTAGTTGGAATTTTCATAAGAGAAGGCTTAGCAGTAGTTATTTTATTCAGTATTTTTTATTTTATATGATTTTAATTAGAAATCCTATTACCAACAAAATTTGTTAATAGTAATTTAAAATCATTTTAATAATCATAAAAAATCATTTTTTTCTCATGCACATCTGCATTTGATGAGTCTATGCATTTTGATGAGTCTCTCTCATTCTAAAGAATATAAAATTAAAATGTATATGTAAACATTATTTTAAACCTAAGACATGATGAACTTTCTCTCTTTTTTTAAAACAAACACGCACACACACACATATATATATTCTTAATTAGCTGCTATTATTTTTTATTTTATTTTTTAAAAGCTCATATGAGTAAATATTTCTTTTTCTATTTTAGTGGATTTATCCAAAACTAAAAAACATGGTTTGGAAGGAAAGAAAGAATTATTCAGAAAGGTAATATTGTCTTTTATGTGTGTATGTTATGTAAAATTTTTGGATTTATTTTATTTATATCACTAAGTATTAGAGGATTTTTTTTAAAATAAATAAATATGGATACTTTGTGATTTCCTCGTTATTCCTCTGTATATGCACCTTGCAGCTTTTTTTTAGTTTAATCATTTAATTTTTAAATTGATATTTTGTTATTTACTAATATTTTTCAGATTCAAGAAAATGTTGAAAATTATGCCCACGTTTTTGTATTTGCTGTGAATGATATGAGAAATACTAAAATGAAAAATGTTCGTGAACAATGGAAACATAGCAGGTAAATGGCATACAATAATTAATTTTTTAATTATAAATGTTTTCTATTAAATACTTTCTAATTGAAGATATTAATATTTATGTCCTATTTTCTTGATGCTAGGTTCTGCATTGGCAAGAATAAAGTTATGGCAATGGCTCTTGGTCATGCACCAGAGGAAGAATATAGACCTAATTTACATAAAATAGGCCAAATGTTGATTGGAGAACGAGGACTTCTTTTTACTAATCAGTCACTTGATGAAGTTACAAAGTAAGCATAATAATATATGCCATTTAACTGAAAAATCTCATAAAGATTTAGAATAAGTGGTTACAATTTGGTGAATTTATACACTACTTTCTCTGTTTATTGTGTAAACATTCATAATTTATATTCATAAAAAACAATGTAAATTATCCCAGAATATCTACAGTTTTAAATGGAATTTTTTAAAAAATAAAATCAATATGAAAGGGGATATAATAGATTAACAAGACAAAAATATGTTAAGCCATTTTTAATTTTAAAAAAAAATATATTTTTTAAAATTCTTAATGAATGTAAGACTTTTTTGAAATATACTTTTATTAGCCACTACTAAATGTTTTTATTTCACTGCCAAATCAACATGTTTTTACTATAAAATTCAGTCTGCTCTCAGATATTTTGCTGCAAACTGCACTCATCTTTTGCTTTTAAAAAAATATTTTTTAACTAAAAATTAAATGAAAGTTGTTTTTCTTTTATATCTGATTTTGTCATGATCTACTACATTCTTTTACTTCAAACATTTAAAATATTTATAATCAGGAATTTTGTATCGTATTTTAAGATGCATTTTAAAGCTCCAAAATTTCTTGTATTCATTTAGCATAAATTTAAATCTAATGACAGATTCATTATTTCAATAAAATATTTAGTTTTCTTTCATTAATATCATCTATTTAAAGAGTAAAAACATGTAATTTTTAAACAATTTCTTAGCTATGCATAATAATAGTAGAAGTGGGAAGCTTAAAAAAAATCAGAGGGACTATATACTTTTACCATTTTTGATATAGGAAATAAATCAAATGACAACAGACTGAAAAATTGCAATGTCATGAAAATTGATATTCTTAAAGGCTTTTAATGGCTATGAACTGCATTTCTATGTTTGGGTTTTCAATCAGATTCATTTGATTCAGTGAAAGCAGAATGCTAAGAAAAACTTACCAACCATACACACTAATGCTAGAAATGCAGCTATGAGATTGGAAAAATAAATGTCAATGCTTAAATCATTTTCACTTGTACAATTTTGAGTATATCCCATCAGAACTATTTACTTGCCAGGAATATTAGTAATTTAGATCTGAGAAAAATAATCAAATAAGCCTATTTCTATAAATAATTATAAAAAAATCTGTTTTTTATGGTTTAATAGTAAAAAAGGGGAATGAGGTTCTATCTTAATAAAATGTATCGACTTATTGAATGGTATGGCTTGCAATTCAGTAATACTAGATTTCAAGATTTTGAAGTGTTCAGAAATCAAGTTAATAAATTAACAACATTTAGAAGATGAGAAGTCCTATCAGAAATTGTGAAAAGTAAATAAAATTCTTATAACACCCTTCCTTGGCTAAGAAATATTTGAAGAAATTTTTTCCTTCTATAAAAATCTACTCTGCTCAATTGGATACAAAAAAAATTTTTAAGCAAATAAAAAAAGCTTTCAAAATTTTTATTTTTTAGGATTTAGATTCTATGATTTTATAACATTATAATATTTTTAGAAAAGTTTTTTCCTCAATGAAATCTCTTGAAAAAATATATAAGGGTTTGTCCTTAGCAACATCTGCCATAAGCAATTAAAGTTAAGAGCAGGAAATTTGCGTATTTTTGGGGCTCTAAGAAGGAATTTTTCAGATATTTAATTTGAAGTTTAATTAAAAAATAAAAAGAGAATTTAATGTGTTTTTATCATAAGATTGAAGTATATTATCATAAAAATTATTTTAGCACTATTTTGAAGGTTTAAAAAATCTCATCAATGGTAAAGATTTTGTTTGAATGAATGTATTTTCACTTTTTTGTATACATAGTATAGAGAATGTATAGTAATCACCAGAAAATCTGACCTCGAGATTTTGCAAATGTTCATATTTTAGACCTCCCTGATTTCAAGAAACCCTTAAAAAAACCTTTCTATGACAAAGAAAACTAAAAAAAAAAAAAAAAAAAAAAAAAAAAAAACTCATCTAGACAGTTGTAATCAGTATAGGTCTTCACAGCAAATTTGCTGATTTCTGGCAAATTTTGAGTAAAATCTTTTTACAGGAAGTCTGTCTGTCTGCCCAGCTAATCAAATATAATTTAATCCGATAATTGCAAAATGGAAAGAGTTAGATAAATAAAATTCTGTAAACAGATTTTACATCTAAGGTGTAGACATAAATAAAGGTGCTTATTTTATTTTATTTTTTTTAAAAAAGTACTTTATTTTTGCTGCAATTTTTCACTATGCACTTTATAATTTAACACACTGGTAATCGTACAATTACTAATATTGAAAGCCTAATCTTGACAACCACTTTTAATGATAGGTATTGACTAAGATGAGCATAAAAATTGTTCTTTATTTTAATAACTGAAAGCAGTTAGGAAGATTGAATGTCAGTGTGAAAATATTTGATTTAATTTGAATTTTTTCCCCCATCTTCAAATTCCATGAATTTTTCTCCAATCTTCAATGAGTGTGGAGTATTTCTGTCTAACTGTGTTCTCCTTATGTGTTTCAGTTGGTTTCAATCTTATTCCGAAGGAGATTTTGCACGATCTGGCAACATAGCTACAGAGGATGTTGTATTGCCAGAGGGACCTTTGGCACAATTTCCACATAACTTAGAATCATATCTTAGACAATTAGGTCTTCCCACCACTCTGAAAAAAGGTAGTTATTTATTTTGTAACTTTATGTGCAACAATTGTATTATCTGCATTTTTTTTAGAATCTTTATTTTCTTTAATTGTTAAAAAAATTAATTATAGTAATTTAAATATTGTAAAATCTATTCTACAAGCACTTTAAGCTTACGAAAATAATTTAAGCATGTAAACTTTTAAACTGGATTTGTATTTGATTTATTATTGATTTGAAACGCACGAGACTTGCAACTATAGAAAAAAAAAATCTAAATGCATTTGTTGCTTTGGTTTGCTTAAATATTTGGTGAGCTTGTGCTTCTTAGTGGTTTGTGGTAATATAATTTTATGGCTTTAATTGTGCTTTTATTGAGTATTTCCACTTACCCTTCAATAGCAACAGGAATTTCATTGTTACTATTGAAATTAGTGAAAACTACAAAATTATAGATATGTACTGGAAAACTACAAAAAATGTCAAAACTATTCTCTTCCTCACTCATAACAATTCTGATGATTATTAACAAACAATTTTAGTGTGATTTTTTTTTTTTTTTAAGCAACACTAGATTCTTGTTCTTATACGAATGCAAAAACACTGGAGTCGCTTCTCATTAGAAAATGTGTGTTGGAGTTTGCTATGCATTAAATTGAGCACTGGTGACAAAAAAGTTCTATTTAATTTTTTTAAAAACATTGCAAATGTTTGAAAGACTGTTTATTTTGTTTAATAAAAAAAAATCTTATTTTGTGTTGTTTTTTCATTGATATATTTACCAGTAATAAGTGTCTATTAGAGTTTTGAGTAATATTTTAATTAGATATGGAAATATCTATTCAATAATTTATGATTATTCGTGATATGTATCTTTAAAAAGTGTTTTAATGACTGTGTAAACAATCTAGGTGATAATTCCATTTAATCTGTTATTCATTAAAAGTTTTATTTAAGACTGCTAAGAAAACAAAGATTCTTAATTTTCATATTTAATTTTTTTTTAAAGAAATTCTTTTTTCTTTAATATACGAATTTGATAGAATTCTTCATGAACTTAATATCCAATGACATTACAAAGAAGGAGGGAAAAGTATATTCAGGGAATGGTCTTTATGCTAAAATTGCACTTTAGTTATTAAGTTAATATAAATTATTAATCATACTAAAAATTAAGCGTTTTGACTTTACTGTAACACTTTTTTAATCAGTTTTATTACATTAGATCAAAATTCAGAATACAAATATATATTAATATAATAACAGAAAGTAAAGTATTTAGTTCTTTGATCATATATGTACATACACTTGTATATATAATAATATTCTCTTAATCTAATTCAAATCTTTATCTAATTCTCATTTTTTATGTTAAATTAATTCATATTATTTTATCCTAAAAATAGTTCTTGATTAAAATTTCAATACTTCAATTTTATTACTCTTAATATGTGCTCTTAAAGCTGATGATTGTTTACTTTCAGATTATATTTTCATGGTGTAATTGCAGGAATGAAATAAAATACCTAGCACCCATATCATTCTATTCAAAGATTTTTTTTTAATTGACACATGTAAAAAAAATCTGTAAAAGCCTCTAAGGAAAAACTTCTATCTTCTATACTGGCATGAATAGATATGTTTATACTTGTATACCCATGCATAAATCATGCCCTTCCATAGAAAAATAAATTGAACTTAGTTCCAAATTGCCTTCCTGATATGTTCAAAAATGTTATGTCCATACATACATAATTTAATTTCATGTCATTCAGCCCACTATACAAAATTTCCTTTATGTAGTCTAGGATTGATTAAACTATTCAGATATCGACATCATAATGAATTTTGGTGCAGTAAAGAAAAGAACACTAATTCCATTCGATCATCTAGCAGAATGTCATCCCCCCCTTTTATTGATAATTAAAAAAATATTGAGTTATGAAGAGAGGAAAATCATTTACTGGAAAATTATATATTTTGATATTACACGATGCGTATTAGATAACAACCTGGCAAAACGTATCTGCTACAATATTTTTGTTTGAGAAAGAGTTTTCAAAACTCAAAGATAATTTGTATCCAAGAAACAAAGTAATTAAACATTTTAATTATTTTATTCATTTTGGTATGCTTTTTTGCCTTTTCTATGCTGTTAAAATTTCTAGATTTTGAAAAATAAGATAATTTTCTAGATATATAAAAATAAAATTACTGTTTGTTATTCAGATATTCCACATTATTGTTGTTGTTGCAGGAGTTATTCATTTAATAAAGGAACATATTGTTTGCAGAGAGGGGGATCGTCTTTCTCCCGAGACAGCTAGAATATTGGTAAGATTTTTTTTAAAAAAATATTTCCCAAACAATTCTAGAAAAATTTTAGCTAATAAATAAAGCTACACTTTTTATTATGTATGAATTTGTTAAATACTTAATATTAATTTTACTATAATTTAAACTGTTCAAAGATCCTGACTATTTAAGTAACTAAAGAATGCAAAATATTGTTTGTTTCAAATTCAATTGATAAAAATAGCTAAATGAAAGGTAATCTTCAGAAAAAGTAATTATGTGAACACTCATAATGAAATAATTTTAATGCTAAGTTATAATTATTACACACATTATATATATATATAATGACATCATTTTCTGGTATAATGAAAATTTTATAACTTGCTTCCAAAACCCATTTTTATTTTGCATGTTTATATTGCTAGGAAATATTAATTGAAAGAGGGGGAAAAAATTATTCAAGTCATAATATTACTATAACTGCCTTGAATCACCTTAATGGGGTCCCATAACTTCATATTACAGTCATGCAGCTATGCATTATTTCTTTTTCCTTAAGTAAAATGCATATTTGTTGTTGAATAACAATATATTAGATTGAAATATGCTGATAAAATTGCAATAAATATATAATCATTTAGCATACTAGAATATTATCTAATATACATGTTATGTAAAAGGACTTGGTTTTAAGATTCTATAAAATGTGATGAATTAAAGTAAGATATAAAAAGCTTATTGTTATATTGCCAAAGAACATGAAAACATGAACAGGTTAATATGGAAATAAATATTTGGCGAAACAAGTGAAAATTATTAGTTTTATTGCAACAATCAAAAGTATTTATTGTTAAGAAATTTGTTAGAAATAATTTTATAAGGCAGTTAAATATTATTTTTAGGCATTATTTCTTGGAATTATCAAGGAGAAAAACCAAAATTCTTATTAATTTTTAAGTGTTGAAAGTTTCAAAAATATCCTCCAAAGCGTTTGTTGCACTCAGTTAAATAGCTAGGGTCTTTCTTGCCGGGTATTAATTGATATGCTCACATATTAACTTTTCTTTTTTATTTTAGATATTAGACATATAGCCAATGATTCAACAACAGATTAACATGATTTCTTTTAATTGAAATAAATCTACTGCTATCTATTAGTGATGAGAAAAAAACTTATTCTGCCTCAAAATGTGTAAATTCAACGGATCATCTTCAGTTGTTGTATGGTGATACCCAGTCAGCAAGCCTCAATAACAAATAAAAATCTTTACTGCCACAAATATATAGAGAGAAAACATGGTCGACACATACACACCCAAACACACACAATTGGATGCTGCTTCAATGCTTGTCTCCAATTACAGATTTGTAACATTATTTTAAAACTGAAAGGTGAATCTATTTATTTTATAACATTTTGACGCACAACTTATTTACATGTCATCTTCTTTATCTTTTAGTTTGATTTTTTTTTCTCAAAACGTTGCATTTGAGCAATAATTATATAATCATAAATAATAAAATGGATTCAAGCATGTTTTAAAAAGAACACAATCAAAATCTGATTTCCATAATGCCGAATGGGGATAAGAAAAGAAAAAATGGAATCAATCCACCATTCTTTGATTTTTGAGCAAGCCTGCGTCAGTCGATTAGTTGTGTATGTGATTTCACATTTAAATTTTAACTTTCTTTTCAGAACTGATCTTTCTTGCCATATTTAATCGATTTCAATATATGTAATGCAGTTTATACAAAGTCACATTTTTTATACTTGTTATTAATTCTTTTACAGAAACTTCTTCGCTATGAGATGGCAGAATTCCACATCAAGATCTTAAGTGTGTGGTCACAGGATGGGACTTTCGTTAACCTTCAGCCCGACTCACGTGATTCAGAGACGAAAGAAAATGCTGCACACACACAAAAATCTTTCAAGAAAGAGGATTCTGAACTGTCCAGTGATTGCATTTTGCTTGGAGGTGACAATGAAATGGAAGTTATTGAAATTGATACCGAAGAAAAAGAAATTTCAAATAATTTTGAAAAGGAGACAAAATTAGAAGATCTTGATGAGGAAATAATAGAAGTAGAAGTAGTGAAACCACAAAAAACTAAAGAAAATAAATCCTTTGAAGAAATCGGAGAAAATTCCAGCAATGTCATACCTTTAGAAAATAATATTTCTTGTGCTCTGGAGGAAAAACAAGAGCTGAAACAGGCAAAATCAGATAAGAAAAACAAAGGAAAACAGAGTGATGATCATGAAACATCAGAGAACTACAGAAATGCAAAGGAAAATACTTCTGGTGAATCTGAAAATGGTGTTGAGGATTCCAACTCAACCAGTCAATTAGAAACAGAAGACATGGAAATGGAAAAAATTCTAGAATCAGAAGTGGAGAAACCGAAGAATGATTCTACTGTAAAGAAATCTGATAAAAAGAGGGGAAAGACTGTAAATAAGCAAACTTCTAAAGAAACAGAAGAGCGTCCTAATGATGGTACCACTAAAAATGAGGAAGTTTCATCTGATGAAAAAATAATTGATAGCACAGCCATTTTAAGTTTAACTAAAAAGAAATTGGAAGAATCTGTGGAGAAACCTAAAAAGTTTTCTCCCAAAATGACGCGAGCGCGGGCTGCCGCTGCAAATAAGAAAATAAAAACACCGGAACCCATAGAAACGAAGAGAACTACCCGAAAAAGGAAAATGTAAATGATTAATAAATTAAAAGTATTTTAATCAAGTGCTTTAGTATTATTCAATTTCTACTATTGGTTCACACTCTCCCCATATATATTTATGTCTTGTTCAAATTTTCGGTTGGGAATAAATTACTTTTTATTCGTCTACTCAACTTCAAATACATTTTTTTTAAACTTGTGGATGGCACTCGGTGCTAATACAGTTTTTCAAATATTAATTCTTTAATTAAATTTAATAAATTTTTAATACTTTAAATAGAGTTTTAGCAGTTTGCAATGACAATGGAAATGAGCAGGCAGTAGCTCGATCTGTAAAAAGCAATTTTTCAAGTGAAGGTGAAGAATGCGAGTTCAATTCTTGCGAAAATAGTTTTTTTAATAAATTATTTATATTAATTGTAATTATTTCATGTTAAGTAGCTAAAACAAAATGTTTCTGTATTGAACTAAGTAGGAATTGACTTAAAAAAATCTTTTTATATTTTTTGTCACTTATATGATTATGCGAGGTCGGTAATTTTTCGATGGCTCAATTACTACGTTATGCCGTTTAAAATTACTGTTCCGCACTTTTTTTTCTTTTTTTGCCGCTTTTTTACTGTTGCTATGCTTCCGCGTTTATCCTATTTCGATATATTTTAAAATATTTATATCTTTCTTCTAAAGCAAAATTCAATTGCCCAATACCAGTTCATGCTGACTGAAAATACGGAGTTGCCGAAATCGCAACGCAGCGTGATTGGTAAAGACGGCAGTCCCATGAGGTTGAGAGTGTTCGTGAAATAAGCTGGTGACATTTGTTTAGTTTACTGATTCCATATTATGTATCATTTATCTGTAAATGTTAACTGTATTTCTATCTTTCCTGTGCATTTCCCCCGATTTTTTTTCCTGCAGTACATCTGCTTACTTTTCGTATTTTCGGTTAAATTTTTTGCTTGCATTCCATTTTATTGATTTTTTTTCATGCGATTCCCGAAATGCAGCTATGCACGAGACTCCTATTACTACACGAGAGAATAGAATAAATTTCCCTTGCGAGAATATGAACACTCGATCTGCTGTAGTGTTAAGCCATTCATACGTGAGTTAATCGAGTGGTTTATTTATTACTAGCTTTGATCAGCGATTTCGTACGCGTGGGAATTTTGATGCGCCTGCATGAGAACTGGTGGTCTGATCACAAAGGGCAATGTCATCAAACCGTATTATTATGGTGCTGTAGAAAATAATCCCCCCCCCCCCAAAAAAAAGTTTGCCGACAAATTTTTGCGAAATGGCCGAATGTATTGTGAATGGTGCCAATAGCGTTTCCAATCGCAGGGGTTCGATGAACGATGTAGTAAATAAACGGAAATATAGAAAAAAATATCGATAAATGCAGAAAAATGGAATGCATACAAAAAAAATGGAATCTAAAATAATGAAGTTAGGCGAAAGAAATACGTAACAGCAGGAAAAAAAATCAAGGGAAATGAACAGGAAAAATTGAATTACAATAAAAAAAAATGACTGCAAAGTAGACCCAGACAAAACGCCGTTGAAATATTACTAATCTCGCAAAGCACCAAATGGTTGTGTATCAAAGCGTAGCACAAACAAATAAGCCAAAAACAATTTATTTACAGTATGTACCTTAAATAAAACAAAACAGCAAACAAATTATTCAAAATCGTTTTGCTCATTGGTCTGACCAAAACAAAATTAAAGCAATAATAAATTGCGCTTGCCAATTGGATAACGCAAATGTATGACTTTTCTACGCCAGCTAGGGTAATACGGATTATATATACAAGGTGGCCAGAAATAAAACACCCCTACTCTGACCTCCATGGATATCGAACTACTCAGTGTAAAGGCTCAAAATTTTGTACACATACTATTCAAAATATGGGGAAACGGATTTCACGAAAAAAAAATTAGTTCCTGAAATCACCGATAGGTGGCGCTGCACAACTGGAACTATGATCAAAAGACACAAATAATAATAAAAATTAAAATGTTTATGCGGAATGGAATGCTTCCATGCTTCCTTTTTAATTTTTCTGCCCCTTATGGAAAATAAAAATAGTAAAGAAGCTAGAACTCCCATTGTAACTGCAATTTCATACTGTAACCAGAAAAATTTGCATAAAGCATGGTTAGAAGCCATGTTAAAAGGTGGGGAATGTCATTCTTATTAGTGATGGCTGTCACGCTGCCAGAACGCGCTTTGCTTGTGAAGTTGTTTTACGAGAATAAATGAAATGCTCCAGCAGCACTTCGAGAGTTTCGCCGACTTAAGGATTTGCGTAAGGGACCATTGCTTCCACAAGCTCTCAGGAGAATGATCGCTCGATTCGAGGAAACTGGACATCTTGGAGTTCAGCCTGGTCGAGGACGCAAACCGGTTCGTTCAGATGTCGTTGAAGATGTTGCCACCGGTATTGTTGAACAGTCAATGGATAATGTTTTAGGCTGCAGTAGTGCACGTGCAGTGTCACGACACTTGGGTGTTCCCTATAGCACAGTGTGGAACGTACTCAGAAAAATGGTGCATTGTTTCCCGTACAAAATCCGCCCTAATCAACAATTGCTGGCCACAGACAGGGAGATGCGACTGACCTTTGCATTGACATTTCTTGCTAGAGTTGAAGTGGATGCATCGTGGCCGTGGCAGATTCTGTGGAGCGATGAGGCCCATTTCCACCTCAGTGGAACAGTGAACACCCATAACTGTCGCATATGGGACACGACAAACCCCCGTACCTTCCAAGAGATTCCACTCCACTCACCGAAAGTTACAGTCTGGTGTGGATTCACAGCCACATTCATCCTTGGACTGTTCTTTTTCGAAGAGGTTACTTCCAATGGCCTTGAGACATGTACCGTGACGGCCAACAGGTACAAAAGGATGCTCGAAACATTTGTTGTACCCCATTTGCAGCAGCGCCAATGCCTTGACACCATTACTTTTATGCAAGATGGAGCACCTCCACACATTGGACTCCCTGTGCAACAGTTTCTTCGCCAACATTTCACCACTGACAGAATAATCAGTCGCGCGTTTCCGACAACTTGGCCATCTCGTTCACCGGATCTTAATCCGTGTGATTTTTGGCTTTGGGGACACTTAAAAAACCTTGTTTATCGAGAACGTCTGATAACCTTGGCAGATTTGAAAGAGAGTATCAGTCTGCATGTGAGAAGCATCTCAGATGACCAGTTACGATCCGCAGTTGAACAAGCTGTCCACAGACTTCACATTTTACATCTTCAGGAAGGGAACCATATTGAGCAGCATTCCCTGCATCGATAACGTCCTTGTTTCATGTATGCTTGGTACTTTCAAATAAAATGTGTTTAAAACGTGTTTTTGTGTCTTTTCAGCATACGTCCAGTGGTACAGCACCACCTATCGGTGATTTCTGGAACTAAATTTTTTTTTCGTGAAATCCGTTTCCCCATTTTTTGAATAGTATGTCCACAAATTTTCAAGCCTTTACACTGAGTAGTTCGATATCCAGGGAGGTCAGAGTAGGGGTGTTTTATTTCTGGCCACCCGGTATATATAATTTCCTTTATTATGTTTTATTTTGGTACTTTTCCCTTTTCCGCTAGCAGAGTGCATGCGATAAATAGTAAATAATGTAGAATTCCACCAAATTTCTTAGGTGATTTTTCGCTTGCGTTCGGCTAACGAAAAAGTGCCTTTATTTTAATTCAAAATGAATCCGAAAGATCGATTAATTAGCAACGTGAATGTGAGAATAGCTTCAATATTCTCGCTATTCTTCTAGCATGTCTTCGGAGGAGGGCTTTAATATGGGGTTTAGTAAACCTTATTTGCATATAAGATTGTCCATTTCGTGTTGCGCCCTTTGTCAATTGGTTTGCTTCTTCATTGCCTATCCTTGCAAGTGCTGTAACCCATGAGATTTTGACTGTTGGATTTACAGGCACTATACCAAAAATTTCTCTTGCTACTTGTTTTGCACTCTTTGGATTAGAAGATGTTAGCCCTATTGCCAACATGCATTTTAGTGTTTGAAAACTTTGATGCCTATTTTACTGCCTCACGAAGTACGGGGAGTTCAGCTTAAAAAAACGATATTGTTATTCTATTTGGTAGGACCAGGAATCATGTATCGGGACACAAAACGCAACGTCAACTCCAATTTATTGTTTTTGAGCCACCTGTAAAGATGTTGACATTGTTCATTTGATATACATTTATTCCTTCATCTTCCAATGAGATTCGATTGGTATTGAGATGCTGTGAAGACTGAGTTGACCAGCCAGCAGCTTCCTTCTCTAGCTCTTTTGGTTCAGTCTCTGTTACGTTGTGCGCAAGAGGTATTCTTAAGCGATATATTGGTTTTAGTCTGGCCTCAAACTAATTGCACGTGCAGGTGTGGAATGCAGGTAATAGTTTGTTGAGCTGATGTTGGAGTTGTGCGATGTGCACCAGAAATATAAAGAAACGGTCTCTGTATGGAGGGGGGTTTCGTCTTCATTCTGTATGTCGGGTTTAGATACCACGCTGAAGAGACATGGATGAGAATTCTCTAAATCACTGTCTTATAGAGAATTCTGTATTTCTGAGAGATTCCCCCATGTACTGCCAGCAATTTTTTAGAGACTTTGATGCATTTTAAGGGCCTTTTCACTATGTTTTTCCGATATGTTCTAGCCAGTTTAATTGATCATGAACATGTATCCCTAGATATTTAAAAGATTTAGTTATCTTTATGATGTGTCCATTTCAAATGATACTGGGACCTCCCGCCATTTTGATAATCAAAATACGGGTTGTTTTTTTCCATGGAGATGAATAGTTTATTATTGGAGCTCCAAGTGTTAAATTTGGCTGTTGCAAGTTGAATTTCTCTTTCAAGGTTATTTTTTGTGTCCTCTTCGATAACTAATACAAAATCAGCTGTAAAGACTTGGATATGTACGTTTTCTAGCCAGATCTGCTTAAGAATTTTGTTTACTACGAGATTCCACAGAGCCGTACCATGCATGATTCTTGAGGGCAGCCTTATTTATGATCTTTCCTGGCTGTTTTCTGGAGTCAAAAGGGTCATTTTCCTGTTTTGGAGGAGACTGTTGGTGTTTAAAGGACAGGTGCTAGTATCTAGACTCTTAAGAATTGCTTTATGTTAGAAATTGTCTTACTGCAACTCACTGTCGCATGCGGTAGTCGGGAGCATGCATTGTGAACACTACAGTGGGCTTGTTTTCCGACGAGTCCAGGTTTAGCTTGCAGTCTGATTCTCGTCGGACTTTCATATACAGAGCTCAAGGAACCCGTTACCAAAAAGAGAACATCATTACGGTGGTGCAGGATTGTTCACTTGGGGAAGTTCCAGAACTGACCTGTTTCTTCAAATTGGACCCATGACAGGCTAAATAGAACGTCATTCTGGGACATGTGCATTTGTTTCGGGGCGCAACATTCGTGTTTAAGGAGGTGTTTACGTTTGTGCTCTTCACCTTTTATGAAGTATATAGGCTTTATGAATAAGTCGCATTTGTTTTGCTTCTGACTATTTCTTTTCCTGAACTTGCATTATCCTTAATTTATGGACATGAGTGTAAATTTTATCAAGAAACTGAATTTCATTACTTTTAACTCAAACTTATTTTACGAATTCATTATTTTATTTTGACCGATTCATTGAAGTATTTCTTTTAGATCCATAGTCATTATCATTTTAGCATAATCATGGACAAGATTAAAAAGGAGGGGTGGGTGGGGGAACCCACCGATTTAAGTTTTTGTTCGTACTGCAAAAGAAATTAAATCAAATTTGTAGTTTTTTTAAAAAAATCAAAATATGAACGAAATTTATTCAGAGAAAATCTGTCCTTTCGAAAATAAGTTAGTAACTACAAAACAAAGACAATTAGACGAAAAAAAATTGCTAAACAGGTATAACATATAAAGCATAACTATGAATTGAATTGAAATCAAATCAATTAGGAGTTGATAGCATATAAGTCTATATTTTTAAAGCAAGTAAACTCGACAAATAACACAATAATACAGGAATCCTAATCTTTGACTACAACTGAAGTCTATGTTTTAATCGTAGGAAAAAAAAGATCGCTTAAAATAATTTATGGTTTACAAGTGTTCCATTCTAAATTCGGATAAAAATTCTTTAGAATCTGTCTTAATTTTTTGATTAAATAATTTCTCAGTTTCAAAACTTTTATCGAAATGGACGAAGGGAATTTTAGTATTTAATAGCTTGGTGTTACTGATTTTTCCAAACTTATTATGAGTTGTGAATTGTTTATTATCTAACTTATTTAAAAATATACAGCAGGGATTTAAAAATAGTGCACAATAATAAACATTATGAATATCATTGTGTTGCGTTTATTGAGGAAAACTATGTAATCTTTTGTATAATAGGAAAATTATTTTTTTTAATGAAAGGGCATTTAAGGAGAGTTACTGCAGTACTCGAATTTGACTTCGTCTGACTTAACATCTCTGGCTCAAATTTTCCCCAGGACCTGAAAAAAGAAGAAACATTTTAATAATCTTTTTTTTGTTTTGTTTTAAAAGAACTGCTTTTCCCCATTAGCATAATTTACAGAATTTTAAGAAAATATTTAAATTTGGCCACTTGTTAATGAAAAGAAAATTAGGAAACTAAAATTTCTGCACCAGATATTCTGTCACCGTTTTTTAATTTTTGGAGTTCATTTTTCAAACATTTCTCACTTCTTTAAAACATGAAAAATAAATTTATCTCTTGATGTTTTAGTAAGTTTCCAAATAAGTTCAGAGTGGTGTTTTTTTGTCGATTTGTTTTTCATTCCTAATAAGGGAGAGTCAAATTACACAGAAATCTATCTCTGACAACTCATTTGACTGAATACAAAAAATTCAACTTCAAAATCAACCTTTTTTTTTTTTTTTCCAAAAAAATTAAAAAATCTCAATTATATTCCAACAACATTACAGCCTTGAACTATATCCCAGCAAACAGAATTTTTAAATAGTCCTCCTAATTAAGATAACAAAAAGAGAGAGAGCAATCATTCACTTTTTTTCACTAGTTTTTCAAAGTTAACAAATGACAACTTCCAGAATTTTAATTTTCAGGCTGATCTCTGAGTCAGGTTAATAAATCAATTTATGATAATATGTATCTTTTATCGGAGAAACCTAGATATAAATCGAAATAGTCATCCCTGTAGAATAGTGTTCAGAATCTATACTAATGCTTCCTTGCACAGTTCATTCCATTGCAAGAAATGTAATACGGCATGCTCTATTGGATGTCAGACCAATGATCCATAGGTTTGGCGAAAAATTTAATAGCAAAATGGATAATGGAATCTTCAGGAAATTTGATGATTAGCCTGACAGGGGGGTGGATTAAGTGGATTGTTTGAGAACCTTCTATGCCCTTTTCCGGAAGCTATAAAAGGTTGCTAATCCAAGTCAGTCAAATAGAGAAAGTTGAGTAATCAACACATGAGTAAGATCAGTCGAGCTAAGTGCAAGCTTAGAGTGGAATGAGAATTGAATTGTGTACAAATGTTGGAGAGAAGCATTAAAGCAGCATCGAGTTGTTTGTTGTGCAACCAGTCGTATAGTTGCGAATCAGCAGATAAACACAGTTAAAGCGAGAAGACAGTAGAAAATAGCAGGAGTTTGGTAGGAACACCATAGTGAATAGCTATGTGGATTCTCTCTTCCAGGGTCGAGTTTTTTCTGGCCGCTTTGAGCTGTTCTAGGTTGGCGTCTGTTCTATATGCCGCTGTATAGTGTTTGTGCACGTCGTGCTTGTGTATTTATTGTATCTTCAAATTAATAAACGTCGTTATTTGTTATTGAGGCCTGCTGACTGTGTTATCATACACCCACTACTGCAGATCCATAGAGGGTGAAGACTTATGACAAAAAAGTGCTTGTGGCGATCTTTGACTTGCTATTTCAATTTTTTTCGTGTCCCACAAAAATCCTTTGTTGCTGAATGATCCCCTTATTGATTTATAATCCACATACAATTTGAAACAAAAGCATTTTTTCCCCGGCTTAAATGTTAAGAATAGCAAGCAAAAACTGGTTATGTACACAACAGGAGGAAATAGAACAAGAGTAAAATTTTTAAAATAGCACATCTATCAAATTATGAAATTTTAAAGTATATAACAGGGGATACAATTAAAATATACATAAAAGATTTTGTATAAATATTTCAAAAACAATACTTATGATGAATCAGGTGGTCATCCAAGGTAGTTTATTGAAAATATAGGATTAACTTGTCAGTATTTTTTATGAATATAGTAAATACTAATACAAATATATTTTTCCTTCTTTTAACATGTAGTCTTATTTACTTGTAGATTGATGCTTAGTTTGAAATAATTAGACAATAATACAAGTTCAATATTGATATCATACTGAGATTCATTAGAAGTTTTGTATAAAATATTTATTTTTACAGACATGAAGGCCTAAATAGTTGAAATTATTCTAATCCATCCAAAAGAAGATTTTTTTTAAAAAAATTAAGCAACATATCAAACAATAATTAAAGATAAATGCATGTGTTAGCAATCTGCAAACTAGATTGCTGGCCTACAGCAACCAAACTTGACATTTATATAATTTGTAGAATAAAAAAAAGTGTACTTCTAAGTAATTATTTTTTGAAATTTTAATTAAAAATTAAAATAAAATGAATCTTGGCATTTTCCCATGATAACTTCCAGAAATATAATGGTACAAAAAACATAATTTTGATATTTAAAAATTGTCTAATTAATGATACAAATTTAATAATCTGGTAATCTATTCACCAAAATGTTAAGTTCTTTGTGGATAATTTCTAATAGATTATATTTTTACATTAAAATTAAACCTGTTTTCATTACTTCATCAAATATTTATTCTCGTGATTTTCTTTCACGGTTTATAGTTAAAGGAAAATTATTCCATTTAAAGGCATGTAATTTACAAGATAAATAAAAAATTGCAATAGCAATAATGCGAAAGTTAGAAAATAGAGGAACCAGACATTAACGTTTTAAACAGTGTTATATGATATGAGACGGTTTCCATAAGAAAAGTTAGATACTCAATAAGCCAATAACAGGCAAAAAAATTTGAAATAACATATCTTTCACGAAATTCCAGATGCAGTTATATCTAAATGATTTAACTGAAATTAAATATAACCAATTTCTTCATCAAGTCAAATGGAGATGACATATGAAGACCACAAGTTTTACATAAAATATTTGGGATTTATAAGGTGTAAATGCTACTTAATTTTTACAGAAGTAGCCTTCACCTTTCAACATTCAGTCTCAAGTATTTTAGAGATATAATAAAAGATCTGATAAATTTTCTTTTTAATGTTCAACCAAGAGGATTCAAGGTTTTTATTACTATTTTGCTTCATTGTGTTCCTCATAAATCACTTATAAAGCAATACCAGTTAATTCATTTTCCATATTTCTTTTTAGTCTTTTTTATAAATAAAAAAAATTATAGCGTAATCAGCAATGAAGTAAGAACTATTCTATTTCATTGAAAAACAGTATGAAGAAATATTAAAAGAACAAAATAAACTTTTTATTTGAAAAGGCACAATGAAAATAATATTTTTCAAAAAAGTAAATGGGAAATTTGAAAAGGCACTGTATAAGTAATATTTCTTTTTATAGTAAATAGGAAAGAGAAATGAATATATTTCTAACTGAACAATTTTTTTATAAGAATGATTTGCACTGACATTTGAAAACAATAAACAAGATTTTTCTTTAAGTGATAAATACGAATTTCACACAATGCAATTTCACATTTGTATGATAAGTTCCATTACTAACATGAATTTGCATTTATATTTCATGCATTTTATTAGTAAAATTAGATTTTTTAAATAAAAAAAAATTATTCGCATTAAAAAAATTTCTTTTCTAAAGAGAAGTTGGAAGTAAACTATTTGAAATTAATGCTAATAAAAATTTTAAAAATAAATATTAAATATCTATGAAGACAACAAAAAAGAAAGATTATTAGAAGTAAAAACATAACAAAATTACTCGATTTTTATATAAATTTTTATTTTGAAACAAGTCAGTGAAATTTCTTGTTTCATATCTGCTCATCCATATGTGAATGAGAAGATATGATTATTTATAACTATGACAATTTTTTTTCGATGTCAAAAAGAAAGCTTTTGGGAAAAAATATTTGAACACATAAAAGAAGATAACAAACATTTTTTTATCTACAGCCTAAAAGAATATTTTAGGAGTTTCAAAATATTAAAATGTTCCAAAAATTGAGAAATATTTACAATGGAATGTTTATTTTTATTCAACAGTAACAGACTTGGCTAAGTTTCGAGGACAATCAACCTGAAAAAAAAAGAAGAAAACATTATACACTAGGAAGGAAAATAAAAACCTGATTATGCACCTATATTGTAAGAATTCCAAAGCTTTACAGTTTTAAATTTAAAGTACTTTTATAGAAAATAAAAAAAAATTCAAGGCAGCTTTTCAAATCTGGGAAAATAATAATAAAATTTTCTTTAAAAAAATCCTTGCATTTTCCCTGTATGTAAGTGGAAAAAGTAAGTAAAGGAAAAAACAATTTAATATTATTCGAAATAATAACATATTAAAAGTAGGTTAAATTTACATTAAAAAAAATAACAATTTCTTCATTTATTATCTAGGATTCAGACAAGAAAAATGTATATATATTGGAGGAGGAAATTAATTACCTTTCATGCTTTCAAGAAGTCACTCAAAATTAAGGACTATTTGTGAAAAAAAACAGAAATATGTTTTGCATTTTATAAAAATAATTTAATGATTACCTAACAAATATTACAGAAAAAGATTACTTTTTATTTATTCATTTCTGCTAATTCATGCATTTGCACATCAATTTTTGAAACTTTTGAAGATTTTTTAGCCATTAGTTTCATGGAGCTAATCTTTAATAAATAACGTACGACATAATGGTATGGCCTAATGTACATATCTTAGCTATTTCATTTTCAGTGAAAATGCATTGAAGGCCAAATGTGGTGCAACAAGTTTTAAAAAAGATAAAAATCCATATTCAGATTATTGTTCTTGAACTAAAAAGTTCAAAACAGGTCAGACATTCAATTTGACGTATTCCTTTTAGCCAATATCAATGATGACTATGTTCCTCTTTTTGGGCATGAATAGTAAGTGCCTGTTTCTCATATTACTTAGGTCTATTATCTTCTTACAAAGCGAACAGGATGCAAAAAAAACAGTTTTTTCTGCACTTTACAAGCCAATTCCATAAAATCAGAAGTGTCCAGTTCACTTAAAATATGGATTTTGAACAATTCATTATTTTTTTAAAAAAATTATCTAATATACCTTGAATAAGTTCATATTTTATTAAATAATAAACAAATCAACCAATGTCTCAAGTTTGTAGACAGCTTGAAATATTCCCAGCAGAGAAATGTATCATGTTCTTCAACACAATTACAGAAGTCTAGTGCATGCTTATTGGCTGCAATTAGGCAATTTCGTAGAGAAAGAACAATAGTCGAGCAAATCGAAACTGGTCAGATCTATAGTGAGAGTGAGAGAGAGAGAGAGAGAGAGAGAGTAGAAAAGGAGCGGGATTCTGTATTAAATGATTGAGAATAGCATTGTTTCGTTTTTGGAAGCCATGATTATGATCTAAAAAATACCAACATTTAGAGACCGGCATTTTTTAGATGGGAAAAAATAACTATGAAACTTAAAATTCCCTTTACTTTCCTACTTTTTACGATGTTTTTAAAATTTTCCTGCATTTTTCAGGTTTATTAAACCATTTTTACATTCCTTATGTTTTTCAGGTGGTGCAGCAACACTGCTAATTGCAATTCAAAATATTAGAATTGTGAAAGAAATAAAATACTTCAGACATTACAATTTCATTATTGTAATCTTATTATTTTACATCTTTTGCTATTTAAGCTTTACTATAATCAGTGAAGTCTGTGTAATTTTGAAACAATGTTAAAAATTTATAGATCTGCAGAAAATAGCTATTAAAAGATTGTAAATTTATAAGAATAAACAAGCATTCACTATTTCACAGATATATTTTTAAAAAGTACTCTTAAAACATAAATTTTTTTATCTTTCTTGATCTGTTCAGCAATCAATTGAGTAAAGAATTTCACTGCTGAAGTAAATGATTTATTGTAACATAACAGAAACAAGGACTAAAGCTAAGTTAGAAACGATTGTTTTCTAATATTTCAATTGGTATTTTACTTCAACAGCTAATATATTTTAAGTTAACATATATATAAAGTTTAACCAAATATCTTATTCAAATAAAATTATTAATTAATATGATTATGTGTTTTCAAGATTTCTTATTTTTAGTTTTAATTGGTTATTTTACATACTGCGAGTTGGATCAACATCAAATTTATACAAATAATAGAAAATGAAGAACAATTAATAAGAAGAAATATGTATACTTTTGTTCTCATTCTACCCTCTGGTAAAATCGTTCATCAAAAAATATATCGAACAATAAATTTTTAAAATACAGCTTAAAATACACACAATTAAACATTTTATTCTACTTGCAACTAAAATGAGTTCTAAAATTTTTTTTCTTGAGAAATGATTTTTAAAACATCGCTCATTTCCGAGTTGCCTACAGAGGCGGATATCCAAACAGACATAAGAGGCGCGCGCCTCGGGCCTCATAAATTAAGGGGACCTTAAAATTTAGTTCTAAAATAATAATTTAAATTTAAAAAAAGAGGATATTTTTTAATAGAATTCATTTTTACACTCTGCTGTTACCACTCTCGGTTCATCTATCTCAATCAAAGAATCATGCAGTATCAGAACCCTTAAAAAACCCAGCTATTCTGAGAATGAGAGAGTAAAAAGACAACCAGGAGGGGTGGGGGAGAGATTTCACATCTTTTATCTTGTACGAAACTTAAGAGATAGGAGCTTCAAAACGCAAAATAAATAAATAAATAATAAAAATTACGTAAATATGCAGAACGACATAAAAATTTACTCTATAAATGTATTATAGCGTTTGAAAAACGAGCTAAAATGGAAAATGAGACAGAAAGAGCAGTTGAGCAACTTGATACAGCATGTGTACTTAAAAGAATCTATGAGCAGATTAAAATTGAATATTTACATGAAAAAAAAAAAAACGTTATGCAAGCTGAAGTAGAATATGAATTCTAACAAATTAATGAGCGAGTTGAACAAGAATGCGTATTAGAAAAGATAAGTGAGCGTACTGAAGCAAAATGTGCACAAGAAAAAATCACTGAACTAGCTGAAGTAGAAAATGAGTTCGAAGAAATTGACGAGATAAATGGAATTGAATGCAAACCTAAAAAGACAGATGAACAAATTAAAATAGAATAAACACAAGAAAAAGCCGATGAGTGAGCCTAAGCAAAATGCAAATTCGAAGAAATTAATAAACGATCTGAGAATGGAGCAAAAGAATCAACTTGTAATTTTAAACAACAAAACAAAATATCAGCTGATTTTGATAACGTTTTAAAACAGGGATGCACAACCTATGGCCCACGAGCCAAAATTGGCCCGAGTAACCTTCGAAGTTGGCCCGCGAATGTTGTTAATAAAATAAGACTAATTTAAAATGAAACGAGAATTTTTCAAATAAACAGGAGAAAAATCTGATAAGAAAACGATTCTACATCGGAATAAATAATTTACAGTTATTCATCAAGATTATTTACTTTTTATTACGCGGCTTTTCAGTTTGTTCCCTTCACGGCAACGTGCGAGTACGAGTTTTCGTACAGGGGAAGCTCGCGAACGTGAAAAATTTCCACACATGAAAATGAAGTATGAGGATAAAATTCAAATTTTGCGTAAAACATTTGAAGATCAGTTTTCAGATTTTGAAAAGTGCCAAACAAAAATTGATGTATTTTCTTCTCCATTTTCTTTTGATGTAAATATAATGGATGAGAGTATGCAGATAGCTTAATTGATTTGAACTGACTTTTTTCAAAAATCAATTTAAAGAAAACACAATATTAGAATTTTATGAAGATTTACTCGAGGAATTTTTGTGCTTAAAGCAAAATGCAGCTACATGTGCAACTTTCTTTGGCAGCACTTATATTTGTGAGCAAATTTTCACACTAATGAATTTAAACAAATCAAAAATAATAAATAGAATAGCAGATGAGAACCTTTCTGCTGTTCTACATATTGCCACAACCAATCTTAAGCCCAACATAAAATCAACAATTTCAAATATTCAGTTCCAGACATCTCAATCATTTTTACTAATTTTGATTAATAATTTTTTTTCTCAAAATTTAAATTGTGTTTTCTGTATAATTACCATAAAGTTTACCTATTTTATTCTATTTCAAGTTTGCCACCTTTTTAGCAGGAATCTTTTTTTAGGTAAAGTATTTTAAGCATAGCTGTAATGTTTGTGTTTTATTCATTTATTTATAGCATAATGTGTGCATGATTAAAATAAGTAAAGTAATAATTGTAATTCAGGCGTATTGTCACAAAAAAACCCAGTGTTTTCATGTTTTTAATATGTTTTAACATTCAGGTGCTATTTTGGCCCTCATCATGATCCCTTTTCATATTTTGGCCCATCATCCTGAAAAGGTTATAAATCCCTATTTTAAAACAAAACCAAAATATTTTTATTCCCAAAGGAGAAAAACAGCCCCATTCTATAATAATTGATTTAGTGTATAATGAAATTTTAGGCATACATTTCTAAAAAATATTGCGAAACTATGGTGCAAAATAGTACCTACTTTTTTTAAGAACAGCCTTAACACACCCCGAACCTTTTAAATACTGCCAAGTAGAATGAAAAAATTGATTTTAATTTTCAATTTTATGTACCTAGGTATCCCCCCCCCATCCTGTTCTTTTTTTTTAACACAAAAAATCGGATACAGAGCTTAACAGAGTGAAAAATATGAATATAGTGCATACTATAAATATAACTGGAGGGGAGGGGGACCTCAAATTGAATTGCGCCTCAGGTCTCTAAAATTCCAAATCCGCCACTGGTTGCCTAGATGCTATTAATATTACCTTGTTCTAAAGGCATGCATCAATTTTTTTTTTTTTTTTTTTTTTTGCTTATGGGCAATCTGTTCCCAATTTTTTCTTTTGCTTATATTAATTCATGTCAGTATCTGTATTCCTAAATCAAAATAAAATGGAGATAGAATAATACTTACATTACATTCTCTGAGAACAGCTATGTGATAAGAGAGTAACTGCAATGGAATTACAGTGAGAATGCCCTGAAGACAGTCAACAGTGTGAGGAACTTCCAGGAATTTAAAGGCATGTTTCTGAGTTTCTATATCTTCTTTCTCACAAACAATAATAGGGCGACCACCCCTTGCCGTCACCTGCAAAAATGAACGAGAGTGTAAACAAGAGATTTCCTTTTCAGTCATATAATGTTGAAATTTTACTTTTACCAATTGTTTCTTAAGGCCCTGTCACACGGCGAAATACCGTCAGCACTTCCGTCGACAGTTGTGGATTAACGCCCGCAGGCAAC
>JAOUZG010032936.1:2549637-2561367 GCA_026289955.1 Argiope argentata | reverse complement strand
AATAAATGACAATAAGATTGATACTATTAGAAATGAAAAAGACATTCAGAGGAAAAAATTGCAACAAAAGCATTTTCACATTCGATAAATGTACAACTTGTCACATTCCTTATTATATCCAATGTATTAAGCACTCAAAAAATTAAATTTGAAGCAGAAGTGATTCAATTCCAATTAATTCAATAATGTGTCAATAGAGTTGCAATTTATTAAAGTAATGGAATTTCATTGCACTGGTTTCGCAATTTACATTCCAACAAATTCCAAGATAGTTTGAATTAAAAAGAAAAAAATTATAACTATTATTACTACCATTATCTTTTGTATTCATTGAAAGCTAATGGGATCACTTAAAAAAATTATCAAGGATTTGATTACAAATTCAAGCAACGTCTTGATTGGAATCCTACGAATTATGAAATGAGAAAACTGCTGATATTCACTAAGTTGGAGAAACGAATAAAGAGCGATAAATACACCATGACGGAAACCTAAGTTTTTAGGTTTACCAGGCAGCAAATCCTCAAGTGACGTCACTTTCGTCATCGTTTGCCGACGAAAGTGCTGACGGTATTTTGCCGTGTGAAAGGACCTTAATGAAGTTATGCTTAACACGCTTTCAACCGATTATTTCAACGATTCTGTTTATTTTCTTAATGTTTGATGCATTTAAAATGTTAACTAATCGATTTTTCGGATTCATTTTGAAGTAACATTGAATTGAAATAAAATAGAATAGAATAAAAGAAATAAAAAATTTCTAATCTGTATTGAGTTTCTCCAACTGGCACTGAAAATTCACGCATGTGCAATGTGTTGCAATTATTGACAACTGTACTTTTATTTTAATTAAAAATTTAAAAAATATGTGCATAGTATTGTTGTAGCTACTTCAATCTCGATAGATAAATAAAAGAGATTTGAATTCAAAGAAATTCGAACTTAAAACACAGGGTGGTAAAAAAAACTTCCTTTATTTATGAATCGCTAGAGGCCTATCCACTCAACAAATCGAACTAAAATTTTAAAATGGTTGTTTGAAGGTATGCGCTAGAACATGTGAGGATTCTACAATGCAAACTCACGTTTACGGTTATAGTGAGAGAATTTAGAAATTTTCGAATGGAACACGCACTTTTTCCTTCGCAAACTGATCAACATATTGAAAAACTACAAATGGCGTTGGAACTATTAGCGTGTGACAAACATTGCAAAGAGGAGGATTATAAAGGAACAATGTCAACACAGAGAGGAGGAGCTTTGACGTATTTTGCATAATTCAGAGGGTTACACAGTAGGAGAACCAATCGCAGAACACCACCTGAAAAGCACTGCTTCTAAAAAGAACCTTAAAAAGTTGTGTGGGAAGAGTGTTTCTTCAGTCAGATGTTCGATTGTGCCAACAAGATGACGCATACAAAGAAACAATGAGGTGAATTGACAAATCTGTTTTTTCTGAACGTCGAAAATGCTACCGAAGAATTTATCTGCGAAAACACAAGCTAACACAAGGCCCATGTTGCGTAAAAAGTGTAAGTGACTTGGTCAGAAAATTTGAAGAAACTGAATGCACTGCGATCGACCTCGATTCGGACAACCATCTGTTCTGGTGGAAGTGCATAACACGAATACTCAAGTCCGTTGCATAGTGCAAGAAAAGTTGCTCGCTATTTGGATTTACCAAAAACCACAGTTCTCAGAATTATGCGCTCTGTTCTGCGGATGTTTCTTTATCGGTTTCTGCGCGCCCAAATGTTACAGTCTGCGGATGCACATTTTTTCATGAGACATGATGATGATGACAGATGGTCGCTGCTTATAATATGGACAGATGAGGCACACTTCTCATTCACTAGAAACGCTAACACCATGAACCGTGTTCACTGGACAGACCAAACCCCCTCACTATGTGGCATCGGCGCCTTTACACGAAGCCAAAGTGACGGCGTGGTGCGGCATCCGTAGTACATTTGTTCTCGTCCCGTGCTTCTTCGAAGAGGTCACTACCACAGGTTTGAAATCGTGTGCTCAGTATAAATCAATGTTGCATAATTTACGTTACTCTTGAATTGCAGCAATGAAATGTCATTAGTGACATTGTATGGATGCAAGATGGGGCTCCTCTACAAGTCGCCCAATGCGTTCGACCAGTGCTGCAACAGCACTTGGGTGATAGTCAGCTCTGGTAACTTTGCAGTTTCGTGGCCACCGCGATTCTTCGACTCCACTCCTATGGATTAATGGTTATGGGATTATCTGAAAACTAAGGTGTACAAGCCTGGTCCACGAGATGGGTCAGAATTGGAAGATGCCATAACACGTGAAGTTAAGCAGATTCCTTCTTTCCTGTTACGTTCGGCAATGTTGCCCACAATCTCCCGTATGCAATGCGTTGTCACCTGCGAATTTGAAAACGTTAAAAACCTGTAATTATAAATTTGCATCCCAATAAAAGCATTTTTCCTCTCTGTGTTGTCATTAGCCCTTTTTAATGCTCTTTGCAAATGCTTCACGCCGGCAATTTCCGTTACACGTTAATCGTTTCAAGCTCATTTGTGGTTAATAATACACCGATCAATTTTCGTAAGGAAAAAGTGGGTGTTGCCATTCGAAAATGTCGAAATTCTCTCTCAGTAACCGTAACCATGAACTCCGCAAGATTAAAATCTTCACAATCTCCAGCGCATACTTACATTCAATCATGCCTAAAATTTTGACTCGATTTGTTGAGCAGATAGGCTGCCAGAATTTCATACATAGAAGTTTTTTTTTTACCACCCTGTTTGTATATTTATATATAAATAGCTTTTACCCGCGACTTTGTACGCATGGAAAAGCACATAACTAACCTAACAGCAAATTATTTACAATGTGAAACAACCTGAAATAAAACAATACCTCAAATAAAGCTTGTATATCTTTGAAATCAAGTCTATTTTATTTATTGATCTAGACTGAGGTAGCTACAACAGTATTCTGTACATATTTTTTAAACTTTTAATTAAAATGAATATGTATGCAGGATTGGTAATCAGTTTAAATCGAGCATTTTTTAAAAATGAATAATTATTTATGTGTGGAAAAAACTTAGGCTGAATTAGCTCGTCGAATGTGATTTTCGATGTATGAGCAAATGAAGCTATAATTGACAAAAATGAGTTATGGGGGCTAGAGTTTGGTAGCATCATTATACATGAATTGATGGAAGAAAAAATTACAAAAAAGATTATGGAGTTGTATTCTGTGTCACTGTAAAAAAGTCGTGGATGAGATTTGTAGGGGAAGAGACGAAATAATAATCTCAGCAGCAGGGGTGTTTGTGGGACCCCAAAAAATCCCCTGAAACTTTTACGGACTTACTACCGACATTTTGGATTTTCGAGAAGGAGGGGGGGGAGAGAAATGAAAAATTACAATTATGAAGTATTGAATAACCTAATTATAAAAGTTCGATGAGTTATTGAACAAAATTACCCAGATCAAAATAAATAATTCATTATTATTCCTACTTCCTTTTGAACGACGATCCTCGGAATTTCCGGGTATCAAAGATCAAAATCCCCGGAATTCCGGGGTTTCCCCGAAGCACAAACACCCCTGCAGCAGAATAGTTTTTCCAGTGAAATAAGGGAGATGCTTAAAGCATGGGAAATTATTGTTTCATATGCTTAGAAGCAGTTCCCTAATTGGATAATAAGGCAGTGTCTCCAGAAAATTTCCTAGTAAAGAAAACTAGAGTTATAAATTGTAAATCACATGCATTCATTTGAGTATTTTCTTTCAGAAGGAACTGCATTGTTTCGTTTTATATAGAATTCCATAGAGAAAATCGTTTTGCTTAATGAGCATTTAGTATTACAAGGTTTGGGAATGAATGAAGCTAGTTAAATGAGGTTTCACTATATTTTAAAAACTATAGTATATATAAATGACACAAAAATCACTTTTATTATATATTGCTAAATGGTGACAGTCAAATTTAAACATATTAGTAAATGGAAAATTCGGATTATTTAATTGAATGTTACTATAGTAGCACATAATTCTACACTTTGGTAATTAGAAGCTAAAACTTTTTATTAGAAATACTCTAGATAAGACCACAAAAAATTCGATAGGCTTAGAAAAACACGGATTACTATAATTTTGTATTATCTTAAAACTTAAAATGTTTAAAAAATAATATCAGTATTATTTTTGTACTATGTTTCTTTTATTTTTAATGATTTTAAAAAAATGTACCACATAATTTGTCACAATTTCTAATTTTATGAAATTTAAACTCATCCTTCAAAACATTAAGTCATGTGTTTGTGCTAATGTAAAAGCTAAACTTTTTTTATGCATTCCGAAAGCAGAATTTCATTCCATTTTTATTTTTATTTCTTAACTAGCCGCCTTTGGCGACCAGTCGGTTCGCCAGTATTAATGCTCGCTAAAGTTTGCTCGCTAATATTTTATGTAGCTGTTTCTCATAACTGGTTTTTCACAAAAATATTTTTAAACCAAACAAATTTTGATAATCATATAATTCATTTATAGTAATATTTATTATTATTTTTTTTCAGATGATCTGTTCACTGTACTGCTCATCTTTCTCTTTCTATCCAAGCAATGATTGTCCCGGAATTGATATTTTACTTAAATGGTGGAGAGAAAGGTCTAAAATTCTGTTTTTATAGAATAATGATATTCAAATTTTCCTAAATGTAAACACACTAAACAAATAGACACAATTGGTTTTTAAGAGATGCAAAAGCTTAAAAACAGCTTGGAAAAGGATGCCCACAGAGGAAATAATGGTAACACACACACACACACCCTTCTTTTCTTTTTTTTCTATCCTTTTTTTCTTCACTACTTTTCTTTCTAAAACCCTTTTTTTCCCTTTGTTATTACTTTTTTTCTTCCCTGCCCAGACTTTATTTTGAGCAGGCATAGATTAAATATTCATACCGACTAATAATAAAAGCAACTATTTTCTTTCTTTTTTAAACATCCCGTTATCTATAAATGAAAACCAACTGACTTCGCATATTTCTTTCTAAACAAATCATAATTTATTACTTCCTGTTATCTAACTCAGTCGGTGTGGGGGAAGGAAATGAAGATTTTTGGCGGGAAAGTGTCGTTTTAACTATTTTCCACGCAGTTTTTTTAAAATTTTTTTCTCTCCATAAGAACCATCCTCGTGTCTTAACGAAAATATTTTTAAAAAATTAGACAATCGGTCAAGCCGTTCTCCAGTTTTGCGCTTAGCAACGCATTTTGAGTTGCATTTTTATTAATATAGATGATTCATTAAAATGCGGAGATAAATTACAATCACGAAGGCGAATTCTTTGATTTGTACAAAATATCTTCTTCACATAAGTAAAAGTAACAATTCAAAACATGTCTTATTGTTTTAAAAATTAAAAAAAAGAATGCAAAAATATTTTACTACTACTGATTATCAATTGCTTTTTGTTCGTCGTTTCTTTGAAATGACGTCATTTTCAAAGTTCGTTTAAGATTTCTTGCTTTTAAATTAACCTCGCTCTCAGAAGATTATCGTTTGGTGCTTTTCTACAAATTCTTTTTCAGTTTTAACTGTCGCACTTTTGTAATATATTTTTACTTTGTATTTTTATTTACTTTAATTCTTTAATGGAATATTGCAAACGATCAAGAAAAATTTTCTCTTGAATTTACGGTGTAAAAAATATCGCATTTCCTATTTGTTTCATTTCATATAATCCCGTGATGAAATGTGTATCACGTAATGATCCATATAATCACGTGATATATTTTTCTGTTTTATTTTTGGTAGTAATTAACTTTTTTAAAAATCAGAACTTCTGAAAATGTGATGGCAACATTTTATTAAAAGCTGATTTTTTTTTTAGATCCTCGAGAAGATAAAATTCTATTATTATTATTATTATTTTGCGAAATAAATGGTTGGGGAAAAAAACAGGATTAAAGTAAATGTTTAAAAATTCATTTAAAATAGAGTTTTAATTCGTAGGTCAAAACATTAGTATAATTAAAAAGCTAATTTTTTTTAGCTTTAACGTGATGCAAAAATCACTTTTGTGCTGTAATATTTCCAGAAGTTATAGCGAAAAAAACGTTAAAATGTGACATTTCTTAATTAGTTAAAATTTTGATTAAAAATTCAAAAAAAAAGGGCTCTGAGGTGCATATTCCTACCCAAGGTATACATATACCACATTTGGTAGCTGTAGGGCGAATGGTCTCGCCTGTACAGCGCCAACACACACACACGGTGCTTTATTATAAGTAAAGATTTGCATAAATTATAGTTTTTTTAAGCTAATTCAATTAATTTTTATTAGTCATCAAATAATAAGGCAAAATTTAAAAAAAAACATTCCACAATATTTAACAGTTAAAACCTGGTTGGTAAAGGCAGCCATTTTAACAAATTTTATTACCTTTGTGCTTGCAACTCCGATTTCAGGACCAGCATTGATGTGGATTCCACAGTGGCTTTCCCGACAGATGCTACTGCCAACAGTATTTGTTACACCCACAATAAGTGCCCCACGTTGCTTACAATATCTGAGAGCAATCAAGGTATCTGCTGTTTCACCTGAAAAAAAAGTTATTCAATGAATTAAGTATTCAGTTGTTTAAAATAGGTTCCATTTTTATATTGTAATAGGATGCATAATAAGAAAATACAATTAGACACATTAGAAAAAAACAACAACCTTTGTACATGCATGCATAAGCAGATTTATTTGCTTTCTAAACAATGGACATTTTCTATTTTCTAAAAATGAATAGCTTTTATCGAAAAAATTTTAATATATTCTAAATTTTAATATTTATTTCAGCTTTTGACATATCATCCTCTATTGTAAAATTAGAGAAGTCTTTTTTGGTTTATCAAGAAAAAAATATATAAATAATACAGCAAATTATCATTACCCAAATGTTAAGTCAATTTTCACAAGAATAACAACAAATGTTTATGACACCTCTTAAAATAAATAAATTACCATTTAATTTAGATGGATAAATCATTCTGAAAATAGTGACTATACTATGATCAAAACATAGAACTACACTATGATCAAAACATTTTAGAAAGAACTCAACAAAAATGTTCACACTACATTTAATATCAAAATAAAATTAGAAAGGTAAGATGAAATTAAAAAAAATATGAATCTTTTATGTTTTTTAATATTTGAACTAAGCATTCTACGCAATATACAGATCTTGAATAAATTTTAAGCCCACAAGCATCACAATTAGAAGGTTTTATTATGAGTCTCTTAATGAGTAGTATTTGTTAGAAGTATATATAAAAGTCAGATAAATCAGGTATAGGCATATTCAAAAAGGCCAGGTTGGAAAATAAATTTTCTCTCGCACTCTCTTACCATATTTAGCAATCTAGTAAATTTTATTTAAAACCTTAAGAAAACTATTGAATAAAGAATTCCAAGATGATGAAAATCTGAAGGCTTAGTGATAACAGATAATAAAATTGATGAAAGAACAACATATATTTTAATTGAACTCTGATTATCAAATAATCAAATTATTTCATTAAGATAATTTTTTTTAATAGAAAAGAATTGTAAAATTTAGAAATATTTAAATTATGACAAACTCGCTTCTTCTGACGTTCAAAAGGAAAAAGTTATTTTCAACATTTAACGCCCACAATATTTAATTTTTTAAAAGTTTTTTTAAAAACCTACATGTAATTATTTTAAATTTAAAAAATTTAAGAGAAAAAGTAATTAAATATTTTCAAAGAAATGAAAATGATTTAAAAATTCTTGGTTTTTATTAACAACAGAAAGACATTCTTTTCCCAACATTTTCTTGTATATTCTCTTATAAAGGTGTTGTCTCAGTCAGCATAAAATTGTGAATATTGGGTAAAGTTACAAAAGCTTTGTATGGCACTGGCAAACAATAGTTACTGAATATTGATTTTTGGCTTAAATTTAACAATTTTGCAGAATCTATCATGTGATCATTGGCAATTGTTTTGGCTTTTAATGCCTGCCATGTAGTCAAAAATACTGAAAAATTCGAATTTGTGTTTTGGGTAAAGTTTTCCAATAAATTAGTTTAATAACTAATCCCAAACTTCAAAGTGGGACCAGTTAAACAGAATTTAGAATAGAATTACTAGTCCCATACATTTACTAATACATATTTTATAAATTTAATTAATTGCATGTTTTGAATCTGGATTTTTTATGCTTGTGAAAGCATAGATTGGCAGATGGTCAAACAGACATATTTGTTCCTGCTTTATGGATATACTTATATGCATCACCCATATATGCATCACTTTTTATCCCTGTAACGTTTTTTTAGTTATAGTACTAATTTATATTTAGAAATCAGACATATTTCCTCTGAACAGATTTCTGAATTTTTGATCAACAGTACAAAATTTGGCACATACATAATATGAAGAGTGGGAATGAACACATTGAAGCAATTGATTTGAAATTTTTATTAAAAATTAAGTTGAATTTTACGGATTTTTGTGACAACTTCCAAAAGTAAAACTGCATGAAAAAGAATTTTACATAGTAAATAATAAAAATTGACTATTTAATGATACAAATTTAATAATTGTGAAAAGCTTTGCAAAATTTGCTTAATTTCGAACATTAGATTACATTGTTGTCTTGGAATTCAAAGCCTTTTCATTATTTCATTTTATATTTAACCATGCGATTTTTTTTCTTCCATTTTTGAAAAGATTAAGGATTCTGCTCAATAGTCAAGGAAGTGCAATTTACTGCCTGTCCATGACAATATATCTTGCTGACAATCGTCTATGTTTACAGCGGCCATTATAGAAAAAGGTGTCAATTAAAAGGATCCATTTTGAATGGGTGGAATTGAATGAATGTCTGGGGAATAAATGTCTGCTGCTCATTCATCCTCTCACTTTAGCTTCAGTTGCCCTTATCTTTATATTTGCTTAGCTTACTTCTATTATATTTTATTAATATTTTCTTAGGTTAATATTAACTGAATTTTAAAATTTGTGCAAGTTAATGTGAGCTAGAAAGATTAAAATATGTAACGACATTTCTTCTACTCAGGTGAACTGACTGCGATAGTAAAACAGAGACAGATAAGTACTTTTAAATGACAATGATGGGCTTTGAATGGAAAGTTATAGGACATTAGGAGTGAAGAATTTTTTACACCAAAAAGATACGATGAATGCAGGAGTTTATGGATCCTTTATTGCTACACAGCTCATGACGGCTGATATACATTGAAAAGAAAAGCTCATTAATCATTCTATTATTTTAATTGACAAGTTGTGAGAAAAAGTTTTCTTTCAAATAATTAAATTTCTTTTTTCAAGTCGAGGGAAATGAATAAATGGTCATCTGGAATACAAAAACGAACTTTTACAACGCTTTTCATAGAATAATGTAAAGCTATGTTGGGCTTTTTTTAGTTCAGTTCCGGGACATATGACACACACATGAGGGAACACTTGAATTATTTTCAAATTTAGAAAACTTTTACATATAAATACAGAATTAATTGAGTTGTAGAAAGCTTGTGGATATTGAAAATAAGTAACCAAATAAGTTTGATTTTAAAAAATCTAAAAATTGATAAAATGGTAATTGTTAATTTTGAGTTTTGGAAAATAGTATATATATAATAAAAATAAAAAAAAAATTGGAGAGGTTTCAAGCATATTTAACAATGGATATTTTACTTTATAACAGAATAAAAGCAATCTTTTATAAAAATTATGAAATAATGACAATTATTATGTTATTTTTTAATGTTGAATTAGACAGATTACTTCGTGTTTGATGTGGAGAATTTGATCTTAATTAGCTACATAAATTTAAAACAAATAAAATGAAAATTAATTTTTTGTCATGCAGGATTCAATTTAATTTTTTCCCCTTCTTGTGTAGTTGTTAAACATATAAATAATTATTCAGTTTTTCTATCTGATTTTTTCTGTTCTTTCTGTACTATTCTGTATTATTCTGATAGGAATAATAGATATTTTCAGAATTCCAAGTACACAAATGATTTTCAGCCCAATGAATTATTTTTCAAATTTGCTTTCGAAAATTAAATGCAATATATCAAATATTGCTAATCAGGCGCTAAACGCGCCAATGTAAGAAACTTGAATGAATTTCTACCTCTGCAAAATGGACTCTTCCAGCAATAACCTGTTTTTATAAAGCCCACCGTAAACATAGACGATTGTCGGGAAGAGATCTTGTCATGGACAGACAGTACAAGACACATGAAAAACTGAAATTACAATGGTTCAAAATGTAAAAAACAGGCAAACAGGATATTTAGGTGTTTAATAGATCTGTGATACAATGGATAAATTAGTCTCCATTAGAAAGTACACAATAAATAGAACTAAGGTAAGACAGAAAAATAATGACTTTCATATCAAACAATTAGGCAGACTTAATGACATGAATTAATATCTAAACAATTTATTTGAAAACAAAAATAACCAAGAGCTCTCATGAGTCAGCTGGCTGCCTGAGGCAACTAACATCACAATATTAATACAAAAATAATTTATTTGGATTATATCTTAATTTTTCTACTACTCTGAAATTTACATTAGCCTCAGTAATTAGTGTTCATATCCCAAAAGATATTTTTCAAGATTAAAAATAAAAATTTACTCAAGATCCAGAATCAATCAAGAATGATTTACTTCCTAAAACTATTTTATCAATTTTATCTGAATGAGATAAAAGAAATCTGATAACAATTTTAAAAAATTCTTAAAAAATACATAAGAAAACGAAACTAAAATTTTACATGAATTTGGAAATGAAATTGATTTTATAAACTTATAAAACAATCTACTGTGTTATTTGCCTTATTATTAGTTTTATGATTGAAATATTAATTTAATAAAAATAAATAAATACACTATCCTTTAATTATTTTCCAAAAATCCTTAGTACTCCAATTTTCATAATATATTTAAAATCAAATGTAATAAGGTACTATTTTGTTGCTATATTTTTTCTTTCAAGATCTGTGCAATGAAATTTATACGTTTTTGTTACAGTCAATTCTGTTATCTGTAAAAATAAGTAAATTAAATAGCCTGTTATTTTATTTTCTTAAAAATTAGCTTTCCTTTTGATATTTTAAAGTTAATACAAAAATCCATTAAAATATGATTAAAAGAAGTCCTTACCAGATTGAGATATAAAAAAGCATACATCATCTCGAAATATAGGGGTATTTCGATCCAGAAAATCACTAGCAAGTTCGACCATAACAGGAAGTTCAGTTAATTCTTCTAGAATTTGACGAGTCTGTAAAATATTTGATGAATCAAACATTTTAAATTGGAAGTAGAATGTTTATTGAATAGCATATTTATATCAACTTAATCTAAATGTAATATGTTGATATGACTATTTTAAAATTTCAGGTTACTAATTATCAAATGTGATTCTTAAAAATACCAAGATTATGTAAAATAATGTTTTTAAACTACAATATAGTCAAGTTAACAGCTACAAGTTACATATAAACAAGTATTTATGACTAAATGGGCTGACTAACATTTATACATATTTATATTTTTATTTCCATAAAATGTCAGGTCAAAATTAATCAAAACATTTATAATTTATTATATTACAACTGGATATCATATCACACACACACACACACACACACACACACACACACACACACACACAC